>FJOG01000005.1:1319646-1526850 GCA_900073065.1 Phialocephala subalpina
ATGCAGTCGGTTGTGCTACACTGGCTTTTGGAGCGTTCATATTGATTCCGTTTGCGCTCAAATTTGGTCGGAGACCAGTTTATATCTTCAGCACCATTGCACAGTTTGCTGTTTGTGTCTGGTCGGCCAAGCTTCAGACTGTTGCTGATGAGATGCTGGTCAATGCTTTCTCTTGTGGACTTGGGGCTCTTGCGGAGGTTATTGTACAGATGACTGTAAGATCTCCCTTCCATCTAATGAGAGCCTTAGCCGCTAATGATATTCAGGTTGCCGACATCTTCTTCGTCCATGAACGAGGCTTGATGAACACGATCTACATCTGGGTCTCCGGTATGGGAGGGAGCCTTGCTCCAGTTGCAGCTGGATATATCACTGAATCTCAAGGCTGGCGCTGGGTCTGGTGGTGGAACGCCATCTTCTTTGGCCTGATGATTGTTATGTTTGCCTTTGGTTACGAAGAAACGAAGTACAGTTACCCTTCGACAATCACAGGGATATCCCCTCAGACATCCCTCGAGCACTCGTCAGACTCGGAGCGCGTACAAGACTTGTCTAAGAAGTCTGAGAAATCAACAGGCATTACATCCTCAGCCTACGTGCCTCCAACATCAGTGGAGAAAGGCCTAACGCACGTCCCAACAAATGCCACCACAGCACCAGCCCTCAACCCCGCCTTTCCGCCTAATACCTACTGGCAAAAAATCGCAATTGCAACTTCCTCGCCAGGCTCCTTCAAAAAGTTCGCACGCCACTCCTACCAACCATTCGCCGTCTTATTCACCATCCCGGCGGTATTCTACATGTCCTTCGTCTACGGAGTGATGCTTTCCTGGCAAACAGTCATGGTCACCGTTCTCTCTTCTACAATGACATTGCCACCTTATAATTTCAACTCTGCGCAGATTGGATTGATGAGTGTGGCGCCGTTTATTGGGACGACAATAGGGGCGTTGGTTATTGGGCCGATTACTGATCGGAGTATTATCTTTTTGGCGAGGAGGAATAAGGGGTAAGACCTTCCCAAATGACAGCGTCTTTTCATGATGCTGACTATGTGGCAGTATTTATGAGCCTGAGATGCGATTATGGGCTATGGCTCCCTTCGTTCCCTTCGTACCGCTCGGAGCGCTGATGTTTGGAATCGGGTTGAATGATGGGAAGTCCTGGGTTGTTGTTGCAGTCGGCTACGCAATCTGCAGCTTTGGCCTCACACCCATCAGTAGCATCGCATTGACCTACATCACCGATTCCTACACTGAGGTAACATCCCCCCCTTCTCCTCCTTCGGCTCTAACACATTCTTCAGATTGTCGCAGACTCCCTAGTCGCAGTGACGTTCATCAGAAATCTCCTCGGCACAATCTATGTGTTCGCCTTAACACCATGGATCGATGCAATGGGTATCCAAAATGTTATCATTATGATTACGGTCATTGGGACAGTGGTCTTGGCTTTCGTTTTCCTATTCATCTTCAAGGGAAAAGCTTTCAGAGTATGGACTGCGAAAAGGTATAGGGGGTATGCTGAGAAGCAGTTTGAGGCTAGGAGGGTGTAATGAGGAAGATGGTGGTCACATCTTCTAGCAAAAACACACATACAGTTAGAGATGATTTGGAGGACGAAGTGTTCGAGGCAAGGAGGAACATCGTCCCTTTTCCAGGTTTCGCGTTCCTTCATGTAATGAGTCAAGTGAGGTACTTCACAGCGTTGCTTCCTCTTTTGGTTGACCCCGCTCAACACCTTCCTCATAACCACCTCACTCCTTATCACCCTTCCTTCCTTCCTATCACTCTCCCTTCCCAAGACAACCAAAGTCTCTCACCACGCTACTTGCCATTACTGTTCTCGTCTTCCCCCGTAGTAAAGAAGCTTTCTTTCTCTTCTTTTTTTCTTCTTCATGGCTTCTTTACTATGGGGGAAGACGAGAACAAGAATGGCAAGTAGCGTGGTGAGAGACTTGGGTTGTCTTGGGAAGGGAGAGTGATAGCGAGATTGGAATTAGGATTGAATCGAATCTGTATGCCTGTTGGTGATGTTGGTGACTTGGTGGTGTTGTTGATGATGGTGTTGGTGCTGCATCTTGATGCAGATCTGTGTCGAGGGTTGACATACGCACGAAAAAAGCCACCACCCATCTTGAACTGAATAACGATTTAACTTTTGTTTCCCATAAAATTGAATGGCCGAAACAGATCTGATTTAGATGAAAGCCTGAAGAACATTTCGTAAGTGTTTGTCTTGAAGTTGTGTGGCCGCTTTCATCTCGAATGTCCTCCAGATGCCACCAACATTTTCATCGACCAAATTCTCCAACTCAACGGGTCATAAATGCTTCCAGAACCGCGTGACGAGTGTTTCAGATCCCGATGAGTCCATCAACTACGTTATCTGCCAATTAGCAGGGTTCGTTGGTTGCTGTGGCTTTTGGAGATGAGGATGTGGAAAGCCCTGAAAATATTCGGGCTGTTTCACTGGAGCGATAGGCGTCAAGAAGCCTTTAGACCTTAGAACTGCTGTGGTAGAAGCCTAAAGGCGCTTGAGTGGCTGGAAGGCAAGGCGGTGTATGATCCCTGCTCAATACGGCTAGCTCCATGGCACAAAGCTTCAGCCTTCCGAGCAAACACCAAGTTGTCCTCAATTATTTCGACCCAAGGCACAACCCCACAACGATTTCCCTTCAGCGCATCCAAAAAACTCCGTCGAATACTACGAGGCCTCGACTGTGATCCAGGTGCCTATTTCAGCGAACAGGAGTGCATACGATCGGCACCTCACTTCACACCTCACTTCAATACCTTTCGATCACCAATCGATATCCGCCCATCATGGACGACACAGAAACCTTCACCCTCCTCCCAATCCACCTCAACCCTACCTCCAAAGCCATCGAAACCACCACCTCATCCAGAATCCTCAACCAAGAACTCAAGACCCTGAACGAGCTCCACAAAACACTTCTCAGTATCGAATCGCCTGCCCCTCCACCACCTATCCCCGTGAACCCCAAACGCTCAGCACAAATCACCAAGCTCCGCGAAACAGGCAACGCCTCCTTCCGAGCCAGCAAACACGCAGAAGCCATCCGCTATTACTCACTTGGTCTACAAATGGCACTCGCGCGACCGCTGTGGGAGCCTTCTGGAATAGTGAGAGAGGAGGTCGCAGGACTGTATGCGAATAGGGCACAAGCACATATGGCGATGCAGAGTTGGGCGGAGGGATCTATTGATGCGGAGGCGAGTGTTGAGGCTAAGAAGGCGGGGAATGCGAAGGCGTGGTGGAGGAAGGGGAAGTGTTTGGTTGAGATGGGGAGATTGGAGGAGGCGGCTGAGTGGATTGGGAGGGGGTTGGAGATGGAGGGGAATGAGACTGATTTGGTGGGGTTATTGAAGGAGGTTGAGGAGAAGTCAAAGTCGAAGAAGGCTTGAGGGGGATACATTTTGCATTGGTGGAGTTTGGCGTTGGTGTACAGAGGGTTTGGCCGCAGAAGTCACCTAGCATAATGGAAATACTCGTCCGTCAGCTGTAGTATGGCCTTTCGTGATATGAATCAAACGTTCTAGGTATCTACTCGTACAAAAAACAACGAGACAAGACTCGAAAACCGCATCCAGCCTTGAAAAGCATTCTTCTGCGCTTCAACCCTGCTTGAATCCGCTTACGCTCCATTGAGCTTCTACTCTCTGTTCCCGTGTCTACTTCTTAGTCTCCTGTCTCGTTCTAATTCACTGTCTTCTAACACCGTACGATTTGATTGTGTCAAACGCACTGGGGAAGGTGAACGTGATGGCATGCTTCTTCTTTCATTCCGTTCCTCGGAGTCGCCTCCATCACTCTCATCACCTCCGGATCTGCGATTTCCGTGATCTAGTGTGCGTCTGTCGTTTATGATGCGTTCCTCTCTGATTATTCTCTCCAGTCTGTACAAGCGACGCTGGCATCTCTTTGCCTCAGAGTCGTCCAATAAAATAGAAATCCTGCGGCTTCGCGTATGCTCATACCATCCGCTACAGCAATTCTGATCACTGTTCTCAGCAGCGTCGCTTCTATTTCAGGCACGGCCGTGGTCAGATGACCGAGCTGGACGTTGTATTCTTCAGCTACGTTTGTGCTGCTATCCGGCCATCTATCCGCCAGAGAGTATCTGAGTTGATAATTACGGACGAGGTAATCATCTACCCACGAGTCTAGCGTCGTTTCTCCCATCCATAACGTGCTCGGAGTACCCTCATCGAATCGTCTCCCTGTCCATGCAGTACCGGCTTGGTGGTGGACGCTCCCTACCAGTACTGTAAGGAGAAACCGCAGATACGTTTCGCCTGCATCTGGCACTTCATGTAACGGCCGATGGAATGTTCGTCTGAGAGTTCGTCTTCGCCTTTGCTCATTGAACCGTTCATCGTCCGGGATGCAACTTGAGGCTGTGCTTGAGATCCCATCTTCTATCCAAACTGAATTGATCACTCGCTCTTCCCTAATCAGTCTTGACAGCCTGTCCATCCGCAGTTGATTTCTCGAAAGGTGTTGTTCTGACGTTTGTCTTGAATTGTCATCAATGGACGGTGCGAACATAGCCCAGTTGCGGTATAACTTTGCTATCCTCCTGAGTGGGGTTTGCTCTTCCTCGATCATGATTTCAAATACGGCCTGCTCCTCAGGCGATAAAGGACTCAATCGTACCCTGGACAGTAGTTCATCTTCGGTGATCTCATTGGTCCCGCGAGCAGCAATGTGGTTAAATTCCGTGCCATCTTACAGTAGATGTCGTATTCTACGAAAGTGGTCTTCATCCTCTCCATTGCTTAGCCTCCAATCCCCCCAACCTCGACGCAGAGCAACCCAGAATGCAAGTGCCGCAGGAGGTAGCATGTTCGGTATGTTTGGGTATTGCTGCACTGATTCCTCATAATATGACGTCCATTGAAATAAAAGAGCCCTTGCATCTCTTAAATCCAAACCTTCATTTGTCGCTTTCGACAACAGTTGCGATACGACGTTAACCCCAGATTCGATAGCACTTTGCCTAGCTCTCAATGCGGCACGCTCGCGATAGAAATCTTCTTCTATTTCCAAGCTTAGGGAACTGCCACTTGCAAAGCTATAAGTAGTTCGCTGTTGCTCTGTTGTCGTACTTATCTCTGCAAAATATCCACGCGTAGTATTTCGCTCGGTCGCGGAAGGTGGATTTGAGGCAAGGACACGTCTCAGAAAGTCTTCCAATAGATCTGGTTGACCATCTGCTGGTCTCGGGAACGGCGCTCCTGTCGTCCGGGGATTGTTCCGCCTAGCGTTACGAGCCTCGAGATCTGCCCTTCGACGTTCTCTTCGTCTCTCTCTTACACTAGGGCCAGGGCTACGTTCCCTTGGTGGATTCCAGCCGATGACCGACGCAGGACTCCATGCCCGCGTCCTTGAGCCACCCGACCTAGATCGCGGAAAACCATCCAGAGACGGCATTGACGAGAACGAACTGCTTGGACTTGGACGTCTGTTCCTTCTCCTCTCAGGCGAGCTTTCAGGCATCCATTTGCTATATCCTCGGTCCTGCTCCAACTCCCTCTCTCGTCGTCTGGAATGCCTTTCCATGTCTGCTGCCATCTGTCTCCACATCTGTTGGCGTCTTGGGCTAGGTTCAACTGCTTTGATAGTGCTTGATGTAAGGGATGCTTCTCCTGCGCTTCCGGCAGTTGCTCCAGTTGAGCTTGCCGATGTGTTGGCTCCGCTTGAATTCTCAGACGGCAAGTCTTGATCAGGCACATGTGATGTCGCGTGTCGCGTTGTTTCATCAATCTCTCCGCTATTTTCAACGATATCTGTCGTCTGTTCTGCATTACTTCGAGCTTCCCGGGCTACTCTCTGTTGTTCCAGCTCATGTCTCGCCATGCGCTCAATCTCATCATCTAATAAGTCAATCCAATCTCTCGTTTCGTCCCGACTACTTAGAAATTCTCTGGCACGTCTTGAAATGCGCTCATGGGCCTCATCCGAGAAGTCGAACTCGGAATCCGTATCCTGACTCGCAATGTTTGGGCCATCTCTCGTCCCGTCGTCTACGGTACTTGAAACTGCTCGAGCTACATTATATCGTCTTGGTGGGCCTCTTGCAAGACGCTCGATCCGTTCGTCTAGGTTGACACTCTCATCGCCTCTGGCTCTGTTCGGTGTTGGGTTCTGTGGCCTGCGGTTTTCGGGACCGGGTGCAATTTCTCTGATGGCTCTCGCAGCCTCATCGATGTTGTCTTGCTGAGTCGAAGCCGCGTTCGCCCGAGGACGCAATGTGTCTTCATATCCGGGAAGTTGACGAATTTGGTCTACTATTGGAGAACGAGGACCTGGTACCAAGATTTCGATTGGTGCTTGTGTTCTTTCAGATGAAAGAATTAAATTGTCTTCCGGACCACTGCGTGGAGGAGGTGCATTGGAGGTACTATCACCTAAAACCGGGTCGGATGACCTTTCACTTCCTCGAGATCGTCTTCGCTCTCTGGTACGATCCGGCATGTTGGTATCCGCATTTCCACTAATGCCTGCATTCTCGATTCTACCTCTCAAGAGTCTCAAGGTGCTTCTAACTGTTTCCTGCATTTCGCTCAGACGTCTGTCTGTTCCTCCAAGTTCATCAATATTGTCTCTGTATTCCTCGTCACTGAGTCTCAATCCTGCGTCATTTGCTGCCCCGATCGTGTTGCTCCTACGACTGAAAGTGGACGAAACCTGATTAAAGTCGCTTCTGAGTTCAGTGAAGACGTTATCCATCTCACCCCTGTTCGGGTAGTCTCCCCACAATGAATCATCGTCGTTTGTTGTCCTGTTCGGACTTGATTCACGATCTCGGTTCTGGCTCGGGCTACTCGTCCTTTCTTCCATTCGCTCCCGCTCTCTGCCCCAGATGTTCAGTATTTCCCTAAGTGATTCATTTAGTTGATAAAGATGATCCCGCGCTTCGAGGACGTTTGTCCTTGTCAGAGTACCGTCTTCCTGCCTTGAATACGGTATGGATTCGATGGCGTTTCTCGCACTGTCATATGAGAACTGAGCTGTCACGATAGCGGCAGCTATTTCGTCGAAGCCGGGGAAGGGGATCCGTCCTACTTCTTGAACATCGCCATTTGTTCCTGTGTTCGGACTCGAACTAGCATTTCGGTCTGGACTTGGGATCGGACTTGGATTTGAGCTTTCAGGGCTATGGTACACAATTTGAGGTTCGAACGAGACTCTACGCCTCGATCTTGATCTTCTCGTTCTGTTTGCCTCGGGTCCTCTTAGGGCAGGATGGATCTCGGTACTGAAGTCTGAGTTTGAGTCTGCAGCCGTGTCTGAATCATTGTTCGTGGAACGGCGAAGGATAGGAAGGCCTACAGGATGCCTTGGTGCTGTAGCTGACATCGGATCGTCGGTCAAGGGCAGATGTGGAGTGGTAGTGGAATTTCCGTTGGTAGCATTGTTTGAGATTCGTGAGAGCGAAGGGCTTGCTCTCCCGTTGCTGTCATGGCTCGATGTGAAGATTGGTACAGGCATTTTGGTGTTTGAAAATAGGTCAGGTTGGAGACGTTTAGAGACGAGTGGATTTGAGGAGTGTTTGAAAGCATCGAAGTAAGCTTTAGTACTGGCGGATTGCTGCGGACATTCACAAAGCAAGTGTTGTGAGTGTATCCAAACAGCGTTACAATTACAAGTCAAGTAATTGTGAATCGGCGCAGTACGTTGACTCTCGATATCATCAACGATTCACATTCATGTTAACTCGCATTTTGGCTGACGATTTCTCTTCACGGTTACAGGTCTTTATCTCGTCAAGATCAATTCTCCCTGTTTTGGCTTACCTGTATGTGTAAATGTTTTGCTCGATGGTTACGTATTGCATCAGTCCCGTCGGCTTCGTATCTCATCTCTCATTGAACGCAAAAGCACTTGCAAAATCTCAATTCACAGCATAGAATATCAGCTGGATGGTTGTGAGAGCCTCGTACAATGGCAAGACATCAAAGAGACGATGGTTGTTGACATCCAGTTTGTTGCACGTGATTGTCTTCCTGCAACGCTTTTCTCGCAAGCTCTTCGGAGCAAAGCACGATATGTGTCTATTTTGCAATAGGTCGCCGCAATAAGGCAGGAGTATAACATGCGGGATCTTGTACGTGATACGCGCTCTACTGCTCGCAAGACATCCCCGAAAGAGGTTTGCTGACCGAGCCGAGCCTTTCTCGGCGAGAGTTATTTGATGTCGGCAGTAATGCTGAGAGGGTAAATTACCCGCTAGTGGCTTTACTAGTGGCAATAGATCCAAGAGCTGTTGAAATTAAGCCTGAAGAAAAAAGGTTGAGAACCAAGCGTTTGCCTCAGCATTTCGTGACATGACGATGTCGATCACTCCAACCCAATTTTATATCAGAAGAGGGATCTCCATGATCCGAATGTTGGTTTAGCGTTTTCGAACATCTCAGAACGTCGTTATTCGTCATGTTTGCGGTTGCCTTCAAACTCCTCCTGCCATCAGGGATTATTACGGCGCTCGGCTTTGAAACAGTGGTTCTTGCCGCTCCAGCCAGTCCAGTCAGCACCTCCCCGAACTTTCCACCCAGCGTCGAGAGTGCCCTGGCATCAGTTCTCAATGGTATCGAATCCGACGCGGAGACCTTCACTGGCTATGCCTATGCTGTGGTGAACATCCTGGAGGAAGTCGTGACTCCTAATGGAACACTAACATCCATTCCGGAAGCATTGTCGGAACTCTCGAGTCTGGCGGCCGGAAGTCCGACATCCGTTGCCGACTACTCCGTTGGATTGCTCTTGAAAGGACTTTCGCGTGTCGACTTGGACCAAGCCCTGGAAGCATATGCAGAGGGTCTCGAATCTCCTCGACAAACGAACACGCGTGAACCGAGGAAAGTCATCTATCCGAAGAAGTCACAAAGCGATGCTCCTTATTCAGTGAGCGAAGCCGGTCTTCGTTCCGCACTGCTGATACCCTCGACCTTTGAGTATGGTACCGGCAAGAAGCAGCCTGTCCTCCTCGCCCCCAGGGCAGGAGTACCAGTCCAAATCAACTACGTCGGAGAAACTACGCCAAATTGTTGCTTCGAGCTCCGTTGTGGACCCCGTTGAGCTCAGCATTCCTGGCTTCACGCTGGGCGATATCCAAGTGACAGCTGAGTATGTAGCATACGCCATTAACTACCTCTCCGCCGTCTCGGGAAACAAGAACGTGGAGGCTATCTCCTGGTTCCAAGGCTCGATCGATAAGCAGTGGGCACTGAGGTATTGGCCCTCGACTCGATCCATTATCAGCGATTTCATCCCCTTCAGTTCAGACTTTCACGGAACCCTCTTTTCGGACTTGGAATGCCCTGGATTTCCAGGTCTGCCATGTCCGATGGCACCGCGACAACAGAGGACTGATTCGAATTTGATCAAGACGTTGATTGCCAATGGAGGAGATTCCGCCTACGTTCCCACAACCACCATATATTCCATCTTTGACGAGATTGTTCTACCTCAAGATGACAAGGCGTCAGGTCACATTAATGATGCTCGTGGAGTGGGAGCCTCCAACAACGAGCTTCAGAGCCTGTGTCCGGATCTTCCCGCTAGAGATATCTACACTCACGAAGGAGTGTTGCATAATTCAGTGGGGGTATGTTCTGACGATGGATGCGTTGACTCACGATGGTCCAGGACTAGCTTCTCGTATCGATCTAGCAACCGAGTGTCTAAAGCCAGTGACGGATGGGCTTAGCTTGGCGGATATGCTTCAACGGAAGGCATAATACCTGTTGATGCGGTATTGATTCTCACTCATCAACCTCAGACATCCGAGGAGCCCGCGATCATGCCATATGCTACCTGAATAACTCAGAATGTTCATAGTAGAGCACAAACCCCTTACTTTCAAGATTCTCCGTCCTGTGTTGTATTCACCCGCTCCAAGTACACCATTATCTTTGAACCTAAGCGGTTCTTTTCTAGCCTGCTTTCAGATGGTGAAGTGCACAGCACGCTATTTGACTTCAGGTTGTGATCGCTATTTTCAGGGGGTGACGCAAAACTTCCAGGGCATTCATCGCTAAAATTTCGGGGCTTCTGGTTCCTGAAACACAGCTCGAATTTCGAGTTCCATTAATACCCCGCTATTCCCCGCACCCAACCAACGCCAGTGATGGAGTTCATTGAGCGGATCAAGAATAACTTGAATGGCTCTTAAGGTAGATAATAGTGTCAATGTCTATGTTCATGATCGATATTCTGATCAGAAGAAGTCATGAAAGTTCGATGTACATTCATGTTGCACTCCAGGAGGACAAAAGTGAGCTGCTGGAGATTTTCGGGCTCGGCAGCGCCTATGGCATTGTAAATGTCAACACATTTTGAACTCGTGCTCCTCCTGAGAATGAGAGTGTATTGTCCATGTCTTACAAAACTCTTCTGAACATCGACCGGCAAGGTCAATTTCGCACAATTTCGGGTGCAAGGGGGTCGCTTGGGAAAAGGGGCTCGCCAAGCTCTCCGATGCGAAGCGAACCTGACCGCACCAAAACCAAGCCAGCTGGATACTTTCTGGTTACAACGCATCGCATGAAGACCAAATAATTTCCCTGGTACCCAAAAGAAGATACTGCTCCCATTGAAAAATTCACAAAATGTGCCATACTGTCGGCCGACGAAGCTCTATCCTGCAAGAATAACTCGGGTGTTCTAGGAAGCCGGAATCTGAAAATCTAGTTTGATTCCGAGATTCCGGATTCTCAGACATGTCTCGATCATTTGCATTCTCAACATTCTGAAAGAGTTTTATATAAAAGTCGCCTCTTCCTTCGATATTCAGAGTTGTCCATCATTTCGAATACATGCTTCAGTTCCTCACACTTCTCCATCCGTACATCGCGCGCTCGCGGCTCTCCTCGTCTGAAAATCAATCATCTACATACGCGATGTCTCAAAAACCTACACTTGTGTTCGTTCCTGGGGCGGGACATAACGCCAGTGTCTGGGATAAAGTTACTTCACTCATGGAGGCACAGCAGTACAAATGCGTCAAAGCCACCCTTCCATCAACTACTGGGAACCCTTCTTCGAGTTTCAAAGACGATATCGACGCCATACGAGATATCATTGTTGCAGAGACTACCCAAGGTCATGATGTTGTAGTCGTGGTACATTCATACGGTGGTGCCGTGGGTGTCAGTGCTGTCAAAGACCTCACGAAACCCAAGGAGGGCAATTCTTCACCCGGTCATGTCATCGGTATAGCCAGCATGGCATCTGCATTCGGCCCAACGGGAACGAGCTTCACCGAGGGTATGGACGGCAAGCTACCACAATCCTGGAAACTAGATGAGGAGAGCGGATTTGCAGTCATCGTCGCTGAGGCTCAGCCCAGAGAATTGTTCTACCACGATCTTCCTGAAGAAGAGGGGAACTATTGGGTTGGGAGGATAGAGCCACAATCACTGAAGTCATTTATGGATCCGGAAGGTGGGAAGTACTATTATGCAGGGTGGATGGATGTACCGGTCTGGTATCTGGGAACTGCGGAGGACAAGGCGCTTCCTTTTGAGGTTCAGAAGATGCTTGTAGGGATGGCGAAGGATGCTGGAGGTGATTTCACTGTGCGAGAAGTTCAGAGCAGTCATTCGCCGATGTTGAGCAAGCCGAAAGAGGTTGCTGATTTCTTACTGGAAGCAGTGGCAGCTTTTGTGGGATGAATAGGAAAATCACAGTTCGTAGCTTACTTTGTTTCGCTGTTCATGAATTTAGTCTAGATTTGTAGAATTAAAATCTCCTCTTTTCGTACATCAAACTTTCATCAACTGATCGTGATTTGGCGGCCCCTGAATCCGTCAAGCGAGTCCCTGTAAGCTTAGCGAGTCTTACCCCGCCCCCCTTTCTCAAAAACCCCAATCTTCTCTAATCATCTGCGCTCCCTTCTCGCCAATCATGAACACCGGCCCCTGGATGTTGACATCCGGAAGCACGGGAATGATACTGCAGTCCACGACTCTCAATCCATTCACGCCATAGACTCTGAGACGAGGATCCACGACCCCGCCATCCTCAAGAGGCAGCATGACATTCGTTCCGCTCGCATGCCAATTTGGAATCGTATTTGCCTTAACATATTCGAAGATAGCATCTTCGTCATCATTTGAGACTGCAGCACCAGGAGAGACTTCGCCGTTGTTTGGACCTACGGTGAATTTGGCGAGGTCAGGATGGGCGAAAATCTTGCGGAGGTCGCGGAATGCGTTGATGGCGATTGCTCGATCTGTAGGGTCTGCGTAGTACTGCAATGATTTATTCGTTAGCCAATGTGTGTTATACTGAGAGTCAAGATAGTAGGGAGGACAAGAGAAGAAAGGCCGACATTTGGGTTGATGACTGGAGCATCTGCCATCGAGCTGGAGCGAAGTGTGAGATTGCCCCGCGACAGAGCAACTAGGCTCGAAGCTGTGAGCGAGATATAAGACTCGTTACCTAGCGGTGTGTAGAAGGGTGTCGGACCGCCTGGGTAGAAGATGGACTCGTACAGAAACTCGACATGGGATTGGTTGGTCAAGCCAGCATCGATGATTGCTTGCGCACCGATGGATTTGAGGGTGTCTTCGGAAAGTTTTTGGAATCCATTTGTGATCCCAGAAGGAGCTGTATAGGTTCCGCTGTCATTGGAATAGAATTCAGCTTGAGCTGCTTGAAGTTTTACAACATCATTGTTGATGGTGCTAGTGGACGCCTCGAGAGTTGAAATTGCCATGATGCTGAAGACATTGTGGTCATTCATCCTGGATATGTTAGGAACTAGATCTATAATTGTCCCAGTAACTTACCTCTGTCCGATATTTTCATTGATCAGAACTGGTGTGATGCCAACCTTTGAGAGCTCACCGGAAGGACCAATGCCCTTGACATGGTAAGCAAGTTGTCTTGGAAGATTTCATTGTGCCGACTTACCGAGGCCATCAGCAGCTGAGGCGAATGGAATGCTCCCATGCTGACTATGACTTCCTTCTTGGCTTTGACTATGTGTATCAATCCTGTCGGTTCATCAATGAAGACAACTCCACTTGCCGTGGGTACCCAGGTTGCATTTTTTGTGAATTGAATCGACTGAACTGGTGCATAGTGTAGCACGTCAAGGTTTAACCGATGAGCAGCTTGCTTGTAGAAACTGTCATAGCTGGAGCTTCTTCGATACTTGCTGTCGAGGCAGCCTGTCCCCTGTTTGACACCAGTATTGTTGCCATTGTTCAACTCTTCGACTATTGGTATGTTGGCTGCCTCGCATGCTTTGATGAATCCGACATTCGAATCCGGAACGTAACCCTGGAATCCGATTTGAAGCGGTCCATCAGAGTATGCAGAGGGATCCCACGTCTGGTAACTCTGATCGTACCCGGTATCTGGATTTGGTGGGTTGAAGTGAGTGTGCTAGACGTACATCGAATCAGCATAAATCTTTTCAGCATCCTTCCTCTGGTAGTGAACATGCCTTTACGAATAGGGGATAGACTTCATCCCAGCCCCACCCTGGGTTTCCCAGTGACACCCAATGATCGTAAACACTTGCTGAACCCCGACCGTAATATAAGCCGTTTGTATCGCTGCTTCCTCCTAGACCTCGACCACCTGCAAATACTGATCAGTATTGTGAAGGTATGTGACGTTTCACGTTGCGCTACGTACGGTGGTATGGAAGCACACGACCTCCCAGAATTGGCTGTGCTACTGTATAGAAATTATAATCGATCGCCGTTCCTGGAAGTCTTGTTAGCCATGAAGACTATACTAATCTTGAGAATATTTTACCTCCCAAGAACTGGTTGCCACCCGGAGTCTCATATGCTGCAACAACAGTTGGGACAGGTCCAGCTTCCAGCACTAGGACTTTCTGATCTCCTGATTCACTGAGTCGATTGGCTACCACAAGGCCAGCGGTCCCACCTTTGATAGTCAGAGATGATAGTATTCAGTATTCGCAAGGAGCATGAATTACCTCCACAGATGATGAAGTCGTATTCATCCTCAATTGTTTGGCGGTTTAGCCTTTTGAGTGGCGTTGCCGCGCTCCCTGGGGCCAACAGGCTCAAGGCGACCCCCCACACTAGTCCGAGGAAAAGATTGAAGCACCACATGCTGCGTTGTTATCTCAAGACTGTTTGTCACAATTGACTGAGAGATCCAAAAGCACGAAAACATCCTGGCAGGCTGTAGCCTCAACTTATATAGAGACGGTGATACCCGTGACGAGCAGTCCACCGCCGAGAGCGAGCGAGATCCGTTGCTCACCAGAAGCACCCGCCTTGGAAAGTCTGGGCATGACAACATCAAAATTTGATGGCAGAGTTTTCATAAGACGACGACGACAGACAATATGGGGTTTGAGTTTGGGGAAAGTCAGCTGACGGAGCGCTGACGACTACCGTAAGCACCCAATAGATCCGGCATCGTTCTCCGCGCAATGACAAGCCCGAGAGCACCGATAGGCTTATTCCAACGTCTTAGCAGAGTTATGATCTTGCCGATCTGTCTCACAGTCGGCCGCTAAACCTTGACATCTGCCGGGTGCCTGTCGGCTTGTTCGGCAAGCCACCGGAGCGGGATATCCTTTACGAGTTCAGTAACACGCAGCGCTCTCAGCTGCAATGCCTTACGAAAGCCAATCCCGTGCTCCAAGCCAGTTGAATCGGAGAGTGGATCTTTTGGCAAGGATCATGTGTTCCGCCTCACGTACAGCGGTAAAGAAAATTCTTCTGATGCTTCCGTAAAATGCCTAAGGATAGTTGCACCGCCATCTCTGTTTCGACAAAGATTGAGACAGCAAGGTTTCTCCAAAAGGAAGTAAAGGATATGAGAACATTAAACATGAGGATTATCTTTGATTTGATATCAGCTACGGATGGGGACCAAGGAAAATCTCGAGGTTGTTCGCATTGATCTTGAACTGGAAGATCTCGATTTTGGCACCAAGTGTGATAATCATAGAGACTCGTTTCTCTGTTTCGGTGTTGTTAACACCATATCTTAGTAAAGTCTACCGGAACCACAAAAACGGCCAAAATCAACCCCTCAAGATTCCGCGCCTTATGAGAAGGCCACCTGGTACCTGTCAAATCCAACCACGTAGCTCATCTAGGTATCAGATGTGCCCCCATGGTTCTTGAATCTTTCGAGTGGAATCTTGGGCAGCAATCCCATCTCATGACCACTGGAGTCTTCCTTTCTTTTTAAAATTCCCCTCAACTCCCCTTGTGGTATGTGTCCCTCTTCATCTTCATCCTCTGCCTCCATTTTTCCTTCTATGAACAATTCTTCTTCGGAGCTCTCCACCTGGGAATTTTCATCAGATTTGTTCCCATGCCGGTAGGAATCATCTAAAGAGCCACTAGATCCGGAATTACCGTGGTCCGTCGAAATCTTCTGTCGAATTTCCTTCCTCTTGCCCTCTCGGAGATCATAATATCGGTAGTCGCTGTAAAGATCTACTTCGTCTCAACGCTGAATGTCCCTCTCGTTATTTGCTTTTTCAAAGTCGAAAATCAAGCCCATGTCGACAATGTATTTGCGCTCAGGCTTTCGCACGAAGCGGGCTCCGGTCTTCTTTTGTATTCTGGTGAACAAAGAAACCATGAGTTCGCGTTGAAGATAGCCATCAAGGATACTAGGGTATGCAATCTCCACATTGAGGTACTTCAGCGACTTAAAACTGCCAAGCCGGAAAGGAAACTCGGTAATGAGACGCACGATATCTATAGGACTGCGACGTCGTATGTGTGCAGAAGGTGATATTGTGAGAATATTTCCATTCGCGGATAAATGTAAACGGTTTGAAGGTGACATGGCGGATGTTGCTTGCTTGAAGAAAGTACTCGGAGAAGTCTTTCGCAAGTTGAGGTGGACAGGTGAGTTCATTGTCCTTGTGAACTTTGGGGCTTTGAATGGCTGATGACTTGATGACCTTCATCGCCTCCACATTCATTTCCTTAAGGGGATATTCATCTAGATGAATAGTAAAAGTGTGTTGGTTGTGTTTTGCAAACCATTGCAAAACGTGTTTGTAAGAAGTTGGAAGTTCTCGAAGACCAATGGCGATAAGTGGCATCCCGCACTTGAACTTGAATCCTTGGGCATGCCATTGGAAAAGCGAGATTCGGCGAAATCCTCATTGACAGCCGCAAAGATCTTCTCCCGAATCTCAAAAGTCAGCTTGTCCCATGGAAACTTCTTCTTTTTATGCTGCCCCATATTGCAACGCGCCTGGCCGCTGCGGTGTCGTTCGTGTAATTTTTCGTTGTCATCTCTCTATTCGCATCAGCTTCGACCAGCTAACCCACAGTGTCCTGCGCATTGCGATCTTGAGTTGCCATGGTAGATATCGTGGGAGGGGTTTTTGTTGAGGAACGCTTAATCAGTCTGTCGAGTTTGCTGTGCACTTCGGTCTCTTGATATGTCAAGGCAATGGACTGATGATGAAAACTAGGTCGTTGTTGTTATGATGGTGAGTTGCTTTACGTGATGCAAAGGTCCTGCGCCCCCCAAGGCTGCGTTGATTCTTTGATGGGGGAGGAGCGCAAAGGGATTTTCAAGGCGATGAGCAGTGACCGCGGAAGAGTTTCTTGTGCACTGCGATGAGGTTGAGGAGAGGAGTATGTATCGCTCATAATGTCCTGTTCCCAAGAAGTGACTTGATGTTGATGGAATCCGAGGATATGCGAGGAGGGATTATATAGAATTACGAGTTGACAAAACGAGTAGATTTTTAACTTCAAAGAAGCGACTGAGGGCTAGTCCTTCCCAGGCCTCATTAGTCTATTATCGCTCTAATTAAGCTTAAATATGAACGTGATCAGAGGAGGAAAGGGGAGTGTAGCCAGCGGTGCCAACTCCAATTCTCCCAATCCTGTCGGGACTTCTCACAGCGATGGATCCGGAGCACCGCCTTGACCATCGACAATTCAGCAACAAAAGTTCTCATCTTGGAAGTGTTGAGTCCCAAAGACATGAAGAGAAGATATTGGTAATTTACCCCGCCGTTTGTTTGGTTCTTCCCTTGGCTCTCGGATCAGCAAGTCAGCGTGACTCAAGCACAAGATGAGCATTGTAACGATTTGTTAGGTACTGTACCACTATCAGATCAATTGCCATTGCAAGGTTCTTTGGCCAGCCATCGTTTCAAACAATTGCGTCGTGTAAAATACCTCTAAGGCTCAGTTCAATATCCCTCAACCATCTCACGCCCTCTTCCAATCAAGAATCGCTCTTGAAACCTCAGCAACACAGTTGTCAAGCCCTCCACTGCTCCCTAGCACCCCTCTCTTGTATCGTCTCAACTCATCAACAACACCCTCTTCGTCACTCTTTTCAAACGGCTTGAGACCATCTTCTTCATGGGGACGCTCACCCTCCTTCACAGCCTCGCTGGGTACTGCATCCTGTGATGTATTCAACAAATTCTTTAACGCCGCTGCAACCCTTGTATCAACCTTATCTCCAGTAACTAATGTTCCGCTCTCCAAGTTGTGCATGTAGGATCTCAATACCGCAAGGACTCTCATCTTTGCTCGCTCATTGGGTGATATAATGTCTTCGGATTCGGTCAATATGTTTCCATCGTTTCCCACCAAGAGACATGAATCGTCCTCGACGGTACGAAACATGCTGTGCTCATTGCTCTCGGTGTTGCTAGCCCGCCTCGTCGTGGCTCCGTCGCGTTTAACTATAGAGCTGCTTCGACCAGTCTTGGTGTTTGATGAGCTTTTCTGGAGAAGTATGGGGCCATTCTCATTCCAGCTCAGGAAGGAGTGTTGCGCCTTGCGGAACCGCTCGAGGTTTATGACGCGGGTCGCTGGCTTGCAGAGTGGGTATGGTGCGCCAGAGATCTCAGTTTCGAGCTGCGCAACACTTTGAGTTAGGGCCGCGATCTCGGCTTCGAGTTGGGGAGAGGCCGCTGATTGATCCATGGTTGTTTCTTGTGTCGCTGGAAGATCGTAGAAACTAGGCGAAAGTAGAATTTTGCTCGATATTGATCCAACAAGTTTCTCGTGAGTCAAGGCAGATTTGCGCTCATTCACTCGTAAGCTTGCTCTTAAGTTGCTGTCACTTTTATTCCTCCAGGTAGCTTCACGTGATCGTTTATGTCCCCTTTTGATGACCGGGAGCAGAACGAACATTGCGACTCTATGTACTTGTTCATCAACTTAACCACGGGTTACATTTGCAAATATTCTCAGTTGCTTGCTAATTTCAAACAATTACGCCGAGACCCTGATGAAAAAGCCATGCATCTCTACGATGATTAACATACAAAGTTGGTATTCGACCATATGCCTCAACGGTTTCAGAATGTCAGGCCATCGTTCCGTACACTTTTCAACGCTTACTACTCTGATTAATCTCCTGCCCTAAAGATCTTGTCTTTTTCGGACATCCAGTGTCTCTGATATACTGCCTTCAGAAGCTTATTGATAGCCTCAACTACGTCGTCATTAAGTTGGACGTCGGAGGCTGGATCCAAACAGGCGTAGTAATATCCCCTTATCACTCGCCTGAAACGCTCAGTGTACCAATCGGCAGCATCTGGGAACTCAGGTTCTTCTTCTTCTAGCGCATCTTCAGTATTCTTGCCTCTGCTCAGTTTTCTCAAATTCTTGGCGTGTAGTTGAACTGCTTGGTCCATGGGCTCTCCCGCTTCCACCTGTTCAGCATGCATGTGGAGAAATTCCGCGATTTGTATTGCGTTATCCTTGAGTAGAGCTTGGCGCGTCTCATACCAGTCTCGAATCCGACGTTCCGAGTCGCTGATTTCGCCTTCTGGCGTTGCAGGTCGCAATCGTACTAGGTCGCACTTTTTACTACATGAGCAGAGTCCCTCGCAAGGCACATGTTCATGATCAGACGAAGTCTCGCTCTCAGCATCTTGGAGTCTGTTCCTGCTTCCTTCACTGTCAGTTGACATTTGATCTGCGCCCCAAAGTATCATGTTATTTTCCATCTCAACCTTCAGTACTTCCCCAATACTATTGACCAGTCTCTTATCCACTTCAACTTTAAGTTCTTGCTTCAAACAGATATCTAGGAATATGCGATACCGATGCAGTGACGTCACTGCCATTGATTCGATGTCCTCTTCCAGCAGCTCAAAGTCGACAGCAAAGGTGCATACGGAAATTTCCCAGGGCGCATCGAGCTCTCCTTTCGAGATCTGGATGATGCTGTTCATCTGATTTCTAAGACTCGGGTTAAGCATATTATGAGTCTTCATTTGATCTTTAATTCGAGCCAGCCTGTCCAGGGCAGTTCCAACGAGAGCGGTGTGAATGGACTCTACCTCAGTTTGTTGATCTCCAGCCTCGGATGGTGTGTCGGTTTGGGGACTCTGACCATCAGATACTGTATCTTTCTCTTCTTGTTCACTTTCTTCTTCTTCTTCTTCGGGTATGTCCTCTAGCTTCAGAGAATTGGTTTGGTCTTCGTTAAGTTTTGTCAGCTGTGGCCAATGAGTCACCACGTTGCCCAGTAGTTGGTCTTCTGGCTCATAACCTTCCTCTACCTCCTCAATCGTGGCATTTAAGTCACGTTTCTGAATCCCAGCTTCGCTTTGATTGTCTGGCTTCTCGATGGTTTCAGTACCATGCTCTCGTGGTGAAGGCTGTGGCTCGTCGTCATCGGGATGTTGCTCCTTCTCCTCCGCAGATTTGTTCCCCTCTGTAGATTCGACCTCTTTCGTAGTTTCGACTTCCTTTACAGCTTCAGTCTCTTTTAGAATTTCGATCTCCTTGGATGCCTCTGCCTGCTTTGTCTTCGGTGGTTTGTTTCTCCGTCGAATTTCTTTCTTCAATTTGGCCAACAGACCCGCCGAAGCTGCCGCTACCTCGGAATCCAATTCCTGAGTTCCGCCTAGATCATGCAGAACCAGTCTGTACTTCCTTAGATTCCAGACCACGAAGTCATTAGGCCTCATGCCAAAAGCATACTGTTCGTCTCGTTTGACCTTGCTTCGGAGCTCCTCAATGCTATCACAACTTGTGTTGCCCAAGACCACCATACTTTTAATTATGCTTAGTTCGGCCCCAAGTCTTGGGTCATTCAGATTATCGCGTTCATGTTTTCGTAGATCGCTAATGAAGTCGGATATCTGGCTCAACAGCCGAGTCTTCATTCTGCTCTGCTCCAAGGATAGATCAACCATCCCGTTCATCTCTAGAGAGCCTTTGTGGTGTAGGATCGCTGTTGGAGTGGTGTTTTCTGCCGTAATTACTTTGTGACGTTAATTTTATGAGCTTTTGGGACACCACTGTAGCTATCTCAGATAGAATAGAGCGTCTTGGCGAGTGCGGGTAGACTTCTTGAGAAACTTGATTGAGAAATTTTGATTGTGGGGAATTAGAAACAACCCTAAGATTTCATCTCAAGCATCCATCTTATATCGTGCTTGATTTCATGGTTTGAATCAGATATTGTATCGATTCACGTTTTTCCCTTTCTATCCGAGTCTCAGAGACAGCAGGGAGTGTGATTCAGCGGACTCCCCCTTCAAGACTTGAGCGTGGAGAGCACCAATCTTATTATCAAGAGTATTTAATATCATGGGGCCCTACCCATTAATTAGATACTCTTGACTTTCTGGTGGGGGCCTCCCCACGTGATTAAAACAATTCATGTTAGGTTTAGTGTAATCAAAATAATTCATTTTGGGCTTAGTTTGCTTACTCATAAGAACACCAAAATTGATACTTATATAAATCAATTAATTGCGCAACTACTATTAATTTAAAATACTTAAAAAGTAAATGCATAAATAGCGTTTAATTAATTATATTATATATTTCGGAATTACGTAATTTGCTTAATATTTGCACTTATAATTATAATTAGAAATGCGATCGCGATTTCGGTGCGGCAATTACGGCAGAATGCCAAATCGGGAAGCGGTCAGCTTATCCCGGTAATCTGCCCCCCACCTTGGGTGCAAGATTCGTGAAAGAATTGCACTCTTGGTAATAAGATTGGGAGAGCACAATGACTAGAAAATATGGTACACGTTGCTTTTGCATTTAGGTATCGGGCAGAGTGCGATGGGCCTCAATGTGAGATATACTATTTGCGTGGAAATATTCTAGGCCGAACTTCAAGATCGCCACTCACTACAGGGCACTACAGCCTACGGATTAGGGTACAGCGTGCTGACATTCAGGAGCGTGTGCCCTCAAGCCCGCCATATTTATCGCGATAGACCTGGACTGACGTAGGCACAAAGCCCTGAACATTTGCTAGCATTTCTGGAACATTCAATGCCCAATTTTCGTAGAGAAACAATCGAGAACAACACCATCTATGAAAGCTCGGAAAAAAATATTGACGAAGAAATGATTTTCAGTACTGTGGTATATTCATCGACTAGAATTTCTTTGGATGAGAGTCCAACGGATTATTGGTCTTTCAACGTGGTGGAAGTGTTGGAAGGAATCTTGCACACCTCAACCGTATGGTTCACAGTAATAAGCGAGATACCCCTATTTCTTCTTCCTAGCTTCGACTGCTCAAGGGGCAAGACCACATCTTCGAATCCTCTAGCTTTTCAGGGACAATTATAGAGGCTATACGAGGCTGTAAGAGTAAATGTTAAGTAGCTATGTCATTTTAAATATGAGCAACTTTTTTTTCTCTGGGCAGGCGAGCTGAAAAGTCTGAAAGATCTTGGGATATTGAGGGCGGAGTTACGAGGGTTAGGGGTGGAGACGAAGTTGACAACTTAAGGAGGGACTGTCATGAAATAGGTACTGTCTTTCAATCGGCAAGGCGTCGTAAAGCTGGTGTTCATTAAGATCGAAATGTCCCATTTTCTCTAGGACAATCACACTTGAGACGCCACTCAACTCTATTTCTTCCAATTCTGATGGGTTAATTCTTCTGATTTTAGAGCTGATGATGCCTGGGCACAGTTGCCATTGCAAAATTTCAATGTCTCTTTCATCTGGTGGCATCAAAAAACATCATTGATGATGTCATGCGTGCTTTTTCCATTAATGCTTCCAACACAGCTTGAATACAGGTGGATACGCCACCTTCAATCACGAAACCCGAACCTCAGAATGTAGTCGTAAAGCTACCTCATGCGCCATTTGTTGTTTCACCAAAAGAAATCTTTCTCGTTCGGTCATCGGTTTGGGCTTCGGCGGATTATCCGCTACTCGTTGAGGGATCCAAGTTATCGAGCTCTGGCTGGGCTGCCTGCTTATCCAACGTTTTAGCGCGGGTTTCAAAGGGCGTGTGTTGGCTTTTGGTGCAGGACTTACTGCGTTGATGTTCTCCTTCGATGATTGGCAATCCGATTGTCCTGCAGGATATGGGACATTGTGCTTTGATTTCGTGGGTGAACTCATGAAATCCTCAACCTTCTTGCCTCCAGTCTTGTTCC
Source organism: Phialocephala subalpina (assembly GCA_900073065.1). Lineage (NCBI taxonomy): Eukaryota > Fungi > Ascomycota > Leotiomycetes > Helotiales > Mollisiaceae > Phialocephala > Phialocephala subalpina. The sequence continues at coordinate 1,342,055 of FJOG01000005.1, forward strand.
CGTTGGTTGTAGGAGACGTCTTTGTTGTCGTGGCAATGTCCCCAGGATTCTGCGACTTTCTCGGTATCCGCTTTCTAGATGCTTCCACCTTCTTGACTGCTTCCCTATAGCTCTGTTCGGCAGTTTGTTCCAACGAATCAGGGACATTCGCATCCTCTGCCATAGCCTTGGCTCTCAGTATCGCTCTCTTAGCCGCTCGGTCTTTCTTCTCATCCTCTAATTTCTCTTCCTCGAGGTTCCGAAGTAATTCCTTTGTGGCTGTGATGAAATTATGGCGATCGTAGCTGCGAATTTTAGGGTTGAAACCGAGAACCTCGTCGAGAAACGTGAACAGGAAGTACGCTTGGCCTTGCACCTCGTTGTGGTTCCTCTTGATTGAGTCTTGTTCCTCCTCGAGTATCTTTAGTCGATATTTTTCGTCTTCGGTGAGGTTGAGGGATATTTGCTGATTTGGAGCAGGGCATCGTTCGTTGTGCTGTTGGATGAGGAGGAGGATCTCGAGGCGGTCCGCCATCGGAGTCATCAATCTCCATGCCGCCATGTTTGGAAATAGAGCTGATGGGGGTTAATTTTTGAGAATTTGGGCAGCAATTAGAATGTCCTTGGTGAAATGGGACAAGATGTTCGTCGAGTCAAGATTCAAGAAGCTGGGACGACGACAGGATCAGACGTGGAAGGAGCGACCGCGACTCTCTTCCAAACTGGCAGGAACTTCCACGACTGAGTCATTCTACTATTGAATCAATGTGCGCTCCGGAGTAACAATTCGAGCCTACAATCTGCGTAGTGTTGGAAAGATGGAGTCGTTCAAAGAGTTCAGTAGTCAACGTTTGATCAATCCACGGCATTTTCAACTTCCCAGCTGTTGAGGGACATTCGATAAGAGGACATTCAAGAGTCCTTGTACTTCCTGGAATACTGAATTCAAACTGCATGTTAGATGAGTGGGACCTTTTGTGGGACCTTATTTTGTATCTAGTTTCAACTTCCCCCTTTCTTAAATCTACAATCAGATCTATTTGGCATCTCACACTGCAGGCTTATAATTGGGGATACTTATCGTCCTTTTGTGGAGACAGCGGGTGCGAAAATTTCAGCGAAAGCTCGGAGACTGAGAATTCTATCGACCACCAGACCATGACTCTAACCATAAATATCACTCTGATCGCTGAGTAGCTACATTTCATTATAATCTCGCTCTCGAAGCTCAACGTTTTTCATTAATTTTGAAATCTGTCTAATACAAAAAGGCATCGTATTGTTACTCTTCAATGAACTTACTTAAGGACTGCAGAGTAATCAGCGCGCCCCCTTTCAGCAGCTTCCTTCTCCGCTTTTTCATTCTTAGCTCGTCTGACAGCAGTTCTTGGAATGGCTCTGTTTGATGATGCAGGAGGCTGTGAAGATGTTCTAGTTCTGTGAGTCGACGACGAACTTGACGAAGAAGCGACAGTCGACTGCTGGTGATTAGCAGACCCTCGAGTTGAGTTGTCATTCTACAAAATTTGTAAGTTACATAAGCACAACAAGGGAACTCACAGGTTATCCAATTACAATCCGACCATGTCGTCCTCCGCTGCTTCCTGGTCGGCTGCTTGAAGATCCGCCACTTCGTGACCCCAAGCTTCCCCCGCCACGAACTTCCTCCTGAATGCTCCTGATCAAAGATTTCAAACGAGCTTCAGCTGAGGGCCAAGGGAAGCTGTCGAAATCGGCGCCGCTCTGAATTCTGAGCATGCCATCAACATAAGCCTTGGCAAGCCCAGCCTTTCTCCGAATGGGGTTGTTTTCTCTAGACAGGTCTGACTGGAGCAGTTCCTGTGCGACGATCTCATCGTCATCACGTCGGCTGAAGCTGACGTTGATTTTGTGTCGAGGATGTTGCGTGTTCCAACGATTGAGTTCAACCAGGAGTTCGGTTCTGGTAAGATCTGGGTCTACGAGAGATGTCATTTTGTATGTCTGATCTTAAGTCTGAAAGTTGCTATTGTTGTTCTGGCTTGAGATGTAATGTTGATTTGGTTGCAAGATGATGCTGCCTCATCGGAGTTTATATACCGCTTCCTTGTGTGACCAGTGATTGTGATTCAACATGAAGCGCATCAAAGTCAGACTTCCAATTTCAAGTCTCAAGATGACGTTTGTCACTCAGTACGCATTTTGTTGTCACATCGTACCCCAAAGATCATATTTGCTTGTGAATGAGCCATGCATGATTGTGCTAAATATCTCATCTAATCCCCGTCCCCATCTGTGTCACCCGACGGCGCCTAAAACTTCCTGACTTCAAAGCGCAGTGCCAACGCTTCTTCATGCGCCTTTCTCGCCTTCTCAGCCTTTTCGCTGCTAGGGTCATTGTCATCAAGTTGGGGACTCCCTGGTCTTTCTGCTCTTTCCCTCCCCGGTACCCAAGTTTTCATACCTGGCTCTTCCTGAAGGTTTTGTATCGATTTCTTGAGTGCTGGCTTTAGTGGCTTCAGTTGTGGAGATTTTGGCTTTGGTGCAGCAGCAGCAACTTTCACATTGGAAGTGAGAGGTTTATTTACAGGTGATCTGTCTCCTTGGGCACGTGGGGGCAGCTGAGGTGGTGTTGCTGGCGGTGAGGGTTGAGGTAACCTACTTATACCTGCTTCATGAATTCGCGAGAAGTCGCTCCCTGCATCTTTTGCAGCAGATTTATCTGTTGTAGGAGCAGGGCCTTGAGATCTGGGTTCCTTGACTGGTACTTGAGGATGAGGAGTTGGTGACTTAGCTGGTGACTTGACTGGGGACTTAGCTGGGGACTTAGCTGGGGACCTGTCAGGTGACTTGACTCGCGATTTTATTATTTGGTTTTGAAAGCTGATGGCTTGGGGTGTGCTAGGAACATGACTTGGAGAAGTGTAAGACGAATTGACTGCCACCCAATCAGCATGTTTCTTTCATTATGTCCATCGGACTTTTTCAAAATCATTACGTTTCGGAGAGTCATAATTAACACGACTGTGACGGGTATCCTCGTGATCTTGATGCACGTGCTACTTACCGTTTTTCGGCCAATGCTGCTTAGCTTGATGCATTGAGATTTTTGGAGCCTGCTGTTTTTGCAATTTTACTCCTTCCGTGGCTTTGATCTTTTTTGCTGCGTCTGTTTGAGCCTTTTTAAGAGCTTCGGCCTTGTCTGCCTTGTCTTTTGCTTTCTTCTGTTCTTCAGCTTTCTTTTGGTCCTCGATCTTCTTCTGTGCATCAGCTTCCGTGATTCGCTGAAGCTTTTCGAGATTCTGTCCCCATACCTTGTGCTCTTTGATCTCCTCAGCTCTCTTCTTGGCCGCTGCAACCCTCCTTTTGTCGTTCACCTCCTTCTGTTTGTTTGTTGACACCAACAACGCGTGGAAGAACTTCTCTGCCTCAGACCACGGGAATCCCTTTAGATCTAGGTCTGACAGTGCGAGAATATTATCAAGGTACGGTTTCGCCATGCTTGCGGCCATGTGTATATCGCTGTCTATGTACCTCCCTCTGTGGGCAACTTGTTTTTGCTCGAGTCGTTCGATCCCCTTGACTTCATCTTTGCTCAGGGACACTTTAATTTGGTCTTTGGATCGACTTATGTCGTTATATCGTTTGACGAGGACCAGAATTTCTAACTTTGACGGCAGAGCGTCGATCATAGTTACAGCAGAGTCCTGCGAAGGGTTTATGAATGTTTTGTTACCTTTAAAAAAGCCAAACATGAAAAGTAGTGGTTGTAAGATAGTCTGTCTAATTGTTAAGATTTGAAATATTATGTAGTCGGGATGAGATGAATCAGATACACATTAACAATCCATTTAGTATCGAAGAAGGGGAATGATAAGCCAGCATTCTTGAATACTCCTCCCTTGCTCTAGGGATGCTCACTCAGAGCGTCTAAGGTAGCGTCAATGCTTCCTTACTTCGCTCGCAAGTTTCAATGCTTGCTCGTGAGCAGCTTGTATTCTTCGCTCTTTCTCAGACATGGTTCTCAAACCTCTCTTTCTACTTATGCTCCTTTTCCTTTGCCTGTTCAACTCCTTTTCGGTGGTCTTCGTCTTCAACGTAGTCGCTGGACTTTCAGACCCGGCACGCGCGACATACTTTTGAGGGCTATCGTCTCCGGCTCGAGGTCTGGAATCGTTGAGCTTGACAAGCGAGTTTACTTGTGTCTTCTTCTTGCCTTGCACTAGTGCTTTAGCAGCCTCAGTTTTGGGTGCTCCAACCAAAGCTTCGACACCTTGTGGTTCTCCTTGCACTTTCTTCTTGCCCCACACCGGGGACTCATTAGCCACTGTTCTGGGTGCTCCAGGCAAAAGTTTAACACCTTGCAGTTCTCCCTGTACCTTCTTCTTGACCTGAACCGGCATCATAGCAGCCTTTCTTCCAGGTGTCTGAACCACAGCTTTAACAACTTGAGCCTGAACTGGGTTCTTTTTCTGTTGACTGGCTGACTTCGCCCGGCCATTCTGAATTAGCATAACTTAATATCACGACCTTCCAGTCTCTCCTTCTCCTCCTTCGTCTTCACAAATACCGTGTCCTTGTCCGGGAACTCATTTACTCCTTTGCAAATTTCGACCCATTGCGTTGCCATGACAAGACCTTTGTGCAGATCTTTGACTTTCGCCGCCAGAGCCTTCCAGTTAAAGACATCAGCTTCAGCTTTTGGACTCATCATCAACACAGGTTCCAGAGCTTTGATGGTCCTAAGTATACCTCGTTGGATATCGTTACGCACTTCTTCTAGTATCTTCTGTTCGCGGAGGATTTGTTCCGCTCGCGCAATGTACTCGGCGGATATTCCGTCCAGGGAAAACCATTCGGAGGGTTTGCTGCGGACGTATCGGAGCATGAGGGCGATAATCTCGCTTCGGGTAAGGTTGTCTGGTATCATGACTTTAAGCTGCTAGTTGTGTAGAAGCTGTTGTTCTGATTTGGTCCTTTTTGTGATGCTTGCATTTGACAATTTGAGAGGAAAAACGTGTTCTTGCACTATATTGGCCGGAAATCTGAACAATGCTTTATAGTATTGCTCGATGATTAGAAGATGATTTTACATTCATCTAGTCTTCATTCCCAAGAATTGAATAAACCATGCTTCATTGAATGATACCGAACACCTTCTCAGACTATCTACGTAATGTTCTAATCACACATGCCTAGCTCCAGTGCTTTCTGACCTCCGATGTTAGTCGCATTGCCTCTGCACGAGCCGCCTGTGCCCTTCTGTCTTTCTCCGCCATGGTTGCTTGAGCCTTGAGGTCACCGCCTCTTGGTTTTTCTTCATGGTGTTGGCCGAGTTTAGAGCACTTTGCGTCTTGCTTGAGTCTACAGACAGTCGAGAGGGAAGAGGCCTACTTGCAACAGTTCGCTTGGGATTCAAATGCTTTCATCTGCGGAACGATGATCAAGGGAAGGCGTGCCGTTTAAAATCGAGAAAACTGAATAAGCCATACTGCATTGAACAATTTTGCACTCTTTCATAGACTGGCCACCACGCTACATTTTGTTAGAGCCTGGGGGGCCACTTCCATCCGTCCTCGATAGCGGAACGTCGAACCTCACACGTAGCCCATCCTTATTCTTTTTCCCGGAGCTCGCAAAATTACGCCTGGCTCCTTCAGCCTGGAATCATTTTTCCAAGCCCCCAGGACATTTAACATAGACTCCCGTTCTTCCGGACGTATTATCTCCTGAGAACGAAGCTCCCCTGCCTCCTTATCCTCTGTGCCCGTTTCTTCCTCACCCATCTCGAATACTCTTCAAGAACCTCTCCAACATTCTGGCATTCCTCTACTACCTCCTCCCAACGAATAGCAAAGCAATCAACATCGGTATCCGTCCTCTCAACTTGGTTTAGATCTAGTATTAGTCGCGCGATGCGTTTCTGTGTAGGTATTTATCTCGATTTGCGGAGCTTGTCGGATTGGAGGAGGGTTTCTGCCCGCTCCATGCTCTTCGGACCGAGACAGTCGGTGGGAACTTGGAGGTTGGAGTTGTATTCGAGGATGAGGGCAAGGAGCTCCCAGCGCTTAAGATTGTCTTTTAGAAAGTAAACCATTTTCGTGATTTGGTAAAGGGCTTTGTGCTTTCATTTTTGCCTTGAATATGCTGTGATGGAACTTAAATAGTACTGAGAAAGGTTCGGTGATTGGTACTTGTCCTGCACTAAGTCAAACCCCCCCTTAACCGACCACCCCCTGTAACCGGCCACCTCGCTTAATTCCTCTCTACCCATTTTCAACCACAATAACTTTTTATCTACTCAATAGTTATATGAGATAACGTAGAGGCAATACTAATAGGCTCATCAGAGTCTATCGGTATATCCTGCCGGTCCCCAGCTTCTACTTGTGCCCTATAAATGTCCTCAATGCTAGCGAACTTGGAATTTGGACTAGTCTTAACTTTCCGTCGTTTCCTAGGCTCTAACTGCTGTACCCTAGCTTCAAGATGTTTTATTCAACGCTTATGCTGGGCAATAAGAAAATCCTTCTCATCTAAACCTTTAGCCACTTTCTTAAAGAGTACCCTAGCGGTTGCAGTGCCAACTGTCTTAAACCCCGTGATTTGTCTGGCTTATTCTCGGACATCTTCACTCTTTTGAGGTGTTCTCCACGGAATAAATGATCTATCTTCGTTCCATTCAAGTACTAGAATATTCCTTGAAGTTATTGGAGTTTCCTCGGTCCGATTATTACTATTTTCAAGCAATAATCGGTTCATGAGGGGCTTAGACATCCGCACCGGCCATAACCCCGAAGCCTTCCACTCCGCCTCGCAATTTTTAGGTGTTAAAGCATCTATCCGAGCTAGCTTATAACACTCTAAGAAATTTATCTTCCCAATTGGAATTGAATCGTTCAAAAAGGTTAAAGCACTTAGCCGTTTTCGGTAAGCCCCCTTTAGAGGGGAGAATATGGATAAATCCAGAGGTTGGAGCACATGCGAAGTATGCGGTAGTAAAAACAATAAGTGGATATTGTTTTAGAAGCACTCCCACATAAATTCAGTTGTTTCATGGCTTCCATGGCCATCCAAAATGAGCAGACGGGGCTCCTTAAGATCACGTGGTGCCGACTGGGGTATAAACACTGTCTTTAACCATTCTAAGGCAGTAGTATCAGATGTCTATCCATTATCGGTAGAGTCGAATTTCCAGCCTTTAAAAGGTTTCAATTGAGTAGAAAACTATTATTGTTGCACCGATTTGCCCTTAAAAATAACAAGTGGTAGTAGTGCCCTGCCGGTTGCCGAGATGCACTCAATGAATGAAGTCCAACTTTTGGATCCTAGTTGTTTCTTCTAAATAAAACGTTTCTGGGCACTCCCGACCACTAATCCATTTTCCCCTTGGCCTTCTATGATCCCTGCTTCGTCCATATTCCACCTGTTCTCCGGCTTAATGGCCCTTATAGCAGGAATCTCCAGTTTTTGAAACTAAGCCTTCAAAATATCGGAAGTAGCACTATTAACGCGCACAGAATCGATTCGGAATTGCTTTTTGGTCTTAAGAACAAGATTCCGGCGGAGAAAACTAGCCATCCATCGTTTGCCTAGTGGGAGAGCATCATAGCGGGCGGCCAAAATACGGCCGGCGAAAGCTCGAATCTGGGTATGCGTAGGATTTAGCCCTAAACTCTCTTGAACTAATACCCAATCTGTTAAACGTTGTTCTTGAACCGGAGAAAGCCTCTAGTAAGGCGCTTTAGCTTCTGCTCTAGAAACGCTGCCTCTAATCCTGTCTCTAAGAGTGCCCCTCGGGACCCCCCACTCCAAATTAGCTTTTCGAATAAATTGGCCATTCGCGATTGCATTTAGAGCAAATTGGACGTCGTCTTCAGTATATAAAGGCTTCATAATAAGTTCTAATCATAAGAAAAATTTGGAGTTGTTTTGTTAAAGGATTATTATATTATTTAAATTTTAAATGTGTGTGTAGTGTAGCGGTGAAGTTAAGCGAGGTGGCCGGTTACAGGGGGTGGTCGGTTAAGGGGGGGTTTGACTTACCCAGTCAGCCTGCTTCCGTCCAGTCAATAGTCCTAAAATTAATCAAAATACATCATGAATCAAGCTCTCGAGATTTGACCCTCTTGGGATCGGCCATTGGCATGAATCATGTGCGATTAGGAAAAGTGAGCAGAGAATGTCCCAGGAATGCTGGGTCATTGAACGCGCGTTTCATAGCAAGCTAGATCTGCCAGCTGAGCTACCACGACATGCCAAGCTATTCTTAAAAAGTGTCGGATTGTCCTTATCCCATCTCGTCTGGTACATTCAGGAAGAGGAGTTCTTCACTTTCGCTCTCGCACGCGCCAAAGCCTTGAATTTCCGTCCCAATGGCGCCTTCCAGCACCAGACCTCCTCATCTCCTATTGAATTTCCCATAACCTCAAGTTCACCGTCGACGTCAAAATGATTACGGCAGGCATCCAACCAACGATCAGCATTGTCTCTGTAGTCTCCACCTTCTTCCTCCTCCTCGTCGATAAGCGGGAATGTCAAGCGGAAAGTTGTAAGAGCATCGAACCGATCTTGGCAGAATTGTAGCCACGAGGACATCAATTGTTGAGAAGCCAAATGTTCTGCGAGCCCATGGAGATTGACCTCGACCACAGCTGGAAGCCTGGGGGCAGTGAACCAGGGCTGCGTGGATGGATTCCAGTTCTCTACGCTGCACGCAAAGTTAGCAGAGTTCTTGGGCGCCACCTTTGCCATGCAAATTGTCCCAGGAAACTCGGGACATTGGAAATACTTACTCGAGGACTACGCGCCGAATGCGGTTGCCAACTGATTGAGGTATCCAATACAAGGCTCTCCAGCGGTGTTGATCGATCGGGAAAGGAACTAGCTTATAGTAGACTTCGAGTACCTCGCTGTAGTAGCTATCCTTGCAGACTCGTAGCGCCTTGATTAGAGGAAGTGTGATTGATTTCTTTGTCGCAGCTTGCTCTTCAATAATGTGCTTGAACAGCATTAGCCGTAGCTCGGGAGTGAACTTCGTTAAAGGCAATTGCGCTCGAGTAATGGTGCAACCGTCTCCGAGAATGTGCAATGTTGATTTGTAGACTTGTGACTCGTGTATCACGGTTTCCCAAGCCTGGCAGTCGTTGAGTGTGGAATTGAAAACGCGACAGCGCTGCAATTTGCAGTTGTACAGCTTTGAAGAGTGGATGTCGGCATTTCTGAGGTGAAGGTCGCGAATGGTGCTCTTTCGGAAGACGCTGGGGTCCTTGGAGGTGGGCATGGTGCTGCGTATCTACTGCGCTGGTGGTCGTGGCTCGAGGTTTGGTGTTGGTGAGGAAAGTGAAGGTTGCAAGGAAAATTAACTCAAGAGGTGAGGTCCAAAATGGAAGTAGCCCAAAAGGGAAAGAGCTAAGCGAGCACCGCCAACTCTTCATGACCAGTGCTGCCTGAACTTTGAGAATTTGAGATTGGAGATGATTTGTCCCGCCGGTGAACCACGTCCCAAGGAAGAGGCGCGTGGATGGCCTCACAGAGTCCAGGCAATGCTGGGAGATTGAAAGCTCTGTTCTTAGGCAATCGAAACACCAAACAACATCGCGAAAGCATCCTCCTATACTTACCAAATCCAATCCAGCGACTCAGTGAGGAGTTTAGGACCTACCTAACCTCATACTGGATCATACAAGTGCAGTAGCTCACTGCCTCGCGGTCCACTTAGGCACAAGAGACGAGTTCAAGCCCGTCCTGCAAATCGTTGAATACCAGCTAGTGGAAATCTTCAAGTCCTCGTAAACGAAATATCTGATCTCTTGACATGCGGAAGAATATTTACATAATATTGTTCACTCCAAATTCAAGAGGTAAGAAGACTGCATGCATCTACCTTCCTAAATGCAACTCAATCAACACCCCTCAGTGCGTGGTTCCATCCAAAGCACTTGCCTCCTGCAGCATTGGTATCAAAAGGCAGAAATCATAACCATGAATGCTTTCAAGTTTTGTCTCCTCGAGTGCAGGCATTCGTCTGAACGGCGCGGCTCTCTTGCCCCTAACCAAATCCCATCCCCGCCCACCACCTCCTACCCTCCTTCCTTAACCACCCAGCCAAGCCAGCCACCTTCCCTTCACACCACAGCTCTCCCACTACCGAGACACCTAGCCTTGCACTTCCTTATATTCTCATCCTCCCCCTTAGAAAAATGGTTTTCTCTTCCCTTCTCTTTTCTTTTTGGAAGAAACATTTTTCTAAGGGGGAGGACGAGAATATAAGGAAGTGCAAGGCCAGGTGCCCCGGTAGTGAGAGAGTTGTGGTGTGAAGGGAAGATGGCCATAGACTGTAGATGATGAATTGAATGGAATTGAAATATTGATGATTTGAGGTGTTGTGCTGATGCTTATGTTGGTGAAGTGAGGCTTTGGTGATACACTGCTGGCTGCGGAGATGAGACGACGGACACGACCATCTGCATCTACGAGGGCGTTGAAAAGTAGATAAAATGCTGCTGTACACTTAAGACTTTCAAATTGTCGAATTGCATGTTCTAATGCATTCAAGACGCATTCGAAGCGTCGCAGCTCCGAGTTCAAAATTGGGTGGTGAGGACATCTTGAAGGCGGGCTGCAGCAAACACCACCCACCAGCACAACCTTCACCAATCCACCGACATATACAGCCGAAGAGCTCCAAATCATCATCGCTCGACGGCCAGACATCTACAGAAGCATTTAAAACGCGTCAAACTAGACTCAAGCCTGTTAAGAGCCACCAAGGTATGTCTCAAGCTTGGAGATTGCAGCCAGCCTGCTTGAAGGCTGCAGCCAACACCACCTCTCCGGCGCCAACGCGGTTTCCACCGACCAACAATATCAGTGCGGCTCTCAAACTCATCGCCAATCGACAGAAAAGGATCGCGAAAATCATTTGGAACGCGTCAATCATGACTTGAGTACGTTTTGAGCCACCAGTGACGGTTGTTCGAGCTTTGGTGGTGAGGTTTGTCTTCCACCTTCACACGTGAATGCAACCAAATGTGCCACACCACGGACGAGTGTTAAGAGCAGCAGAGTAATACAGTATGGAAGCCAAAATCATACGAGAAGTATTCATAAGGAAGCATTCCATGCCATTCCAGCCTATCTTCCAGGTTCAGATTGGGATCACGTGGAGCACGCGCAAGAAGAGAAGAGAGAAGAGGGGCTTACTGAGCTCAATGGTCTATTATATCTCGCTCGGAAGACCCGTCAATCCTTCTCTCCCGCTCTCTAGCAACGGAAAATGACGACTTCGAATTTAAATATAATATCTTTGGCGGGTATTACACCAGTCAACATAGTAGTCGTACAGAACTACCAGCAATTCTCAAAATGAAGCAAATGGAAGAACGATGAGCAAAGTTCGCAGCATGCAAGAGGGAAGACGACGCATATCGTACAAAGCAAAAGTAGATACTCAAAAATATGACAATGATTCTTGTTTGAGAGATTTCAAATTCTTTCTACTCACAATTTTAAGACTCTGGTACCCATTTCCCAGTCCAAGATGCACCACGAACGCCACGCATTTCCCAATTTTATGCCACCGTTTACAACGCCGCGCTTCACTACCTCTTCAACCTCTTCTTATCCGGCCCCTCCTCATCCTCCTCATCGCTCAAATCCCTATACTGAGTGACCGGCTGCGTCTCCTTCCACGCATTCGTAAAAATCGGGTCCTTCTTCGCCAACTCATCATACTTCAACAACGCCTCCCTCGGATCCTCATCCCGCATACTACTCAACGGAATACTCTGATTGATATGCCCTTCATCTGGCTGACTCTTCATAAATGGAGTTACCATTGGGATCTGTGGTCTTCGAGGATCTCGACTTCGACCGGAAGCTGTGAGACCGACGGTGGGATGACGGGCTGAGTAGGAGGTTCCGGACGTGTTGGTTAGGATGCCGCCGGGGGTGACGATGCTGTCGCCCGAGATGCCGGTGGATTGGTCGGTGGTGAAGTTGGGGTCGTCATCTACGTGTCGTTTCTTTGGGGCGCGGGACATGACATCAACGGCGCCGCGGACGGAGGTGTTGGGGTTGTAGAGGACGTGGACTTCGGCGTTAGCTGAGCCGGTTACGATTTGGTTGAGCTTGGGATGCCAGGCGACTGTTATGAGAGGTGAGCCAGGTGTGACTGGAGTGACGAGCTCTGGCTTGAGGTTTCCTGGGTTCAGGATGTGGAGATGTCCTGAGACTGAACCTGTGATGATGCTCGATGAGGTGGGCGAGTATTTGATGTTGGTCATGGCGTAGTGATCTGATGTCGATGGATGGGAGACCGTCACGACTGGTGCCTTGAACTTTCTTGTATCCCACAGCTTGATCAGGTCATCGCCCCCTCTTGTCACCACCATTCTTCCATCAGCGCTGATGTCGATGCCTCCAGTCCATGTATTTGGCTTGTGTGCTTCTCTGATCTCTGCTGCTGGTCGAGCGAAAGGTCCATCTCCGCTCCACATAACCAAACTTCCATCGAGAGCTGCCGCGACTAGGACATTGGGGCCTCCTTGCAGTGGACTACCCCACGCAACAGCAGTCATTCTCGTTCTCCCCGCAGAACCAGCAGCCCTCGATTTGTGGACTATCACCGACTTCTGCTCCCTCTTATGGTTGACATCCCATATCCGCAGTGTGCTGTCTGTTCCAGCCGTAACGCATATATTCTTGTCCACCGGATTCCAGGTACCAGTTGTAACTTCCGAGACATGTCCTTTGGTATTGTTCATATCCCTCAGGTACATATCTCCCTTTACAAATTCTGCCAGCACATCTCCATCTCTGTTCATGATCTTTGCCTGTGGATGCGCCGATACACAGAGGAAAGTCCCTCCTGACAAAGGATTGAATTCGACATGGCTTATAGGATGTGTTTCCGAGTTCGCAGCCGTCTTCGAGGCACTTGGGTCGACAGTCTTGAATGCTCGCAGAGTCGTAGGAGTCATAGAAGCAAAATCATGTAGCTTCAACGTGCAGTCCGTCGAACCTGTAACCAATCTTCCACCTGAAGGATCCAGCGAAACCGTTGTGACCGCGCGCTCGTGTGTCTTCAGCACCAGCTCATGAGAGACTGGAAACTCATCGTCGTCCGACTGATCGTCCGAATCATCGTCGTCATCATCCTCCGAGTCGTCGTCTTTCGATGCTGGCTCTTGCGCAATTTTCTGCTGTGGCGCATCCGTTGCTCTCTTCGTCCTACCTATTTGCGCCGCGACATCTGCCTCCTTGGACTTCTTCCCAAATGCCTGCGGCGCAAAAGCAGCAAAATCCCCTTCTAACTCCGGAACCTCGACGTCGAAATCCTCGTCGTCGCTCATGGTGTCGAATGTGTGGTGTTTGATTCGTGGAAGGATCCCCAGACTTTGCATGTGAGGCTGGCGCTATGCGAGAAGTTCTTGGATGACGCCTCCGATGAAATCACCAGCCCACAAATTTCCTGATACAAGACAAAGCGAATCTTCAACTCTCCAACAACACCCATTCACGACGGCGATACTTTGGATACATATACGCCTGTCGTACACATGTCAATGTCCCCGTAGCGAATTTTTATTCACGACTTTGAAGGGCCCGAGGGGCAGTGCAAGTGGGATGGTATATCAAGATTGCGACGACGCTGAGATTCCCTGATATGTTTCTCTCTACCTCGATACTCGATGTTGCGACGACGACGGTTTTCAGTACGCCGAGTGTGGCATCTGCGACTCCGTCGCCGAGTTCTGGGGGGCCTGTGTACGGACTGGAAGATGGCGACTCACAGCTCCAGCGATGGAGCTCATTGATCGGGATCATTACGGCGATTGTGGGCAACATTTTAATATCCTTCGCCTTGAACATTCAACGATATGCACACATCAAGTTGCACGAGGAGCGAACACAGAGGAGGGAGAAATTGAAAAGTATACCAAAGAGTGCTGGAGGATATGGGACAACGGGAACGAACGGGCATGTTACGGAGATAAATGGGCAGAATGGGCAGAATGGGAATGAACCAGACAATACGCTACAATCCTCCTTCAGTTCTGCAAGTACGGGATGCAGCGACCAAGACCATAAGCAAGATGTGACATATTTGCGGTCGCCATACTGGTGGGGAGGGATTGTCTTGATGACGATTGGAGAAGCAGGGAACTTTCTGGCATATGGATTTGCTCCGGCTTCGATTGTCTCGCCGCTCGGAGTTGTGGCTCTCATATCAAATTGTATCATTGCTCCTATCATGCTGAAGGAGCAATTCCGGTTGCGAGACTTTTGGGGAGTGGTAGTTGCTGTGGGAGGGGCAGTGACGGTGGTATTGAGCGCAAAAACGGAGGAGCAGAAACTTGGGCCACACGAGATATGGGGAGCTATCACGACGCTTGAATTCGAAGTCTACATGGCGATTACGATATTTTTGATTGTGGTATTGATGTGGGCCAGCCCAAAGTACGGCAACCGGACGATACTGATTGACCTTGGGCTGGTGGGACTTTTCGGTATGTGATGCCGCGAAATAATCAGGAATTGGTTCACTGACATTGTGCAGGTGGATACACAGCACTTTCGACGAAAGGGGTCGCGTCGATGCTTTCCTCCACTCTATGGAGAGCGTTGACGACACCAGTTACATACATCCTCATCTTGGTCCTTGTCGGTACTGCTGTGATGCAGGTTCGATATGTCAACAAATCACTCCAACGATTCGACTCAACGCAAGTCATTCCTGTACAATTTGTTATGTTCACTTTGTCGGTTATTATTGGAAGTGCGATTCTGTACCGCGACTTCGAAAAGACCACCCCGGAGAGGGCGTTGAAATTTATTGGAGGATGTCTCCTGACTTTCTTTGGGGTTTATCTCATTACGAGTGGGCGACCGAATCGGGACGAGGAGGACGAAGAATCTGATGAGGAAGGAGAGGAACGAATCGGATTGCTTAATCAAGAGCACAACGACGAGGATAATGACCACCACCACACCTTACGAAAGTACGACTCTAGACAACGGCAACCTCTCCAGAATGGGGATGCAGCAAACGACGAGGAATACATCGATACCAGGAGATCGTCTCGAGTGAGCTTTGCAGAACCCGCTTCACGACCTCGAACCCCTCAGCGTTATTCTTCGGGTCAACCATCGGCTCGGGTCGTGCCGCCAGAGCAATCAGCTGGTACCGAAAATGCGCCACCCCTGACTAATCCCTGGCTGAACTCTTCCGACGACTTGCTCTACGCAGCACGACATCCAGGCTTGGCTGCCACAACATCCTCGCCCGTGCTACCAACGGAAGCGCAGACCTCGTTGGATTCTCTCAGACCGCCGACTGGTACCGTGAGAACGACATCACAGCAAAATTTCCATACACACCCGAATCTCCAAACTTCTCCTAACCCACCTCAAGGAGACAGACCGATGACTCCAGCGCGGCATTCGATATCACGGATGATGCCTGGACCTTTATTATCGCCCCTCTCTGGTGGATTAACAGTGGTCGTAGCAAATTCAATGCGACGCGACTCCTCAATACGAAAACCATTCCGACGATCTCTTCGAAGAACGAAATCAGGTTCAAATCGATACTCGCAAGTCACAGACGGTGAAGACGAGGAGCCTGAAACACCTTCGAAGGATGGGGATGCAGGGCGAGATTATAGCAAATCGTTAGGGACGGAACAGCAGACAGATTGGTCATCGAGGTTGACGAGAGCAAGGAGCTTGAGCAATACGTTGGGAGATCTGTTTTCTTCGAAAGCGAAGAGGCCGAAGTTGGATAGGCAGGATACAGCTGGGGATGAAGAGGCTGGTCCTAGTGGATCGTGATGTATGTTTGATGCTTGATTGGATTGATGGAGTTCTGGGCTGGATAGCATTGGGCGTGTTGCATAAGTAAGATACGTAGACTTGGTTGTACAATTTTCGGTTGGATTCGGAGAATTCAAAATTCATGCTGCTTGAAGTTACTGCGCCTTGGCTGCTTGTTTCTGATGTCCCTGACCTTCTGGAACATTGAAAAGGAGCTCAAGCACGACGCTCAGGGGTCCTTTCTAGCATTCGGGCGAGTCATGTGTCATGATGCAATCGAAAAGGGGCAAGGGGTCAACAGCTATCATTGTTTGTTCCCCTTTCATAACCATCCCAACCAAATCTCAATTATTCATGTCCCAAATCTTCAAGTACAACTAAATTTGATCATACTCTGAAACACAATTAGCTCAAGTACGCACATTTTAGGAGTATTATTAGACATACTAAGCAAGGGATTGACTTTGGCCTTGGTATCCTTGACCTTGGTATCGTTCTCCCACAAGATCTTGCACTCTCGGCCACGCTCACGGAAGCATTTTCGGCAGTTACCGTATCGGAAAGGGTGGCCAGTGGTACCGGTATTGAGAAGGGTGCACTAATGCAAAAGGTTAGTTGAATGTCTGTCAGAGGTGAGGCGCTCTCGTTTCTAAAAGTCGTGGAAAGGAGATCAGGATCCTGAATGGGACTTACCTTGGAGCAGATCCAGTACCAATCGGTAGTGTTGGGGAGCGGCTTGGTTGCGTCGTGCTCGCAGGCTGGAGATCCGCCTGGGGCGGGGTTTGAGTAGTGCGCCATTACATCGTCGATCATTAATAATCCAAAGTCTGAATAATCGAGAGCGCTGTTTGTTGGCGGAGCCATTGAGTTTGGTGGATCTCGTTGGGTGAGATTGTTCTTAGTGGATGAAACTGGGAAGTCGTAGATCGATCGAGAGGCGAAGCGACATGTCTCTCATACGACATGTTGTGGGCGTAAATATCTAAGAGAAACCGAGCCGCTGGACGTTCCTGCCATTGTATTCAGGTTCCGCTCGACTTTAGAAGTTGGCGATGTTGTAGAAGATGAATGCTCTGGACAAGTTGTGCCTTTGACGCTTCTTGTACTTGCGAAGCCTCTCCCAAGCCTTTTCTGGGCAACACCATAGCCCCTTTTCTTTGGCATGCTCTTTCACTTCTGATGTTTCCAGATTGGCATGAGTCTGAAGTGGCATCTCGCAAAGCTGTAATGCTTGTCAAATCATTGTTGTTTTCGAAGGGTCAAAGTCCTCGATAAGTTGAGCACTTGACGTGGTTGTCGCCGGAACATTCTACCAGGCTCTGCACGGAACATCATAACACCAATTTCCTTTTGTGCTATTCCTATTTAAGGTCACCCTAGCGTATCAATCAGTTTTGCACTCATTTAATTGAGCTTAGACCCACAAATACTTTTGTTCTTGCTCACCTTTCCTTGCTCCACCATAACCTCGAACCTTCAAGCCACGTCACGCTTCCAAAACGCAATACTACGACCTTCGAACGCAAATATGCCTACTTATCCAGCGCATTCAACTTCCCCAGACTCCCTCTCCTCTTCTCCGCCTTTCGTCAATACCCATATGGCCAGCTTCACCCCGCACGAGATCAAGGAGTGGGAGCGCCGCTCTGACGTTCTGTACCACTTCCATGCCTACCGCTACTTCAGCCAGTCCTTCCCAAATACTAGCATTGATCTCGTCAACTTGGATGACGCCGATGTACAATTCTATAACCGTACCTCCGATAGTAAGTCACATTGCGCTTCCTTTGTGTCTCCACGCCGGGGTCCTTGAGGCTTGCGGGTGCAACCAAGGTCTCCTCTTCCAATTTCACTTCGCTACAAGACTCAAGGAAGACCATAGTATCCGCATTCAATTCGATTGGAGCTAACTTCAAAGTAGTGATCCGAGGCCTCTCCATCTCCCACAAGGCTCGCCGACTACCTCTCCACCGTCTCCTTCAAGTACCCAATCGAAGCAGCCAACACCCACCGCAAGCGGTTCCTCTGCCATGTTCGCGAGTACAACGCTTACTCCGAGCCCAGACGTCGCTTCTACATGGTCGGTCTCAGCGAGGACGAGGTTGAGTTCTTGAAGAGTCTCCATCCACGCCCTGATTTGAAGTCGAAGGCATCGGTCGTTGCTGGCGTTGAGAAGACTGAAGGTGTCAATGCTACTGGTGATAGTAAGGAGAATATCAAAGAGAATACTGCTTCAGTAGTCGAGCCTCGGGTCTTTACTATGACGAGCCACCCCAGCTTCGTTGCGCAACGAATCAGCTCGGTCACAGCCGCCTTCTCCGTTCCCTCTATCATCGGTGCCTCAACCCAAGTCAAGCCTCTCGTGTTCGCTACAGACGGCTGTTCCGATACCCACCCCCAAAACCACGACGAAATCGAGGAGCAAGAGGCAAAGATCGAGCAATTGATCGAGGAGAGTCTCAAGAAATACCGTGAGAGGAGAGCTTCAGGCGAGGTCGTTCTCGGTGTTGAGCAACACATCAGTGCTTTGACGTTGGGTGATACGGAACAGGATGCGGAGGTTATGGAGGCGTTGATGCTTGCTTAGATATTCTCTTCGAGCATGGTCTTTGGGAATAACAACGTCTCGAATGATTTCAGCTTCTGCGTTGCCACATTACTCTTAGATGCGAGATTCTGCTGGCAATGGTTCGTTGCTCCTCGAGTCTTCGGTATTGCGCGTAACAATACAACTCCACTCTTGTCCATATCAAGATGATCTTGTTTTCATTCATTCACGGATTCGGTCGTTGTATCCTAGCGGCATCCTGGGTACATGGATTGGGATCGTCTGGGTTTTTGGACACCTGGAGATCCCCTAATCATAGAATGAAGACAGAATGAATACAATTCGACGTCACCACTCTCCGTTGTTCAAGATTGCGGGTACCTGTTTCCTCCAGGCCATCGTACGCTTGATTGTACGATAGTTCGTTGCTGCTTTTCCCAAGAAATCTTGACTAGAAAGAAGATCGATGATTCTTCTTGTTTTCTCGCCCTCCAAAGACAGATTTGAACATTCACCATCGACAAACATGAGCAAATTAGCTGCTAAATGTGTCTTACTATATTCTGCATCGACATCCGAATTCCAAGGCATTCATCGCGTTGAAACGTTGAAGTTGAGGAGTAGATGTAAAAGCCATCTCGTCACCTTCGCTTACTGGAATAAAGTGGGGCGTTCTCCCCTGAAATTCGCCCGAGATATGCTCGAGGGTGGAAAATGATCCTTGATGACTACGGAGTAGTGTGGTAGTATCGCGATTATTCTTTCCTCGGACCCTCGAATGACGTGTCCTTCGAAGCTGCAAAAATATCCATGTGTCTTAGCCCTGGATTCTGTTTACGCGTCATCTTCACTTCAAAGAATGATACCTAGACTCCGATACTCGCTCGCTAATCGAGGTCTTGCAAACCTATACTTGAAAGCGACAAGAAAAATGGCAAAAAATATTTTGTGGAAACCGCTTGACTTATCCCTGATGAGCTCGGTAAACGACTTAAGGGATTGGACCTTACGCAAATTATTCTCACGGAGCTCATGTGGACAGTCCTGTAGTGCTTCTCCATCCAAACAACAGAAGGTCTTGGGCGCTGACGCTGATCTAACCCACCGCAGACATGTACTGTTGATGCCAGCAACCGACAGTTGGGCGCGGACGCGAACATAGGTAAAAGCTGTTCGGCCATGGTGCTTAATCACTTACTCACGACATGATTTAGCTGCTTTTCTTGTAAGCGATAAAATATTTTGTTATTTAAATCTATACGCTTTCTTTTGCGAGGCTACATCTAGCGTGAGGGCTAATAGGCCATCACGTGGAACTCGGGTCGAGGAGGCGGAGAGAAGGCATACCTAGGTAGCTAGCACCGTTGAAACTGTCGTCACTTCTGTTGGTTGCAATGCAGAATGCTTGATCCTGTAAGATCACCTTCCAGGTCGTTATTGTAACGGATTGAATGTGTCTATGAAAATACGTTTTCCCTCATAAAGACGCGAGCCGCTATGTCAGAGCTATGAGGAATACCCAAGATTCTCCAAGCACCTCCCGAATGGTGCCCTTACACAACTAAATGATGATATGCCGCTTTCAGAAAGTCAAGAAGGTAGGCTGGGAATAGTGTGAGTCCCCATAATTTACAGGTGCAACATTCCACAAACTGCGAAGTATCACAGAGTCTTTTTGCTCTGCCCTGGCCCATTTCCGCTCGTCCTGGGATGGAGAAGCTTCTGAAATCTTGATCGTTATCACCTTCGACGGCAATCCTGGATCAATTGAGTCTGTATGCTATTCCTATATGTTCTTCGTGCCATAATGAAGAATCAGGGCCTCGCGGACACGAAAGCTCATTTTTGGTGTTGGTCCTACCTTGCCTAGTACCAGGTTCTCCTCAATCACATCGCCATTCACCAAATATTATGCCCAGAATTATATACTGTCAACCTGAGAGCATCTCAAGCGAGCTACCTCTCCATCTCAGTCTCTCTCCCTCGGGTGCTTTCCAGATCCAGTACTGAAATTTGCCCGTGCTAACACGTTCAAGCTTTCCGGCGCATTCCAGATGTTTATCAAGTCTTTGGAGAGACAGCAACAAGCCGCGGTGACACTGACGCTTTCTCTGACTTCTGCCGGGGGTGGTCGCTATCGCTACACGCAATTTGGAGATATTGTGCAAGCGAAGGAGAACGAACCTGGTCCAAGAGAAGAGCTCGTTGACGGACATTGGCTCAATCGAAAACTCTCTAACTCTAGGGCAGCGCCAGAATGACTCGGGGAAGTCGCTGGGAGCTAACGGAAGAGACCTAACGAAGTATCAGTGTTTGTCTTCCTCATACCTACTGTACTTGAACGAAAGCGACTTACTTGATCTTCAGCTTCTCAATGTTGGCAAGCGCCTTCGAGGATACTTGCAAGCACTTCGGCAAATTCGACTTGAGCACAGTAAAACTGTTAAGCTTGTAATAACAGCGCAATGTTTCTTGGTACATCTCTGGGTCGCACCTTAACGCAATCAAGATCTTCGGCATGCGCCTACGATTGTTGGTGATGTTGGTAATGCGGCCCTGGAAGATCATCTCGCGGAGCTCGGGAGGGAAGCGTCGGAAAGCCAAAGGTGAGGAAGTCATCTGGCATTTTTCCATGGAACTGGAGGAAGTCCTGCATTCGTGAAGTGACGATGCGGCGAGGGTGGACTTCTGAACAGTGCAGTTGAAGAGCTTGCAATTGTCCAGTTCGCACTCGGAGATCGTAGAGCAGTGAATCTCGACGTACCTCAGGGTACACAGCTTGAAAGAGGTTCGTCGGTGGAGAGAGCCGTTCAAGGTTGAGCTCTCAATGATGGGGTAATCTTCGACTCTCGGGATGGTAATCGTAACCAATTGAGTATCAGGGGTAGGAAGAGCCATTGCGACAGATGCCATGGTGTGTTTGAGGTCGAGTCTTGCGATTTGCGGCCCAGGCTTGGATACGTAATATCGTGATGATATCTGATATCCGAAGAGTGTTGTCGTAATCGAAAAGCTGAGATCCTGCCCGCTCAAATGACCAAAGCTAAAGTGGTAGCGTATTCGCTTATGGCGCGTAAAGCTTCCAAAGAATCAAGCCTTCCCACAACATCATTTTTGAAGGCCACTTGACAACAAACGCATTCATCATCGCAATTAGAAAAAGGGCCCATCTTTTCTTTGAGAATTTCTTCGCGCTGTCTTTCCCTCAATTTACAACTGCAAACCCACCTCTGTACTACTATCAAACCGCTGCCTTTGCTCGAAAGGGGTTCGGCTCGCGGGCTCACGTCGGCGAATCTTATTGCGCTCCGGGGTCAACAAGTCAATTTAATTGCGACAAAATATTCCATTCACCAACGGACTTTCAGTTTTGGCTATCTTGAGTGCTTTCTCCACTACCGAGGCACAATAGGGACCGGTCACTTCCCGCCTACGCACTGCAACCGACAACAACATCCTTTGCATCACAGCCTCGCGAAGAATAGCAACACGGTTTCCTCTACCCTCAACTCCGCAATGACTTCCCCCTCTTCCCCACAACCAGGTCTCAAAGTCCCTACCAGCAGCTACCATCTCGCTGTCTGAGGTCCAAACGCAACCATGGATTGGAATGCGCGCAACAATGGCGGAAACAAACACACCCCTCGAACCGCGTTCTCGAAGGTCAGAAGACCACTCGCGTTCTGTCGATTCCCACCCGAGATTTGAGAGAATATCTTCCAATGATGCATCGATATAAATGAAGGAGATAGCCCAGCGCTCTTGAGAGCACTCCGTGGCCGCGATCATGAGCTATATGATGAAGTTTTACACTGCTTCTACCAACTCAACACCTTCGTCGTTCGTCGGGATACCATGCCCAACTGGAACCGCCTTTCAGCGCAACCAGAGGTGTTGGATATGATGAGAAAGATCCGTATCGTGTAAGCACACTATGTTCCGCTCAGATATCTCCATGACTAGTCATCATGTTGCAACAGAAGCTTGTGTGAACCCATTAAGCACAATGTCCTCCTAAGACTCTTTGCCGATGCCCCAGAGAACAACATCGAACGAGTCGATTTCCAAGTCCAAAATGGCCCTGAGTTTGTGAAGCGTATCATTACTGCTTTCACAATGTTTCCAATGCTGAGATACATTGGTTTCTCGCTTCCTCCTCCAAACGAAGTCACCGTGAAGATAGTTATCGCCATAGCCATCTTCTTGCTGCAGGAAAAATCAATAGAGAGTTGGAGGTCGAAGCTCAGATGTCAGAGAGACTCCCTGGTAACAAGTTTGAGCATTGGTTCTGGGAGAGTTTGGAGGGAAAGAAGGTCACTGGAAAATGAATCGTGTTTGGATTCGATAATTGGTACTCTCTTAGGAAGCTGGTGTGTGTTTATCGATTGCATTGGCTTCTTGCATTGCATGAAAGCAGAGTAGGTGGCGAAGAGAGGATTGAACATACTCAAATATCCCCTACCACACACAGTTCATTTGACTGGTGAAGGCAGCCTTTCCAGCATCCTAGCGTCTCTGGATTATTCCCTTAAGTCGACCATGGTGATGAAAGCAAAGTGGCCTACAACGTCGTGGGTAGCCAGCTCGATTGTCCGAGAATTTTTGGGATAATGTAAACGCAGGATGAAGCGAGCCACGCTTTCCTACGCTCCTGCCTTCCAAGCACTTTGCGGTACTTCCTCAACTTCAACGCGACATATCATCTTCCACAACCAACTCAACTCGCCATGGAGTCCCCCGATCTCGCCATCGCCATCGTTACATCTACATCTTCTGATCCTCGAGAGCACACGCTTCACACTAACGACATGCAACCCCTGGCACGCCATCCGATGGAGCAAATCGATTCCGTGGGTGCTGTCGTCGACGGCTGAACAACCTCGATATTGCGAACACCGAGGTCCCTGCACCAGTCAAACCTGAAGAGAGCGCAACACAATGCCTTTTCCGCCGATTCCCAGTCGAGATCAGAGAAAACATCTTCCAACGCTGCATCAGTATTGGACCTAGCATTGCCCCAAACTTGAAAAAGACACCCAATTTTCTGAAAGCACTGCGTGGCGATCAGGAGCTCTATCAAGAGGCTTTGCGCAGCTACTACAGACTCAATTCCTTCAGACTAGACCAGAAATTCTTGACGACATGGGAACGGATGTCACAACAACCGCATCTCTTGAGCCATATTCGTTACATACATATGGAGTGCGTTCTAATGTTCTAAATTTGAAAACACTATAAGCTGACACTGTATCCCAGGACATATTCAATGTCGTCTTTAGTGGACGGTCAAACACCACTCCAGAACCTTTTCGCCAATGCAACAATATCAAGGTCCAGCGTCTCGCGATTCTTCCAAAGACTGGTAGTGAGCTCTTGAAATGGATCGAAAGTGCATTTGCACTGTTTCCTGCTCTGAATCACCTGGTGGTCTCTAATCCTGCTCCACAAAGAGGCTCTTGGACCCAATCTCGGGCGCTGGATATCCATACCGGCATGGCGGAGATCGATAGGCAGTTAGGCGTCGAAAGAAGAATGGAGACCATTTCCACAGGATTTTATGAATATTCGTTCTAGAGGAATTTCAGAGGCCGTACAGTTGTGTGAGGGCCGGAAGTTCTGAGTCAGCAGAGTGGTTCACGCAACGTAGAAGGACTTGCAAGCAACAGCAAATCAACAATGCTAATAGCAGATAGGCCTCAAGTAACCGTGCCAGTCTAATTGCCATTTGTGACTTTATGCTCCTGTCGGGAATCGTCGTCAGAGTCCCAGGATTTCTTGAACATCCTCGGTGCTTCTTTTGTTGCTTTGTTTGTGGATTTAATATTCTCATACTGCAGGTATGATATATGCTTAGCGTAGTATTCACGATTGTCCGCTCAAAGCTGAGACATTGAAGATGCTAGCTTCATCCCTACATTTCTTGCGCTAAATTCGACCAAGCCTTTATTTCTCAAACCTGTATGCCACGTCAACCTGGAACACTTTACCGCACCAATCGCAATCATGGCCTCTACCTCAACGGATATCGACCCAAGCACGCAATTCCTGGTCTACAATACCTTAGCGCATTGCGATCCAATGAACATACTTCACGCAAACACTATGATCCCACTCCCGGCCAATACCAAAGGCGCTGATAAATCGCTCTTCACGCTTACTCCCTCCAGAGATTAGAGAGCAGATCTTTGACGGCTGCATCGATTGCGATACCAACAGTAGTTACAGGACACGCAAAGGTCCCAGCCTTGTAGTCACGCTACGAGGAGATCCTGAACTTTATTATAAGGCATTGTGTTCCTTCTACAGACCAAATACCTTCGAGCTAAACACACTCAACTCTGAAACATGGATCCGTCTCTCAACACAGCCCCGAATTTTGGGGCTCATTAGAACCATTGAAATCGAGTAAGCCAGAAGGAGAAAGCCCTTCAAAGGTACGTAAGTTACTAATATCCATATACAGTCCTGGAGTTTCCCAATTTCGCCAAAGCTCCTCGCAACTATTTTCAAGCAGTGTGAAAAGAACGCTGTGGAGAACGCTGTGGAGAACTGTGAAATCGAGGCATGGGATGCAGATAACGTTCGGAGATGGACAAATCAGATCTTTGTTTCTTTTCCAGCTAAATGCAATGTTCAGGTGCGATGGTCGCCGAATTCAGCGGGTTTGGTCGCTGTTTTATGCGATGATTGTCCCATCCTAGGGATCCAATATTTCTCTGTCTCGTGTGAATAGGAACGGCACGGAGAGACTATCCCTCACTAAATTCCAAAGTACTAGTATACTCCAATATACCTTGTTCTCGTTTATTTCCATTACCACCTATTCGCCCTTAATCTCTATGACTTTCAACATCATCCTCCTTCTCAGTCTCAGATTTCCCAGCCATAGTAATAAGTAATACTGGAATGACCACCTGTGAAAATGCTGCAATCCAGAGAAATATTATTGAAACCGAAGGAACTGCAGAATACAAGCTCAAACCTAATACACTTGATATAAAGCTTAGGGCTAAAAGAAGCCAAAGCCAAGACTGATAGTGCAGGCCTCCGGACTTTTCGTGAGCGGTTGCAACAATAATCAGATAAATCGATAGATTGGATAGTATGGCCTGAGACAAGTTTCCTAGGAAGGAAGAATCAGCGAAAGGGCTGTGGTCGCCCGGTGTTGTAGGCTGCGAATTGGCGAGCTTGGCCGACCAGGCCATAAAATACGCACTCATGGCAACGGACAAGACGAAGAGGACAAATACTGTCTCTTTATGAATGAACCATGCCAAGAACCGTTTCGCCTTATATCTTATTACGAATGTTTCGACTCGTTTTAAAGCAAGCCAAAATAGCGATGACACATCATATAGATCAGGTGTGGATGGTGTTGCTCCTAGAAGAGAATCAACCCGAGCCGAAGATGCGACGTCCGATGCTGGCGTAACTGTAGTGCCATTAGTAACATTCTACAATTGGGTCTTGGATACTTACTATTTTCTTCATCGACGTTAGGAGTCTGACCGGCCAAAAGGTCATGCTCATTAGTTGATGGAGAAGCTGCGCGAGGTATTCGTCTTCTAATACCTGATAAAAATTATTATTACTTTCCAAAAGTATAAAGGTCCCTTCCAGAAACTAACCGCCTGAATCTATAGAACTGTGACTAGCGAGAGGAGCTATCTCCGACACAACGGCTCCTTCATCCCTCTCTAGAATTTTAGATAGAATTTTGACAGAGAATATTAATTGCTCTGCTCTGTTATAAATACCATCATCGAGGCCGGCTGGGGGTGTTCTACAGCTTATCTCCTCCATTGTGGTCCAAATACTCGTTCCGATGCCCTCTCCACAATCCAATACGGCCTCTAACCTTGCAAGACATCTACTCAGGTCCCTTACTCGCCAGGATAGAGATACTCGATTCGAAACTGGAGACTTGATTTCGTTTTCAAGTTCGGCTAGCTCTCTTGCCCACCATTGCATCATTTCCTCGGACAAGAGATACTTGTAGGCCCTCATTTCCTGTGGCATATGCCACATTTTCACCATTGCAAGAGCCTCCATGTCCGTGCCACAGAGAGCCTTGTCCACAGCGTAGCAAGCTTCAAGAAAGAGCATAATGGCATAACCAGCGTGCGGGTTGGCCCTCATCAGCAGTCTAATATCAATGTCTTCGCCAGCTGCTGACGCCATGTTTTCCCAATCTTTCAACTCGGAGGTGCCAGGATACTTGCGATCACACCATTCGTACCATTGAACGACTAGGTCGTGTCTCCTGCTGGCATCGGCGGCGTCCATTCCTTCAAGCATTTCCTCATTGTAGTATGATCTGATAGTGTCGATGTCGTCCTCCCACTTATCTACAGCAGGAACGAACGCTTCCTCATCGGAAACAAAAGTAATTGCGTTTACCATAATGGAATCGACGGTGTGACTTCGTTCTGATTTAAAAAAAGGATTTTTAATGTGGGAAAGACGTGACCCAGTATGGAGGGGGATTATATGCTATAGAGTAGAATCTTGCATCAAGCATAGCCACCCTTCGCATAGTCGTCAGTCCCTGGAGACTTTGCGGTGGGCTGTACTTTGGAAGCAGAAAGCCTAACAGCAGGGTTCATATATGCAAGGCTTATACTTCACCGATTGAATGTATCTAGAATTGTGGCACAGCATCGCGGCGCAGATATGAAACAGAAGTCGTATCAGAGTCGTTGATCTCACGTGCCCTTCTGGACAGGAGGTGGTTATTACTTGTAATCCCCGATCGCGTATACATCCCCGGGCACGTGCACACCGTATTAAAAATTGCGTGAAGGAAATTTATTTTTGATACAAGTACTAAATGCGCAATTTGTTCCTACAGCGAACGAAATGCCTCTGAAAACAAACGTCGGCACCTCAATATCAGGTGCTATTTCGGTCGGAATTAATTAAGATAAGGCAAACGACTGTCACCATCACGAGACTAGTGGACCATACGAAGTACAGGGCCCAATGATTGTTAGGCGAGAGAAAATACGTCCATATTCTGTCGAATATCCGAGTGGTCTGCCCAATCACCTGTCCAGATCTTCTCTTTCTGGCCTGCAATTGAGTAATCTGGGTGGCGTTGTTTAACAATTAAAAGGCCTTGTACTTCATAGGCTCAGTAGGCGAATGGTTTTCAGGAAAATCATTCTCCCTGAAATCTCATACCTCAGGCAAAAAGATTCTTGATCACGTGATAAGTCAACGTTATCCAAGTAAGAACGAAAGTTCTATATAACACTGGGTCTTCACCCGTTAGATACGAGCTGCGTGCTCAATTTGCTTCTCATAGCAATAGTATCTCTTTGCCTTTGCTTGTAACGTGCTTGATTCCTATCGAGCGTCACGTGCATCGGGTGAATCATTTTACCGTTGCACCGCACAACTCCAAAAGAGTACGAATAACGAGTTCGACAGTTCGACAGAACCCGTCCTATGATTCACTATAAAGACAACACGCTATGGGGAACCAACCCATAGTCATGACATAACTTTTCTTTTCTCTTTTGCAGTCTGAGAGTTTTACTCCGCCAATACAATTTTCTCTATTGTAGCCTTTACATCTTGGATCTTTTTAATAATAAACTATTAACATAGATTAATCGCTTACTACGTTTCTTCCGGAACGCTTCTATAACAAACCTTAGACCTGGTGTTGGCATAAATGCAATTGAGTTACAAACCACGTGACTTAGGCAAGTGCTTGAGTGTGACGGCACGTACGAGAAGGCACAATAAAGGCGTCGTAGACTGCTCTATTTCGAAGATACTAAGCTGAGGAAAGAAGAGGAGAGTCTCCCGGAGGGAGACGAAGGCTATTTATACATGATACAGGCGCTAGTGGGCCTGTTCCACGTGAGTAGCATGTGACGAGTGGTTCAACTCGTCACAAATTGGAGCGGCAGAGGGAACTGGGGGCAAAACTTAGAGATTAAAGCTAAGGGTAATACGAGACAGCAGAACTAGCGCACAATGCGGGAAGGAGCTGCATATAAGTAGAAAGAAAATTTTGAATTGATCGAGAGATTCGATAAGGGGGCTTTATAGACATCGACAAAAGCAGCGGCTCAGTAAGCGAGGCGCCATCCCCGAAGCGGGTACGCTAAACTCCAAGAGGCAGGGCACCTGAACGTAGATTACAGCTATGAGATACTTTTGCGTCCGTTTCATCCGGCATAGTACGAGCTTTAGTAATCGCAGGGACTGGGACATCTGGGAGGTATTGGATGAGGTTAGTAAGAAGTCAGGAATTCGAAAGAAGATGTTGAGGGTTTAAATAGACGGCAGGTCAGAGAGCTGGTTTTGGAAAGAGAATTCAGGAGCAAGTCTATTACTTGAGCGCTGACTAGGGAAGGATGTATGAATTATGTGATACTGGCGACTCGTTTTTGAGGCTTTTCGAGCATCAATCACCTTAGTGTTTACGAGCACTAGTAGCTACCTAGCAATGAGATTATAGCATTACATGAACCCTGGATTTTGAACTGTGGGATACTGGAAGAGCCAAGCAAGTTGAATTGTACTGGTTCTCTAATCTTTCAACTTTGGAGAGGTGCATCATTGGAAACGTTTGACAAAGATAATTCCAATCAATGAAGCCGGCTAGCGCCGCGTCTTAACCGCAGCTGCGCGACTCTTCTAGTTTGGTGTTCCCCTACTTTTTTGTACCTACCACCACGAACAACACTTTCCACATACTTGCACAAGAGTTATCGCTCATAGTCCATATGTACATTTCGATACTATGGATCCTATCCTCGGTAGCAAAGACCTCGCCTTCCTCAACAGCAAAGAATCTAGCAAACCTCCCTTTACCTTACACCCCTTGCCACCCGAGATCAGAGAGCAGATCTTCGAACAATGCGTTATCACAAACACTCGAAGACTTTGGTCAAGCCTAAGCATCATCAAGACACTACGCGGTGACCCATTACTCTATCAAGTGGCCTTGCGATGCTTTTACAAGCTCAACAAATTCTTCTTCAAAACCACAACCTCTCAATCTGAACCAAACTATCAAACAACTCAAAACTTTTGGAGCACATCAGAATAATATGCATTATGCAAGCCAAGAACAAAACCCAGTGATAATCGGGGAACCTAGTGAAAGAAAAGGAGCTTCAGCAAGGGGGACAACTTGAATGTCTTGGAAGGGATTTTCAAGCATTGCAAAAACAGCGGCATGGAAACCTGTGATGTTTTCCCGTTTGAAGAAAACAATTTTCACCAATTGACAAAGGATGCTTTTGCCATGTCCCCGGCTATGAGAAGCTTCAGCGTAAATATCTGGATCTCATGGCTTGATTTTGAGGACAGAATAGTGGACGCCAACTACTGTACCAGTCTCTTCGTAACGAGATGGAAGAGATCAACAAGCAACTGGACATTGAGAAAAGAATGCTGCGAGTCGCAACAGATGGAATTGAAACTTGGTTCTGGGAGGACTGCAGAGGGAGGTCTTTTACATGAGCAGAAATTGGAAACCATTTGTGACTTTGGTAATACAGAGCGTTTTTGAGATTTTGGGCAGTGTGGACCACATATATTATGGAGGGATTGTAGCAATGAGCAATGCAATTAACAGCATAACAAGAACCCAAACTTTCAAAGTGCTCTCTAGATGTGCTCCTCAAGTGACACCTTACAGAATTCGAGGTATTTAACAACGACCTCAAAAGTCGTACGCTCCCTGGCTCGATCACTCAACAACAACATCACAAAATGCATACTCTATCCAACATCATGAAGATACTATTCTTTAGCAGCAGTCCAGGTTCAACTTCTCAAAGTCAACGCCAGCAACAGATTACCACAAGGCGTCTTCCGAAAAGGATGTTGGCTTTGGTCACGCTTTACTTGCTAATGGCGACAGCGAGGATATGAACCAATGTAGTGTATCAGGATCACGAGGTAAGAGGTCTCAAATTATATCGAAGGGCAATGCTAATACATTAAATTCGAGCAAGAGAGTCTCCTAGTCATGATGCTTCCCTCCCAGCTGCATCTCCAAATCTTCAATCTCCTCGGTCCAGCAGCCTCCTGCTAGCCAACGATTACACGGTGCAACTTGCTCTACACTCTACGGTTTGTATAAGGAGCACTATTACGAGAAGTCTATTGTAGTTAGTGCGGATAAAGGCGGCTTGTTCCATGAGGAAGGCTCAACAACTGCATACGCAGATATCCCTGCTCACTGGCTGATCCCGGCTACTCAGTGGAATCGCGGCCTCTACTACTACGGCTCCTGATTCATGTTGCACCAGAAGTGCATTGAGAAGTCAAGGGAAGGATCTTGCTGTGCTCTTGGAGAAGGAGCGTTCGGAGTCTGGATTGGGATTCTTCAAATTCTGAGGGGGGTAGTCGACTTTTATTGCTATGCGATGAGATGTTCGGTAAGACAATGAAATAGTGGCTGGCTAGGAGAACAACAGACTAACAGGAATAACCCTCGAGTATTCAGACAAGAAAATGTATTGCAATTATAAGAACTCATAGTCATAACATCAAAGCATTTGAAATAAACTTGCAAAGTTTGTCTTCCCCAATTTACTAGACCCTTTTATCCCATGCGGAGGTGATGACCGCCATATACTGCCTTAAGAAGTCTTGAATTTCCACGTTCTCCCCATCTTGATATTCCGACCACATCTACAAAACCTACTACAGTACTACGAGAAAGGCATCATGATCAGCTTCAGCAAAGACATGCTATCCAATCGAGCACACCCGTCGATTCAACACTCCAATATCATTGCTCAGTGGCTGATCACCTTGATGTGCTCTGGGCAGGTATCGGTACGATGGGACTCTGAAGTCATGAGCAGATGCTGTGAAGAAATTGCCGCCCAACCATACCACCAATGAAGACGCACGTTCGGCCTACGCCGTATATTCTATAGAAGGTTGTGGGGCAAGTTGATTGAGGGAGAGGTCGTCCCTGGGTACCAAAAAGATGTTGAAGAATTATTGAGAAAAGAGCGCCTGCAATTTGGATTAGGATTCTTGACATTGTCAGAGTGGCCAATAAGTCAGTTAACTGATCAACTGACTGATGACTAATTATAATACGCCAATAATTTGGCCATTTTTATTAGCTCAGTCCGTCAGTTAAGTACTCGTCCAACCGATCATTAAATTATCAGTTAACAGCTTTTATTTTCGTGATTTTAGAGCACTTTTAAGTAGGATTTTTAGTGTTTTAGAGGGGGATTTCGGATCGGAAAAACTTAATAGAAGGCCTCTAATTAGTTATTTTAAGCGAGCCAAAACACAATAAAAGCCTTTTTTCTAAGGCTTAAATCACGTGGTGTAAGGCCACGTGCTTCTTTAGCCTTTTGCTTTATATAGGCTGCATAGAAAGGAGCTTCGCTCTTATCTTTAGATAGTACACATAATGTATGCTCTATTATTCTTTCTAATAGAAGAGTGAAGCGTTATAGCATTAAAGAGCGTTAAATAATTAGTAAAAGCGTAATGCGATCGCTAGTTTAATAAATTTTGCTTGAAATTAATATATCTTCAAATTTTACCTCTAGCTTATCAGTTAACTGATCGGTTTATCATTTAAGTCAGTAAGTTAATCGGGTTTTCATCCGTCAGTCAGCTGGCCATTTGGCCAACTGATTAACTGACTGACTGACGTATTGGCCACTCTGGACATTGTGAGGAGGACTTATCTAGCGGTGTTTGCAAGCAGCAAATAAGATGTCAGAGAAGTCAAGGATCACCAGCTGATGGCGGACGAATCCCCGAGCATCAAACTGCGTCTAGCTGTGAAGAAATATGACAAGAAAATGCATTCCACCTTTGAACAATGGCAAACAGAGCTTCGAAGCGCTTGCGAACTCTTTCGTCTTGTCGCGCATCGCTTCCGCTAGCGCGAATCTTCGAGGTGCTGCCATAAATTCGTATGCTCTTATCTTCTCTCTAAAAACGTCACGAAATGGAATTATGTTCGAAACAGGATCGTGAAGACCTTCCACAACGAACCATATCTCTGGCAATAAAGCAACCATCGATTGTCTCCCTCGAGAGACCTTGTACGGAGGAAGTCGAGGAGGGCGACGGCGCTACCGAAGCTGATGAAGGAAAGAACGGTGTCGAAACACGAGGTATGTAGCGTCTCTACGAACTTCAACAGAAATGCTCAATAACACCGCCGTAGCTGAGCAGCAAGGCGTCCTAGCCTCCAAGGTCCCCTACGACATTCATCGCCAGATCTTCGACCTCCTGGGACCGGCTGGACAACGAATCCTGGGCTCTACTTGCTCGGCCCTTTACACGTATACAAGGAGCACTACTACGAGAAGGATATCGTCGTCAGCTCTATTGATGATGGCCTTTGGCTCTACATTGTAGCAGCTAAGGCAGGTGATCTGAGGGATGGCCCTTACCACACGAGTGAATTCTCCAGGCAATATTCCGATATTGTAGCGGGAGGGTTTCTTCCACCACAACAGTCTTTCTCTGCGCCGTGAAATATTGCTTGATTTACAGATCGAGCTGGTTCGTATGATTGAGAAACCGTCGCTCAGGGCCCTTAAGCCCTAGAGCCGTAAGAAGATTGAGGAGCAATAGGCCGAGAGAGGAGAGATGAGATTATAGCCTGGTAAGGGTTTATGAATAATTAAAAGGAACTGGTTTTGCTGCATAACTTGTGAGCAAGGCAGAGGATAGAAAACATACAGGGCCTTCCAAGCATCATGGGAGAACGAGTGATAACCAAAAAGCAGTTAGAGCAATGAATTACAACTTCGCAGCACTCTTCTTCATCTCCTCCAAATCCTCACCCTCAATACTATTCACCTTATCCTTCAACACTCTCTCAACAGCAGCACCAACCTCCTCCTCTCCACCCAGTAAATCAAACCACCCACTTACCCCATCCCTCTCCAACAACCTAGCCCCCACCTCCGCAACATCCGCTCTCGTCACCCCTCCTCTTGCCTTTGTCTTCCCAAGATCAATTTTTCCAGACTCAGCATCATCAGTCAACATCCCAGGCCTCAAACTAATCCATCCAAACCCGTCTCTCTTCGCTCCCTCGACAGCAAGCACATCATCCGCGGCCAACTTCGCTTTGTAATATGCCGGCATGATCTCTGTATTCATCTTCTGTACCAAAGCCCAGCTGTCGTCATCCCACCAACTCGCCTTTCCCCTCCTCGAACTGAGTGCCGAGACCACCAAGAACCGCTTCACACCTGCGGTATTTATTCCCGCTCGAATGAAGTGTATACAAGCATCTCGATCGATAGCGTACGTTCGATCGGCTCCGCCTTTTCCTCCTGCACCGGCTGACCAGACGATTGTATCTGGGTTGACTTTGTCGATAATTGACTGGGCGTCGGATTGGGACTTTACGTCTTCGATGCTTTCGGCTAGGACGGAGATTTTGCCAGGTCCGTTCTTGCCTGCGGATAGAATTTCAGATTTTTGATCGGGATTTCGAATGACTGAGGTGACGTTCCAGCTTCGAGAGAGGAGTTTCGGGGTCATGAGGAGGGAGACTTTGCCGTGGCCGCCGAGGAGGAGGATGTTCTTTGGAGGCATGTTGGACGTTGTTCGTGAAATTGGGGTCGAGGGTGAAGTATCTGCGTGGTAAGTTGTTCTCTCGTGCGGGAGCTGATGAGGGAAAGAGAAGAGAAGAGAAGATAAAGTTAGGGAGGGGAAAGAAGCCCGTGGAAGGAGAGGGGAGCTTTGCTGATGATGCAACAACGTATGACCTCGGCCAAGTTCTGCAAGCAGTTTCGCCGTGTCTGAAAAATAGCACGCAAAGTCGGATATGATTACTTACACCAATGCTTACCTCTCTGATAATTGCGCCGCTTCTGTATGATCTGGTTTGTTGTCATTCATTCGAGAATTGATGTTTGCAAACCCCGCAATGACAGTGAAATGTGGCGCACGGCTGTGGCTGATTTTGCGGCTGGAGTCGCTAAAGCTGGCTTCATTTTCCAAAAACTTCCTCAGCTCTTTACATCGAAGCAACGTCGTCCTTCAAACCAACAACGACACTGCAAATATGTCGTAGGATGCGCCAACTATACTTCCAGATTGATTCCCAACCGATGGTACGATCAAATCACGATCTGCAGTCCTCTCCTCTCGCCTTCGGGAAGCAGAGTTTTGCATGAGGAGAATTTCTCGCATTCGGATTTCGATACTTGCTACCATCCTAACGCGGCAGCACCTATACAAGAGCATGCTCTTGTAGTCTTTAGTAATTACAATCTGTTTCTTGAACTAATTTGCGAGCATTTGCCTAAATACATCCTATCTCTGGTAAGTTCCTCTTTTCATCCTACTCGCATTCCGTACCACCTTGTATGATGAGCAAACACAGAATCTCGTTAACCTGAACATTTCCTGTTGATATTTCTAATCCATAATTACTCCTGATCATGGCCCTTCTCGCATTCTTCTCTCGATCTTCGGGCCTGGCAATTTGCTAACTTGGCTCAAGAATAACAGAAGCTCCCCATTGTGCCACACGCACCCGAACATCGCAGCAGACCCTATAATTGCAATGTCGACAAATACCTCCTTACTCAGGCGAGAGTAAGCTATGCAAGAAATATTCTATCTACACGAGGCAGATATTCCATCCACTATCTCCAATGACTTTGGATACAGGATTGTCTACGAAGACTCCGAAAACGAGGAACTTGTTTGGACATCGTGCAACACGTATCCTTGTTTGCTTCTACTTGCTATTGTTTCGAAGTAGAAGAATCATACACAACACAAATGCATTAACTTCTTCTCCCCTCCTGCCCTGGTTCTGCCCTTTCCGTGACGGGAGGCTTCAGTGTCCGATTTTTCAAATCTGCAATTCCAGGCCAAGCACCCTACGCTCAGAATACTTGCTCTGCTATACCTCAAAGCCAAACGTTTCCTGGTGTTCCTGCGGTTGAAACCTTGAGTTGAAGCCTTGACTTCCTCCCGGACATTAAGGCTTCCTTTGAGCTAGAGATTCAAATCTTTGGTCGGCAGTTGGCTTCCGGCGTACTTTTACACTCTCTCCCTTTCATCCCTACATTCTGTCTTGACCAAAGTACAACTGGCTCGATGCTAGCGCTCTTACAGCATACGAAACCCATTGGTTCCATCCTTGCTGTGCTCCTCTCCAGTACCAATCAAGTGGCTCAAGTTCCGGCATCCCCAATTCTAGTCGCGGGAAGACCCGTTCTGGGGTTGCTGATTTGCAGAATTGAACTGCCTGAATATTGGTGGCGTGCTTACAGGACTGCATCGGGCAAGGGCAAATGCGAGAACACCCTTGTAATTGCAGAGGAGCAACCCCTCAATTGGGCAAGTACCTCGACTCCTCCTGATTGGCTCCATCGGCAGGTTAAAGTATACTTCCCCCGAGTTTGCTTATTCGGCGGGGAAGAGCATACATGCAGGTTCTATCTTCATCACGTTGGTACAACTTTCATTTCTCAGAGAGTTCCTGACCTTTCTTCGTCTCGACTCCGAATTCCAAGAGCTACTACAAAATTGAAGCCAATGCCTTCAATGGTTTTATGTTTCTACGCAAGCTTGGTGTTCACCTTGACCGCACAAGTCGTCGCCAGTTCATCGAAGCAACGAATCTTTTCTAGTGCATTTGCCATTCCAGGAAATGCTTCCTACGATTATGTTGGTATGTCACTCCTCGTATGACTTCTCGTAGCCATTGCTGAGAATTACACAGTCGTCGGAGGCGGGACAGCTGGTTTGGCGATCGCTTCACGACTCGCGGAAACATTCTCAGTCGCAGTTATCGAGGCGGGAGGTTTCTACGAGGTAGAAAATGGCAACCAAAGCGTTGTTCCATGGTATTCTCTGATTATGCCCGTCCTATCAGTCTCGGAATCATATCCAAGACAGCCATTGGTAGACTGGGATCTAGTCTCTGTGCCACAGACCGCAGCTGGCGATCGACGGATTCATTTTGCCCGAGGCAAGACTCTGGGAGGCTGTTCAGCTATCAATACCATGGGCTATCACCGCCCTACTGTTGGATCTTTCCAATACTGGGCAGATCTCGTTGGGGATCAGAGTTATACGTGGCCGAATGTGCTGCCGTACTTCAAGAAGTCGACTCACCTCACGCCTCCTGACCTTCAGAAAAGGAACGTTCAGAACGCCACTGTTCTGTATGATCCGACGGCTTTCGACAACTCGCTCAATGGACCTATACACGTATCTTGGGGCAACTGGGTTGATATCACAGGCACCTGGCTCTCACTCGCTATGCAGTCAATTGGTCTCCCACTGAGCCCGACTGGATTCAGTAGTGGTATTCTATCTGGCTACAGCGGCTGGGTTACCTCCGAGATCAGAGCAGAAGATGCGACACGTTCTTCTTCAGACTCATATTTACGGCAAGCCATCGAGAACGCCCAGATTACCGTTTATACACATACTCAAGCAACAAGAATCCTATTCGATCAAGGGAGTCCAAAGAAAGCAAATGGTGTCTTGGTCTCCACAGCGGGGTTCGAATACACCATTTCAGCAAACAAGGAGGTTATTGTATCTGCTGGCGTCTTCCATTCTCCTCAATTGCTCATGGTGTCCGGTAGGTTTGACCATGGTCGTACCAACCAAACTCTCGTTGCTAACCACAAGCAGGAATCGGACCTAAGGCTACGCTCGATGCTCACAATATCCCAGTGATAGCCGACCTCCCAGGCGTAGGCCAAAACCTCTGGGATCAAATCTTCTTCGACATCCTCAGCGGCGTCAACACACCCACCACCGGCGCTCTCGTCGCCGACCCCACACAATCAGCCAACATCCTGTCACAATATCTCAACAACGCCTCCGGCCCATATAGTTCCGCAGGTGGCTTCATCGCATTCGAAAAGATCCCCAAAGCGCAGCGGAACTTCACAGAGAGGACTACTTCTTTGCTGAATACCCTACCTTCAGATTGGCCAGAGATAGAATACGTCGTCCTCGCATTCCCTGGCGCAAACGGAAGCACAGTCGGAGCCATGAGCGCCACGATCCAGGCCCCCTTCTCCCGCGGCAACGTCACAATCTCTTCCTCCAGCATAGCCGACCCCCCAATAATAAACATGGCCTGGCTCACCGACCCCGCAGACGGCGAACTCCTTGTCGCAGCCTTCAAACGCTGCCGTCAAGCGTGGAACTCTTCCGTCCTCACCCCTATCAAAGTAGGACCCGAAATCGCTCCAGGCGAAGCGGTTCAGTCGGATGAGGATATTCTGGCATGGATAAGAACGCAGGTTGTTCCGATCTGGCATCCTAGTTCGACTTGTAAGATCAATCTCTTCCTCCAGCATAGCCGACCCCCCAATAATAAACATGGCCTGGCTCACCGACCCCGCAGACGGCGAACTCCTTGTCGCAGCCTTCAAACGCTGCCGTCAAGCGTGGAACTCTTCCGTCCTCACCCCTATCAAAGTAGGACCCGAAATCGCTCCAGGCGAAGCGGTTCAGTCGGATGAGGATATTCTGGCATGGATAAGAACGCAGGTTGTTCCGATCTGGCATCCTAGTTCGACTTGTAAGATTTTTTGATGCGCCTCCAATCAAATCGACATCAAATCTTGACGAAAAATTCAAATTCAAATCCGAGAAGGAGAGAATATTGTACGCAAGTACTAAACACAATCCTCGGTTCAAAGACTACCAGATCCGCTCCTTTGGGTACGCAGTCACATTTGCAGTTGAGAAAGGGCAGACGTGTGATTACGAATGGTCCGCTAAAGTCGTTCTGGGCTCATGGAGATGCTGGATATTTCTTGAAGGAATGGTACCCGATCCGGATTGGGATTTGACCGGCATTGGTGGATTCGTTGATCTGCAACAAAAAGGCTTCATTTTATCCTCCTACCTGGAAGTTTCATGCTTCTTGTAGCAGAAAACGGCAACAGCGCAAGGATTGGAACGAGGACGAGGCGTAGAAGGTGAGAAAACTTTGTCGTATACATTAGTATTAGCCACTGGCGGCATGCTGACCAATGGCAGTGGCGACATCGGAGATAATCACTCGAATCTGCTTAGCAAGGGAATCAGGAACGATAACGGCTCTTGAACGACGGCTAGACAATCGGAATCTTGGCTGGCAATATTCAGAGGAGCCAAGTCGCGTCGCAGATCTCCCAACATCGCCCCCTGCCACAAGCATCAAAATCGAAGTAGCACAATCAGAAATAAGGGCACAACGCGTCGAAGGTTGAGATTCTACTTCTACGCGTTTCCCTTACGAAAAGGCGGAAAACGGTGGGTGTTGACGGGGATTCTGATCCATGGCAGTAAGCTTAGCAGCCGAAGCCGAAGCTAGAGTCTGAGAATCTTGTTAGAATCCAAATGCTAGAAGAGAAGGAAAAAGTTAGTCTGAAAATTTTGTGAAGGTGGGTTGACAAAGGTGTCTGACGGGGGGCATACAGTAGCAAACAGATTTGGCAAGTACACTAGCCCGTCAATAGAGTTGGACAATGCTACAATACATCATGTGGAGTGAATCTTGTACAACTTCCCATAAATTTTGTGTTGCACCACTCTCAATCTTTGATTCGTTGTGATCAATGATCATGTGGTGAAAAAATCGGGGGAGGGGTTCCACCTCAGCTAGGTCCATGGCGATGGTAAGGGGGTGCAAAGTTGCTTCCCAACGACCTTTCTCGAGTATATTACAATATAAGCGTGGTGGCAGCGAGGATTTACTCATGATCTGTGATGCTTTCATTGCTGAGATGGCATCGATAAAAGTCCGGATAGTCCGTGCAGTCTTGAATCATGCCACCTCATCTAAAAGTTAAGTGGATGGGCCCACATAGTAACACGTGGTACAAGTAGTTTCGAATTACCTGACTACGAGACTGGATTATGACAGGAAGAGGAGCTTAGCGAACACTTTTAATGGTCTTCTTTTCAGAAAGATTTCCATTTCTATATCCCGGAAAATTTGCGATGTCCCCGTGATCTTCAAGTTCCCCCTTTTTTTGCGAATCAACCGAAGTTTTGGTACGGAAGGGGGTAGCAGGAAGTGAAGAGCACCCCCTGGTTTCTGCCATGCCAAGATAGCCAAATTAAGTATAAATTATATGCTGCTCTACCAATGAGTCTATGCTCCTTTCCTCAGTCTGACCTTCTCTAATCTCTCTAGCAATGAGTCTATATACTTATTGAAATCCTCTACCATAATCTCATTCTCCCAAACATCAAAAATAGCCTCCTAAAGTTCTACAAAAGACCACCCACCATAAGGGTGCCTGTTTCGAAGCCTCTACTTTAAGATCCTCCACAGGTTCTCGATCGGGTTCAAATCAGAGGAAAAAGGAGGCCAATCGATCGAGTAAATGAAGCATTTCACTCTTACTTTATTACAAAGCCCTCTATTCTTTTTTGTATCCGTCTTGCCGTGAACCCTACTTCCATCCTCAACTACAAAGTAGTGCTCATCGGCACAGAATCCCCCTAGGCTCCGACTATATCTCTCTTTGCAAATATCCTTTAAAAGCCCTCGCAGAATTTGAGCCTTATACTTCTTTTGTGCGAAACCCTTTCCCTCTCCTTCTGTGGATAAAAACACAAGCCGGCTCTTAAAGTTATATCCGATCGTAATTACACAATGTAAAGATGTTCGACCGCTTGTAAACTTGAATTAAATACAGTCGAGTCTACGGCGCTCTCCTCTTTTGCGCAAGATCTTGAGTCTTCAGCGCATATTAAATTGAATAGTGGATTCATCATAGTAAATGCTTTGCGCCAGTACTCTTTGGGTCGGTCCCAATGCATAATCGAGAAGGTGTATCGCTTTCGTTTGGCAGCTTCGTTAAAGAAAGGCTTGCAATCAGGCATATAGTGATAATATCTATAGCGGGCAAAAGCATCTAAAATGGTCTTATCAGAGGCTTTATGCCATAGTGCTTTGCAATCTCTTATAGGGGCATAGCTCGCCGATCGAAGTGGCCAGTCATCCACTTAATCATCTCTTCCACTTTTACATCTGATATAATCGGAGGCCTCCCAGTCCTTCCTTTGCCTATTCGGCGATCTAACGGCCGCTTGTGAAGCCATTTAATAGCGGTTTTGCGATTAATTTCGAGTCTGCGAGCAGCATTAGCTTAAGAGAAGCCATGTTCGACAAGACCACGGAATCGAGAGCGCTTTGGCGTTTCGTGCTCTTTGCGAAGTATTTTGCGTACATATCCCATGATAATTATTTGAATAGTGAGAGAAAGTAGTGAGAGATGTCAAAGGAAGAGCACTTAATTGGTGAGAGAAAGTGCTAGAACAGCGTGGCACTAAACTCACCGCTCGACAAGGGGGGGTGCTCCTACTACCCCCTTCCGTACCATCACAACATCAGAATCTATCGGGTAATATCACTAACTAGCGCGGGGAATTTACATTCATCGTATATCTTTACAAACCTTCTTTCACGATAAATCTAGCTCCTCACACCATCCATCCTCAACCCCGCCGGATCCTTACTCTCCTCATCACCCCACTGAATCTCATACCCCTTCTCCCTCAAATACTCCTTCCACGCCTCATCTTCACTCTCCAACCTATTGCTAATATCCGGAATAATAAACCAACTCGTGATTGCCCCCGCGGCCGCAAATCCACTCCCAATCAAAAACACCGCTTGATTTCCTTTATACCCACCATCTACATCCCCAAAACTCGCCAGAATTGGAGCAAATACAGCGGTCCC
Organism: Phialocephala subalpina; assembly: GCA_900073065.1. NCBI lineage: Eukaryota > Fungi > Ascomycota > Leotiomycetes > Helotiales > Mollisiaceae > Phialocephala > Phialocephala subalpina. The sequence goes on from FJOG01000005.1 coordinate 1,383,079, forward strand.
TATCGCTGCTCCTGCTTTTCCAAAGGCAGCGATGAGACCGAGACATTGGCCGCGGATAGAGGTCGGGAAGGATTCGGAGGACGTGAGAACGATGGTTGCGCCGGGACCAACTTCGCCGAGGGTGAGGAAGATGCCGTAAAGGATAATGAAGAGGGGGAGGATGCTCTGGATTGAGCCTAGGGCGCCGCCGAGGATGAATCCTAGGATTGCTTGTAGAAAGAACCCAAGTGCCATTGTTCTTCGGCGTCCAATTCGGTCGGAAAGAAGACCACCGATGAAAGCACCCGGGATGTAGAAGCAATTTATGACTGTGCCCCAGCCCATGTTCTTGGTAAGGGATGAGCCGACGTTGAGGCGAGTGAGGATGGTGGATGCGAAAAGGCCGAATGGGTAAGAGATATAGTTGTATCTGATTGAACAGTCAGTATGAATTTGGCGTTCATTTCGGTACCGAGACTTACAGGAACCATCCTAATGAGCAACCTAATAATGGTCGCCAGTACCTCCTGAAGATTGGCCAGTAAGGAATCCGCTGTTTCTTTGCTGCACTTTTTCGATATGCTGTACTGACTGCCATTTTGTACCTAAACCAGAAAATGGAAATAGGAGGGATCAGCCCAAGGGCCAGGGACAGTCGCCAGACGATGTTGTAATGCTTCTCATTTTCGTGGAAACAAAGAATAAGAAGGAGAGGGACGAGACCACCAAAAACGAATCCAAAAGTCGCAGAGAGATCCCCGATCAGAGCGAAGATGAAGCCACGGTTCTTGCGGACTCCTGATTCTTCATCTGTAGCTTCGGTTGCGCCGGCTCCAGAGACGGGATATTCTCTTCATGAAACACGTCTCGTTAGTCAAGTCCATTAATAAACATAAAGGAACTCACCCTCCAGCACCAACCCCCGCAATACCCCTACTAATAACCAACATCCAAAACATGCCCAACTCATCCTTCCCACTGCTCGCAGCACTCAACGCAATGCCCACGACAAGAATGAGCGTCGTCAACACAGCACCACTCTTCCTTCCCAACCTATCAGAAATATACCCAAATCCTAACATTCCCACAATCATACCAATGATGAAGGCATTTGAGAGACGAGAATACATAGTTGTTGAGAGGTCCGGATACAAAACGCCGAAGATGAGAGACAAATTGCCGATTATTGATGCGTTGAAGCCATCGGAGCCGATGGCGAGACCGGAGAATACGATCATGAGGGCCACAGAGAGCTTGGAGTAGGCTGTTTTGCCTTCACTGATAGACGCGATTTCTCCAATGTCCTTTTCATTGGAAGTTGGGGCCATCTCCGCGACGGCCTCCGCTTTGGTGATTGAGTCCAATGCATCTTTGCCAGCCGGTTCAGAAGCGGTCACTTCAATAGACTCCATGTCGAAGCTCAAATGTTTCCAATTAAGGGAGAGCAACTCAAGGAAAACAGTTGGAAAAGAAAGGGAAACAAAAGCACTGGCCGTCATGGAACTTTTATCGCATCCGCGAGTGATCCTGCGGCGGCCGAAAAAGAGCGCTTACTCATTACTGTGTAGTCATTATCAAAAGGAAATCATCTGATTCAGAGCTGCCCGCAAAATTAGGGGGATACCCGGCCATCAGGTCTGCGGCGCAAAGGTGGGATGAAGGAACGTTACGACGTCGTTTGAAGATTCTTGCCCGTCTGAGAAATAGGCTTGATCCGTTGCCCGCTCGCTAAAGTTTCAAGGGGCGAAAGTTATCATTTCGCGATTATATACTTAAATTTATATGATAAAAGGTTAATTTCTACCGATTACGCTACTAATCATTATTTATACTACAAAGTCAAGGTGAATATCGAACTTGGGCTGTCAACCTTTACCGCGACAATGTCGAAGATCATGGCGACGACTACCGCATCCTAGAGCGAGCTGGTCAAAAACGCACTTGCGGGCGATTGGGTTAGGGGAAAGCCAATAAAACTTTTGTGTAGAGTGTATGGAAACCATGCTATGTAGAATCTGATATGGTTCAGAGAACAGAATTCCATATATAGACGAACAAGTTGTACGGGTCATAGTGCAGGGCCATTTCAGGAACCTGAATTTTGGAACAGCCACATGGCTCGACAAACATCTGATGAACCCTCACCTTCGATCCAATAACATTGGCGATCCCATTGATCCTACGTCTCTGAGCCTCTCACCCCAGTCGATCACTAGGATAGCACCAGCACATCTTCTGCAGGCCATGTGTCGATCTGCCTCTCTCTCAAGTGGCCTCTTTTCCTGCTCATGGCTCCTATCCTTGCCCTGGTTTTCTGCGGAATCTTACTCTTTGAGATCTGGAGTCTCAGGGTGGTAGAGTTTGCCGGCTTCACAACCTTTGCTTGGAGTCCAGATTCGGGACTTCCAATCCAATACATAGCGTCGATCTCGAGACTCCAAGCCTGCGTTTGTATGACGATCGGCTCTTTATGTGTGCGTAGCTGCTGAACAGCTGTATCGAGTGACGGACAGTGCCAAGGTGTGGTGCCTTGACATTTGTGCTCTTGGGACTCGAAACAAAGAGTTGTCATGCATGCGAATGTAGCGCAATGTTCGGTGTCGGTGAGAATTTGGGCCCACAGACTCGCTTTCTCGCATGGAATTGGTAGACACATTGTGATTGGCTCTCCACCGGTGTGGCCTTGGGGACATGCAATCCGAAAGGTCTTGTGGTCGCGATCGATCCCAGTGTCTCTCAGCACGAGCAAGATGTGGCGTATAAGCCTCCTGGTGAAGCTTTGCAGTTCTTGGAAATCAGGTTGATTGCTCAGACCATCATACCACTGCTTGACGTTGCTACTGCCTTGTTTCAGAGCTTGAACAATACCAGGCTGCAATGCTTGCCATGTTTGAGGTGTCTCGATGAGGTTTCCTGCAAAAGCTGGCATAACATCTGCCAGCAAATGGCGAAGAGGAACTCTTCTGGCAACACCAGTGCAAGCACTGACCAGAACACCCCACGGCCGATCCAACTCTGCAAGGGGGAGATTGTCTGCAATCAAGCCAAGATACTGATGCTTCCAGCTATTCCCTGGATGCCAGGTCCAAGTTTTGTTGAACTGAACCTGTCCACCGACAAATTGTTGACCCATAAGCGCCATGCCGGCTTGAAACTCGGTGTATCGCCAGTACTCAGGGGTCGTTCCTATGTTCGTCAAGGAGGCAACGAACGAGGACCATCTTTGAACAGTGTCAGACTGGCAGGTTGCATTGATATTCACGACTCCAGAGATGATGAGCGGCTCTTTGCGAGTAAATCGCACAGGAGAATCGTGGCGCGGATCAGTCTCATTGCTCCAATGCAGGACTTTGGTGTTGCTTTTGGCTGAGGTAGGCTTAATGACCCCACCTCCTAGCATAATCGCTGTCAACTTCCCTCCGTCTGCCTTCGATTCGACACTGCTTGCCAGGAACTGTCCTGGACCCCAAGTATCCACTAAGTCTTCTGGACAAGCAAATAAATCATAGGATTCCTGCTCATCCCGAGTTCCTGTTGCGAAAGAATCTTTAAAGGCTAGTACTGGGCCTTGTAACATATCGTGCATGCAGGTAAATTTGTACAAGGATGCCGTCAATGCCGGACCGTTGGAGGCGAAGTTTTGAGACCCGAGAAGTCGTATGGCGCGTAGAGGGGCATCGAGGAAGAATGGTTGGATGGGCCCGAGGTGGGCCGTGAGATAGGACGAGAAAGCCACGCACAGAAATTGAACTACAAGAGATACATGATTCACCCTATTGGCCCAGCCCATGAATAGCCCGGTAATAAGACTGTGTCGCATTGTCTCTGGAAATATCCTATCCAGAAAGGACGTGTTTGATAGGATCGACTTTCGGATTGCAATATCATCCGTGTAAAGACTTTGTGTAAGTTTTGCAACATTCAGAAGCAGCTCCTTCACCGGCTCAACTTCAACACGTACGAGCTCGATAATCTCACAATGAGATCCTTGGGGAGTCAGAAGTAGGAAAGTAAAGGAATTGCAGCAGAGTCCTCTTCTTTGAGCATACCCAATACCATCACAAAGACTTTCGAGCGCCTTGTGACAGTTACTCATGGTTTTGACAAGAATATCTTGAGCTGCATCGTCTTTAGTGGATATTTCGGACCCAAGATTTGCCCCAATGCCATCTGGCAAACATGGTTGGTATGATATGGATGCTGCTAACATGCCCCTTTCTTCCTCAAAATATACAGATCCAAACCATTTTCGACGATCGCGATTGTTCGGAGCAATTCCAGCGAGCCCGCAGAGTTCTTGGATATGACGCAAGCTCTCTTCATTCGAGGTCCACGAGGCACGACGATTGTCGTTCTCCCGTTTCGAAAGGCTCGAGTCAAAGTCTGTACCTTCCGTGAATTTTGTACCACCAAAATGAACACAGTATGGCTGGTGATGGTCGAGTATGATCTCTTCTTTCGCAAGTATCCTTGGTTCAAAGAAAATCCAAGGCGAATCAGTCTCCTCGTCCAAGAGCAGCTGTGCGATCTCATCGGTACTGTAACCGTGATCTCGAAGTTCCGGTAGCCATTCAAAATCTCCTTTGGCCACCAAACTGAAGTGATCGTCCAATAAATTCTTGACGGGTTGAAGCTCTTGACTGGCTAGGGCTATCCGCAAAGTCTGGGAGGAGATTTCATGGATGGCCTGCTTGTCATTTCTACTAATTGATTGCACCTCTTTGTTAGGGTGCTTGTCAGCACTAAAAAAACCCCTTTCTGGGAGTGGTTCTCCCTCAGAAGCTGTCGGCGAAATTGGAACCTCCGAAATCACAAGCCTAGGTGATACCGCGTTTGAGGATATTTGTTCAGGAATCGATGGCCGTTTATGCTGAGCCACTGTCTTGCCACCACGGGAAGCACCATATATTGGCAATGGTTCGCCTGTATCGACTGGTAGATGTGGTAACTTGCTCTTAGAATTCTCCATAGTTTTGGTTAAGAATGGCAGCGGGTGGGTAAAGTACGAAGGATCATCTCTCGCCTTGTTGTCCATCACCTGGAGGTTTTCATGCACCTCATCTGCAGAAATTCGCATATTGGGATTCACAACAAGCATATCCTCCATAACGATGTCCAAAAAGTCGGCCAGACATCTCGAACAACGTGGCATTCTAATCAACTTCGAAATCCAGCTGATAACTTGCGGTCGTACAATCGCACGAAGTGAAGTCTGTGACGATTGGCCCTGGTCACGGATGAGAGTGTAGAAGGCATCATCTGAAAAGTTTGTGTCCAGTCCAGGTGCAAGCCGATAATCTGAAAACTGGTTAAGAAGCGCTGAGCCCCCTATGATCCAAGTAATGAATTCCAGATAGATACAGCCCAGGCTCCAGATGTCGTATGAGCGTGAAATGAATGACCGTGTTCCAAATTCAGGGGCTGCATAGATGGGTGCGCCAGTATGAACGCCGAGGGTCGATTCTGATAGCGAGCTCTTCATATGAAAGTCTGCGAGTCCAAAATGGGCAATCACTAGGTACCCAAGAGCTTGGCTTGATTCTACATCGCCTGTCCAGTCGCCACAGAGCCATAAAATATTCTCTGGCATCATGTTCCCATGTCTCCAATACCTCGTTTGCGGTTCTGGTCGCCGAACAAGCCCTAACGTTGGAGTCGCTTCGGAACCTGTTGACGATTGGGAAGGTCTGCTTATCCCTTCATGAATAGCCATCAGACCGTGAGCTATTCCCTGGCATTGAAGCAATGACCATTGCAATGTTAGATCAGAGAAATCTGGGGTGGGTGTCTCGTTCCAGTATGTTCGAAGGTTCATAGAACCCATCGGAAACATCAAATAGTATTTACCTTCATAGCGATAGGTCCCCAGGAGACGAAGCTGAGGATCAGAGTTTTCGTCGTTACTGAACTCTCTCATCTCCTTTACCTGATTTTCGAAATCCTTGTGGTCTGTGCAATCAAGGCGTTTTATCATAATTTCTGGATTTTGGTCCTTGATTGTTTAGCTGGAAGAGGCACGAGAGGTGTGCAAGGGCTCGTACCTGACCACTTCTATAAAGCAGTTGATGGGCGGGATGTATTTTGACAGACCACGATCGACTGAAACCTCCTGCTTTCTGAGACGATTGATTGTCTTCGATGAATGGCAGGGGGCAGTTCTGATCAAGTTCCCAATGTCCGTCGGACTCTTTGCTGTGTTCAAAAACTGGGGCTAGGAACCACCACTGAGCCCGGCTGAACCCGTCGATTTGTGCCCTTTTCCATTCTCGGGTGCAATGAATTGGCCTGTCAGGTCGAAGTCTGCTCCGAAGGTCGAAAGCTTTCTTCGGTGATGATCTATCAACGTTGTTGAATGGCATGTCCTCGTCTGTGAGGCCTTCCGCAATGAAGCCGGAGATACTTCCAACAAGGTTTTGACAAACCAAAACCGCAAATATTTTTGGCATATACTGCACAACCGTCTGAGCCAGGGAACGTATATAGTCATCCGAGTGCCGAGACCTCATATGCTGTCGAAGCTCAGTATATATAGACTTGATATTCACGAGGCGTGAAAACTCGTCCTCTGGTATGAAGTATTGTGTGCCTCCTTTGGGCCACTGAATTCTCGCTTCCCATAGCTGGCCCTCTAAGGATTCAACCTCCTCGGGCAAGCCTTCCTCCATCGCTCCCAGTTCCTGGTCTTGAGACCTGTTAAAGATTCTTCGTCAATATCTTGTCCAGACCAGGAAACGGTCGACCTAGATGCTCTTCGAGAGAAACCACGAGACTGTCCTTGTCGACCCTTAGTGTAGAGATCATCAGGCTCGTCGGGAGTGAGAAGTGGCACACCGATTCCCGGAATACTGGAGTGCGAAGTACCTAAAGGCTCACCAATGGAATCTGTGGACTCTTGCCATCTCGTAATAGGTGTCGGTGTTGGTTCAGCAGAATTTGATATGCTTGGTCCTGCAGCGGCTGATGTGGAAGATATCGAGATTCTTTTCGATCCGTCACTTCTCTTCAATACCGTCTTCATCCTTGAAACTAATCTCGTTGTCTTCTTGGCGACCTCCGGCATCTCTTGCTCGGGCGTAGACATTATGACTTAAGATATTTACGATCGTTTGTTGAGAGCTGCGTCGATCGCATCATCAAAGTCGTGATACCTAAATGTCCGCTCCTGATGCACAATCTGGTAGTCGCTATTCCAGCATGGAGTATAAGACTGTGTCGAAACTCGGTACTTGAATGAGACAGAGTTGGGATCTTATTATTGAAGGTTGTATGGTTCACAATCTGTCGACGAGATATGAGGCTGAGGCCGCTCCTCTCTTCTTCTAGCTCTTAGAAGATTGGTACCGGGAAGGCTCTAGAAGAGAGAGACGATCGCCCGCCATTGTAAGCGGAAGGCAGATATGGTGGACTCCAAACTGGTGTTGAGGTTTCTACTCATGTGAGGTTGCAGAGATTGTGGACGTTGTAAGTTGGAGATCCAGCTGAAAAAGTCGGAAGAGTCCGCATGTTGTAACAGTGGCGCAACGCCTCAGGCGGCTTAGTTTGTACAATCCTCTTCCATTGGTGATCGAAGCGGTCTCCATGCTTCTGGGCGAATGAAGATGCCTGTTGCAGGCCGAGGTGGAAAAAGAAGGAGCAGCAGATAGATTCTCGAAGACTGCTACTCGAGGAAGTCACGCCCTTTCATGTGACACTAGGGAGAAAACCCACGAATCCCAACTCATGTCACTTATGGCCAATCGCATGTCTCATCAAAGACAGACAATTATCTTGCTCGCCAAATGTCTGATTGACGGCATTTGAAGTAATAGACTTCTTGAAACAGGATACTTGAACAAAAGTATTCATCGCCTCAGCTATGGATACGTTGCTGGACAAATAAAGGACTCGTGCGACTTGGATAGTTCTTAGACGACTACAGTATATATCGAGTTTGAATGCAAAGCCTTTTCCTGTCGTGCCATAGCTCACAGCTTTGCAGTCCTTAGCTTCGTGCTATCAGTCCTCCTTCCCTCGTCCGCCTGCTCCTCGACAGTCAGGTCTGGAAACTTTGCAGGCATGATGCGTCTCGGCACCGCCCCTTCAACAACCGAGTATTTCGAGAAGTCCGTAACGCCCTCAACTCTGTGCAGAAAGTCCTCATCAAGGTCCAACAGTCCATTGACTTCGGAGACAGGAGCTCGGAGCATGGCGAGTATAGCATCGGAATAAATGGAAGGCTTGCGGAGGTCGCGGACAGAGTCTGGGTCTGTCTTCGTGATTTGGCCTGTGGCTGCAGATTCAATAGACTATTATTGTCAGTCGAGGAGCACCTGGAGAAGGCGGAGTGCTGCATACCGAAGCAGGCCAGATGCCAGTGACAGCCATATCATTCTTCCCTTCCCTCTCCCAGTCCATAGCCAGACCCTTGACAAGGACACTCATTCCCACCTTCCCCATCGCATATGCCGTCTTACCTCTGAAGAAACGCGAGTATATCGGAGGACAAACAACAATGACTCTTCCCTTCCATCCATTATTCTTGAAATGTGGGAGCGAAGCCTGGATCGTACCATACAATCCCTCCGGATTGATCCTCTGCATAAGCTGGAACCTCTTCATAGGTGTATTCTCCACCGAAGCCCACCAGATCGCTCCAGAATTGTAGACCACGACATCGAGATGTCCATATATCTGCCATCGCGTTAGCCTCGCTCGATGTCCCGCAGGAGCACAACCTTCACCGTCTCATCCACAAGCCTCTGCACACTCTCATAGTCCCTCGTATCGACTGCAATAGCAGTTGCCTGTCCGCCAGCTTCGCGGATCTCTCGCTCCACGGTACTGATGGTTGATTGAGGGGAGTTTGGATCGGGAGGAAAGGGCGTCGTCGCGTACGCGTCGCTGGTTGACTTTGCTGATACCACAACTGCTCATTGTTAGCGATTGTCCCATCTCTAGACATCCGCAGACTTACCAGTATATCCATTCTTCGCCAAATCAATAGCAACCTGTCTCCCAATACCCCTCGAAGCTCCCACCACGAGAGCTACCTGTTGATCCTTGCCTACCATTTTCGTCGCTTTTTTTGTTGTTTCTTGCTTCGCTCAAGTATGATCCAATTGATTGTCCTGAAAAACGGACATAACGCAAAGCGTTGACATGCTAGCTATATGCTCGTTGCTGACACGGAAAGTATGTTGTTTCGTGATCGTTGTTCGGCCTCATGAAGTTTAGTGATCAGTGCCTCGGCTCTTGGCGATGCCCTGCATTGCCGTCTTACGGACTTACCTCACTTCCCATACAGTGTATTTGAGGAGATCTGGGGAATGCGATTGAAATCGTGGGTCTTGTCTCTTGTGTGCGATTAATTTGTAATCTATTGTTGTCTTTTGTCAAAATCGAGGAGAGCTTCCAGTGAGCTTTGATCAACAGAGACCGACCCCGCGTCAGAAGCTATGGGCGGACATATTGACTGCTATCTTGATTGCGGTATGTCTTCATTTCTGATCTATTGCAGTCATTATTATGCTCAAAGGGATATGTGTCTCTTTCAATTCTATACGCTGACTTTCTTAAAGCTTCGTTTTATGGGACAATTGCTTTCAATTATCTTCTCAAGAACCGGAAGCTCCTAGCAGGTCACGATGTCGACGTCGAGTAAGTCGCACCGCTCTTATCGCCATATACATTCTTACAATCTTATAGATTCCATCCTGTCTTTCTTGGGGGCATAAACGTTGGCAGCGGTATGTCCTTCCCGCCCATTGAATTGACCCTCATCTCATATTTCCAGGAAACAAACCTCCATGGAGTCTTCCAGCCAAAGCCAAATATGGCCAATTTGACGGAGATCGAGCAAAGAAGTATCATAATATGGAGAAGATATCAGCTCCTGACTTTTTCCCACCTTTGACTCTCTTGGTAAGAACTATCTTGCTCCCATTTACCCCACCTCTCACAGCCTCTCCTCTTTCCACAACCAGAACTGACAATCCCAGCCACAACGAGCACTATGCTTCATCAAAGCCAACCACCCCAACACCACCTTCGAGAAAACCTGGGCCCGCTTCTTCGACGCAATGTGGATAGATCACATCAACATCACCGTTCCCGCCGACCTTGCCTCCGTTCTCGCAGGGACCAAGCTCTATAGCGAGCAAGAAGTAGAAGCGATCATGAAAGCTACGCAAGAGAAAGAATGGAAGGATAAGTTGTTGGCTAATACGCAGAAAGTGCTTGATCAGGGGGCGTTTGGGGCGCCTTGGTTTTGGGTGAGGAATGCGGAGGGAGTTGAGGAACCCTTTTTTGGGAGTGATAGGTACGTCCTTCTTTACAACATACTGGCTTTACGAGACTCAAGAAGGGAGAATGGAGTCTTCAAGAAGATGAGATGGAATTATATACTCAAGGTTGACTAAGCATAGGTTTCATTTCATGTGGGAGTTTCTCGGCATCCCGTGGCAAGACATTGCCATCATTCCAAAAGGAGAAGCGAAGCCGAAGTTGTGAGAATTTGTTTATGTATCAGCGAAATGCTAATGTACATTGTGTATTTTCATCCGAAGCCCATTCTTTAGCGCGCAGACTCGATCTTCGGCATTCATTCTGGCCCGGCTCGGCCTCTCGGAAGAACATCTACCAAAGATCATGAATATTCCTCTGCTTCTGTTCTCTTCCTCCTTGTGAAAGCAGTCATTTTTGGCACGGAAGAAGTCTCTTCCGGCTCTTGCATAAACTCTCTTTTCTTTCTTTCATTTGTTGTTCTGTCTCTCCATCGTCCACGACTCCAGTGACGTCGACACCGCCGAGCCGGCACCAATCCCCCCCTAAATCCTCGTCTACGACATTTAAAGTTCGCGCACAACACTATGCCTCACTATCTCCTACTCGGCCGACACTAAAATACTCTATTCACAGCGCCTCGCAGCGAACCGCCGCTCTAGAAAACCCCTAGAAACGCCTCTGGTTCCCCGTGACACCGAGGCATCGTGCAATACCCGAGTTTGTTGATATTTTTGTTTCTTAGCTTCCGCATTGGCGTCTTTGGGTATGCTTGTTACATCATCAGAGTTCGAGAACATCGACATGGCGAGTTGTTGTGCTGTCTCCCTTGTTAAGAGGAGGTTGTCCGCGTCATTTTCTTTTTGCTGCCGTTGTCTTGTTTGTCTGTTTGCTCGACGTCAAAAGTCTTGCGTTGACTTGGAATTTTCATCGCATTTTGTCTGCTACGAGAGGCTGGTTGTTGATATTGCAATTGCAATTCCAACCTCGTTCCAGTTCAAGCCCCTCAGCATCAAACAATTCTCCTTAAGCCTCATTTCCGTCCAAACTTCTCCCCCTCCTCACGACAATCCCAAATCCAGACTCCTTCGAAACCAGAATCACCATAACCTCGTCCAACCACCAAATGTTCGACCTCGCACCCCACCCCTCCGCCCCCATAAAACGCACCCGCACATCCGCAAACATCCAACTCGGCCCAGATCGATGCCTACCACCACCCTTACAAGAAGAAAAGAATGCATACCTCGTCGAGCTCACCGGCCCCTCCGACCCCGCAAACGCCAAATCCTGGACCCTCCCCAGAAAAATGCGCTCCGCCATCGTCCTCGGTTTCGACACCCTCGTCGCCTCCTGGGGATCCTCCGTCTACAGTTCCGCCGTCACTCCAGTCAGCATGGAATTTAGCGTCTCATCGGTTGTAGCAATCCTCGGCCTCACACTCTATATCTGCGGATTCGCAACCGGACCATTAGCATTCGCTCCCTTATCCGAACTCTACGGAAGGAAACTACCTATCGTGGTAGCTTGTTTTGTGTTCACCTGCTTCATGTTCGCAGCCGCTACAGCGAAGGACTTCCAGACCCTCATGCTCTGCCGATTCTTCGCTGGAGTCTTCGCTTCTTGTCCCTTGGCTGTTGTAGGCGGTGCATTCAGCGACCTATTCGGGAACGAGACGAGAGGAATCGCAATCGCCTTCTTCTCAGCTCTCGTATTCATCGGACCGTTCATCTCTCCTATTGTAGGAGCCTTCATCACGGAGTCTTATTTGGGATGGAGGTGGACTGAATACATTACTGGTATCATGGGAGCTTTGGCGCTGGTTCTTGATGTTTTGTTTCTTGAGGAAACGTACCTGAAGACTATTTTGCAGAAGAGAGCCGGGAGTATTAGGAAAGAGACGGGGAATTTTGCGATTCATCACGAATCCGAAGAAGAAGTCATCGATTTTCAGGATTTGGTGCATAAGCATCTACTCCTTCCCCTCAAACTCCTATTCCGAGAGCCGATCGTTTTCCTCATCACGATATACACGGCATTCATCTATGGGATATTGTATCTGTTTCTGGAGGCATACCCAATCGTCTTTGCCGAATACAGAGGAATCAACGAATCGGTCGCCACACTTCCATACATCGGCCTCATTCTCGGCGTACTCATTGGCTGCGGCATAGTCATTGCATTCGAACCCCGATACAACCGCAAACTAAAAGAGAATAACGGCCTTCCAGTCCCAGAGCAGAGACTCCTACCCATGATGTTAGGCGCAATATTATTTCCAATTGGCTTGTTTTGGTTTGCTTGGACGGGAAACTACCCTTCAATCCATTGGATTGTACCCACACTCTCTGGTCTTTTGACTGGAGCTGGGATAATGACAAGTAAGCCCCCCCCCCCTTCCCCTCACCCTCAAACAACCAAGACCCCATCACTAATTCTGCGAACAGTATTCCTCCAAGCCCTAAACTACCTAATAGACGCTTACCTAATGGTCGCCGCCTCCTCCATCGCAGCAAACACATTCCTCCGCTCCTTCTTCGGAGCAGGCTTTCCCCTCTTCGCAACACAAATGTTTCACAACCTCGGCGTCGATTGGGCTGGTTCACTCCTCGGCTTCCTAGCCGTCGCCTTCCTTCCCATACCGTTTTTGTTTTATGCCTTCGGAGAACGATTGCGGAAAGGGAGTAAATATGCTCCTACTGACCTTGGCAAGAATAAGAAGAGTGATGATGAGGAGAGCGGGAGTGGTAATGATGTTAGTGGTGGTGGTGAGGGTGACAGTGAGGGAAAGGAGGAGACGGTTGGGGATGGAAATTGAAGGGGAGGAAGGCGTGATGGGTGATGAGAGACGATGGAGAAGAGCGAGTTCGGTTTTTGCTCGCATAGCGTGCTGGAGTTGTGAAATTTGCATGAAAAGAAATTTAGACGGCTGCGAGGGTTTGCCTGGTTCTTGTATATACTACCTGTAATGAATGAGCATAAAGTAATGCCTGCAACGTGTCGTGGGCTAGCTGCGAGTGGCACTCACCGTAGAAACCCTCTCCTGCTAGTTCTGAAGTCTTCACCTCTGCGAGGCTGAAGGAATGGAGATCAAATATTTTCCGTGTATTTTTGTACTATGTTTATATCTTCATAACAGAAGATCTCCCCAATCATCGATGGTATCGCAAGCATCCCGAAAATAGATCGTCTCTTTCTGTACCATATCCCGATGTGTTCGAAGTTCCTCCTCAATGTCCAAGCTGGTCACCGAGGTCAGCATGTCTAAGTTGAAGCAAAGCATCTGCCTCTAAGATGTGCAAGAAATACGGAGCGAAACATCAAAGGCCATAGTTTAACGGGACATTCGCGACCTTCGATGTGTCCTAAATGTTCCTAGACATTGAAAGTCACGTTTTGAGTCGAAGTGCTCGATATCCCGATCGTCTAGGACATTCGATCACCTTTACTGCACCTAGCAGTGTTCAACTTTTCCACAGGCTCTCTTGATAAGTTTCCTCCCTCTTCTCCTAACAGAGATTCTCAGACAGGAGCTTTCTCCTCGCTCATTTTCTCGAGCATCTCTCCAATCTTGACGAAAGATATCGGTTTTGTCAGGAAGTCATCAAATCCACTTTCCTCCGCCTCATCCCGATCTCTCCGACTCGCGAGCCCCGTCAAGGCCACAATGAACGACCGGTCCTTGTCCTTCAAGTCTCGTTGAACAGGGTCATTCTTCTCGTCCAAGAGGCTTTCTTCCGAACTCCCAGGTTCCAACACGTTCCTCTCAGTATGCATTGTTCGCCGCGAAAGCTTTCTCTCAATATTCCGAATCGCTCTCGTAGCTTCAAAGCCATTCATATTCGGCATCGAGATATCCATGAAAATAATATCAAACTTCTTCGCTGGCCCAGCTTCCTTGACAGCAGCTACTGCTTCCAACCCATGCCGTGCAGTGACAATCGTATCAGACTTTCGCTTCGCCAGATAGCGTTGAAGGAGTTGGAGGTTCAGTGCATTGTCGTCCACGGCCAGGATGCGCAAAGACTTTGACGTATTAGTAGAAGCCACTGCTGGTTTCTTGAGTTTCGGAAGCTGAAGGCGGCCGAACGAGGATGGTGGAGGCATTGATGTCGACGGAGGCTGGTTCTCTACAGTTGTTGGTGACTGTGAGGTTAGTTGTGGTAGCGCATTGGTGATTGCGTCAACTTGAACGCTCTCCCTTTGGTATGACATTGTAGGTAGGATGACGTCGCTCTCCTCCTTCCTCTCCTGGGAATCCAGAGATGCTGGCGTATTCGAAAGTGTTGTTTGTGGTGTGAAGCCGTAATCTGTCAATATGATTCCATTCATTATGATCCTTTCTTCTGGCGACCCAAGAGGAGTTTGCGTTGCTCGGTCGGCGTGGAATGGGTTCGTCTCATTTGTCGGTAATGACAAATCCTGGTCCATCAAAGCCATAAGACAACGAGCGAGCCTGAACGGCCCCAAAGGTGGACATATGTGGCCGACAGCGTAGTCACGATACGTGCCAATATGTTTGGCTGAACATGACATGTCATCATGAACGACGAGAATTCGTGAACTTGTCTCATAGCCTCCCTCGTTTTCGTGATCGGTGATCATCAAGTCTGCTGAGCCTTTGATTACCGTGAACCCAAACCAGTCCACACAGTATTTTTCTATGCAAGACCAAGTGATGTCTTTCGGTCGAGAATCTTTGGCGTTGACTCGTGACAAACATATGGATTTTCCAGTTGCTCGAGCTTGGAGTCGTGCGATGCAGTTCTGAGCATCTAGCAGAATGTCATTCGTGCTGCCCGGCTCATTGTGGTCGCGTTCCGGTGCCTCAACCTTCTCGACAGGTATGATGACTTCAACTTCAGTTCCCTTCCCAATTTGACTGCGGATGGAAATTTGACCTCCAAGTTGATTTACGATACTCCAGCTATAAAGAATTAGTACTCATCATTACCCTGGACTCATAATGCTTACACAATTGACAATCCTAGCCCAACACCTGGAGCAAAACTATCCTCCTGGGCAAAGGGATGATACAGTTTGCGCTCCATGTACTCGGTGGACATGCCACGACCCGAATCCCTGATCTTTAGATATAGCACATTGCCGAATGAGCCGTTGGGGTGAGATCGGGCGCCTTCCTGGATCCTCATCTGAACCGAGATGTAACCGGATTCTGTATACTTTTGGGCGTTGCCAAAAATGTTCATCACCACTCGCCTCAAAGCTCCTTCAAGAGGCGTCAGCATGCAGCCGACGGAGTGGAAAAATAAACATACCTGCTTGGATGTTGTAATACCAATCTCTTCTCTCAATATCAAGGATTATATCTAGCGTCGCTCGACGATTTCGAGGAGCGTGTGCCGCCGCCGACCGAAATTCTCTTGAGATGGCCGAAGTAGGATCATCTGTCCCACGAAACTCGCGGGCAGCGATCATGCCATTGATGATATCTTCGCATAGGAGAGCTAGATTCGTCACTTGGATGAGCTCATTTATGATTGTTCCTGGCGTGCCTCCGTTAGTCTTAGAGTCCCTCAGCCTGAATGGGCACTCACCCTTTTCGTTACCCGTCTTCTCGAAGGAATTGATTTTGCTGTAGTCGAGAACATGATTGATGGTGTCCTGAATTAAGCGTTAACCACTGCAAACGGAGGGAACTTATATCTTACCAGGAGTGTACCACTACAATTCGTTATAGTGGAAATGAATTCCATCTGCGATGCGTCAAGTTCCGATTCGCGAAGCAACTCGGCGCTGGCTAGAATCCCGTGAAGAGGACTTCGGAACTCATCTAGAAAGGGTCAGAATGTCCATAGAGTCGAGGGACTTCTTGCTTACGAGATATGCTACTGATGAAATCAGACTTCATCTTGTTTGATGTGATGGCATCGAGGCGACTGATCTCAACCATGACAGAATTTGTAAAGGCGGACAGATATGCAACCTCGGATTCGACGGTGAAAACAGGGACAGCAGATCGACTCCATACAAAACATCCAGAATACCATCGATCTGCGTCTTTTCGTTAATTGGTGAAGATTCATGAGGCACGGCTGTCTTACCTCCACCAGCATCCCAAAGGGGGAGAAAGATGATTTGCCTGGCTTGGTGAAAAATTCGAGAGAGAAAAGTGGCTTCTGCCTTTTGATGTGTAAGGTCAATGGACAGAGCTGATTTTCTTCTGCCTGATGGGCTGATGGCTGCTGTCTGCTGTAGTTCGTTCTGTTGCTCGAGAGAGGAGAAGTAGCCCTCTTCGTCGGTGTACCAAACATTACCCTTTGGATAGGTGTTAATTAACGATTGAAGGGTCTTCGCGTCAAGGACGTTTGCGTCTGGATCCCAGGTTGCGATTTTAGCAGCTGACATCGCCAGCACCTTGGCAGCTCTGTGTTCGTCGCTAAAGCTTCGTGTAGACTCCTGAGAGACTTGTCGACCGTTGTTATCTTCCTCGGGATTTAGAGTAGGCCTAAGACTACTCTCATGGGATTTTTGCCTTCGCTTTTCTTCACGCTTCACCACCTCGACATGAGAACCAATGTCTGTTGTGCTATCGAGATACGCTTCAGTGTTGCCAGTTTCAGAGTAGCCTTTTGCAGTATCGAGGAAGACAACTCCTCCAACTGACAATTCCAGAGACTCCCGAAGAATGTCTGCAGCTTGATCAAGCGCGTAGCGAATCTTGTCAAGCACCGATTCCTTTGCAATCGCACTGGAGCTGGTGGGTTCCGAGGCAGCAGTCCCATTTGAGGTAGGATTGTCGTTGTCGATCGATTCGCTCTGATCAGTCTGCGATACATCTCCACTGATTTCAACAGCCTCTTCATTCGAGGTATGTTGTGCTGTGCGTTCGAGGAATCTTGCAATTCCTTTGCTCATCAGAGCAACTCGACGCCGTTCTGCAGCTTCTCGTTTTGTCTCGAGATGCTTCATCACATTCGTAGCTTGTTGATGCAGAACTTCTCGTGTCAGTGAGAGCACGCAATAGACGGAGGAGAATACTGACACTTTCTTTGCTTCAATGTCATGCCATCTCGTGGCTTATCATCGAAGAGAAAGAGTGAGCCGATGTTGACGCCACGATTAGTCGTGATGGGTGCCCCGGCATAGAATCGATATGAGACGATGGTCCCATCAACGACTGGAAGGGAGGCAAATCTATCATCCTTGCTCAGGTCATTGACAATAAAGCACGGATACTCGTCCTTTGCAGGATCAAGAGCCAATGTGTTCTAGATTCCCAGGTTAGATATGTCTAGAGGAAGAGGGTAATTGCGAAGACCTACCTCACATAGCCCGCCAGGTGTAGGAACGGTAGAGCAGCCAAACCACTCATCACTCGTGATCACATCAACATCCGGAGAATCGTAAGCTGCTGAGCTTATTCGAATAGCTCCAGCCAGAAAGTACTGCGTGCCTATGGACTTTTGAGATTCGTTTCTCAGAATATCTCGACAATGCACGTACCTCGGTCTACCAAGCTGTATTTCTTTAGCAACCAATGCGTCGTGAATGAGGACTCAAAATACGTACCTAACCACGGCATGAACGCCCTTAAGACGCCACTGTCAAGATTTCGAAGTTAGTTCACTGTTCTTGGAAATTTGGGGGTGCAGCTGCAAGTCTTAGAAGTGCGTTTGCAGCACATTCGGAGTGCATATAGAGTATTGCATTCCTGAGACGGCACGAAAGAGAGAATATTCCTCCCACAAATTGACACTTACTACAAGCGTCTCAGCGTATGCATCCAAAGCTCCATCACTGTTTAGACTGTCGTTAAAATCTTCTTCGACCGTGGTGTTGGAAGCATGATGAGGGGCGAAAAATCTTGAGCCGACATGTCAGCTGCAGCTCGATCACGGGCAGGAGCCATCGTCAAAGATGCCCAAAGCGGATGAATGCGTTCCAACTTCCAACCAGTCGGGACAAAACCTACTTCCTCAATTCCAACCCTCGTTGACTTTCGATCATGCTTCTGCTTGGCCCCTCTCCGTTCGTACCGATGTTAATTTTCATCGTGGCCTGGCACAACCCGCCACACGAAGCTGCCATGGATGGCGTTTCAGTCGCACCGCGTTTGCATTGCAATTGTTGAAGATGGGAATTGGAAAGAGGCGTGGTCATCTTGTTTTATTCGGCCAGAGGTGGTACAGTAAACCCGCTTCTGGCTGCGATAGGGGACCCTTGTTGTGAGGCCCAACCGCAGGATGGAGATCTTGAACAAACAGTCGCGTTAGACTAGGCTAGCCTCCTGCCGTGATACATAAGTCGGCATCATTAATAGACATGCTTCTTGTGACCAAGGCTAGCCTTAGGCGTAGGGCTCAGCACCGACAAGTGGCTTAGTTTGGGGTCCTCAAGAAATCCCGGAGGGTGTTCATATCATATCTTGAAAGCCACAACAGCTGTCACAGCGTCTTAGAGCCAAAGATTTCCAACACCCGAAATTAAAAGAAGGGTCTAGTCCTATCAATCTTCAACTGAATCAGTTTCTTTTTCTTTCATGAATCGGGAAGGATAAAGATCAGATAAGAATCCCTTCTTGGCTCCACAGTTTGCTGGTTCGACTTGTCTTCCAGTGATTTCAACGGGTGCACGATGTGACTTCGTCGGTGGCACGGATATTCAGAAATGGACAGTCCCGAGAGCCTTAAATTCAGCAGCGGAGTTTGAGGGGATTCGAGGTGTACGAATTTAGAGCTCCATGATTGGTTCATCCATCTGACCATCTGAGCGCACCCTCGGCATCTTCCCGAAGTCGAGAGAGCGTGCATACTCACTCGACTTTCATCCCCAATGTCAGTTTCCAAAGTAATTGTTTCTTCCTCAAAGAAGGACCCGCGCATGGCGCCAAACGAGTCATGGTTACACAAGCCTCACTTGAGCGCGGCAGCCTTCAAGCCTTTGTCACACAATGGGCTTGTTCTTGACGAATGATTCTGTATCGCGACTTTCTTTTGGCGTGTTTGCACACGGCAAGAGTTGCGACGAGATCGAAGACATGCATCGACATCGAAACATGCCTGACATCGACAACAAAAGAACCTAACTCCGCCGAGTACGCAGACCTGTGATCTATATTTTGCAGGAAGGCTTTATGATCAATAGGAAAAGACAAACAACATCATCGTTCACCTACATCAATCTCTTTCAATAGGACAAGATAGCATCTTACTCTCCGCCCCAGCTATTCCCGACTCCTTACATAGCTGCCATCTTTGTACCACCAGGTCAGTCAAAACATCTAGGGACCATTCGGCCGACATCAAGAGCTCCTTCCAATGGGATTATCGAAAGCCCATCGTGACAAGAATAGCCGGGATGTTGTGCGTGTATTCCGAGTAGTCTGTTCAAGGCACCAGTTGCTGCATAGTTGCGCAAACAGCTCCCATCAACACTCCATCTTCCATATGTCCTGGCAGATCTGTATCTTTATCGGAGCATATAGGTCTCGAAAATAAATGCTCGGATCATTCGCAGACCTCGTCTTGATGCTCAAATGTTTTGTAATTCCCCATATGTACAATATCCCTTCAATATCTCATGTCTAGTGGTGATCCTCGCCATGACCTTCTCCGTGTCCATGATCATCGTTCAGGAACATGTATTCGTATCCGCAGTATGCCGCAAATGCCACCGTCGCAATGCCCAAGCCTGGGAAGCTGCCCTTGAATCGGTTCCATCGCGTGAAAGGCCCCGAGTATCGCCATGCCTCTCTGTAGTCATCCCATCAGCATCAATCTTCTTCCTGTGTCCTCATCTGAGCCCTAAGAATTCGACTCACGCTCGTGCCCAGGGATCGTTTGCTGGTGTGCCTGATGATGCCACAAATGCTTTGGGGTCGAAGCCCGTGAGGTTTGGTCGGGGACCAGCTCTTCGTACACTATAAAGCGAGGTCAGCAACCGCGTAGACGTCATTAGTAGGATCAATTGAGTATACATACGCTGAGAAACGCATCTTGAAATTTGTACTGTACAAGGCTGTGATATTTTGAGGCTGTAGATGCTGCTCCCCAGTAATTCGAGGTCGAAGCTACAACTTACAGTCTAACCGCATTGGGTACAGCGCTACCACCGATATCTGGAGGAGCCAGCCCTGCCTTCAACATCTACGAACACCGAAAACGACCTCACCGCGATCCTACAACCAGCGCATGTACATACTCTCCCTCCTCGTGTCTATAAGCTGTCAATCTACCACCTGCGTATCAGCCACGAACATCTTCCCTTCTCGCGCGTCACGCAGCGCCCATGAAAACCGTACACCTCCCTCGACCTTTCTGGACTAGCACACATAGCACAGAGAATCAAAATGCCTCCACCGATGCAGCGCTTCGGCGTCGCACCCAATAGTCTTGCCTCTCACTATCAGCAGCAGTATCCAGGACATTCGCAAGGACATGCTGCCGGTCTTCCCCCGCCCTCT
Organism: Phialocephala subalpina; assembly: GCA_900073065.1. NCBI lineage: Eukaryota > Fungi > Ascomycota > Leotiomycetes > Helotiales > Mollisiaceae > Phialocephala > Phialocephala subalpina. Next base: position 1,403,744 of record FJOG01000005.1, read on the forward strand.
CTCGCGTCGAATCCTGGGTTCATGAATGCGAATTCTATGAACAATCCCTTCTCCGTCAACGGCAATGCATTAAGTCTATCTGGAGGCTTTGGAGGCGCTGGACTCGGGATGCCTGGAGGAACGGGTTTGGCGAGCCAGGCTGCACAGATGAGCTTTGCTGGCGCAAATATACACCAGGGACATAACGGCATGAGTGATGTTGGGAGTGTGAGGGGCCAGAAAAACCAGAACAGGATCCGCGACGTGTGGGCAAGCAATTTAGAAGAGGAGATGGTGGTACTTCGGTGTTTGGCTGGAAAGTATCCATATATTGCAATGGTAAGAACAAAGGAAGGAGGATATGTGAGATTGACTAACACTACGTCAGGACACTGAGTTTCCTGGAGTGGTCGCGCGACCTATGGGATCTTTCAATGGGAAGGCCGACTACCATTACCAGTGTTTGCGATGCAATGTCGACCTCCTCAAACCGATTCAGCTTGGCATATCATTATTCACGGAAGATGGCAACCTTCTCCCACCAGAGATGTCTGCAGAAGACTTGGGACTTCCAACCAACAATCCTCTATATCGAAGATATGCTGGCCAGATGATACCCATTCCAACTACATGGCAGTTCAATTTCAGCTTCTCTCTCGAGACTGATATGTACGCTGAGATCTCCATCGAAGCTCTGAAGCAAGCACAGGTAGACTTTCGAAAGCTGGAGACCGATGGAATTGAAGCCTCATCATTCGGATCTGTCTTGATGAGCTCAGGTCTTGTTATGGATGAAGACGTTCATTGGTTATCCTTCCACGGTGGCTACGACTTTGGTTATCTCACAAAACTCTTGAATGTAGATCCTCTTCCAGACGATGAGGTTACGTTCAAATCCACTATGGCCAAATACTTCCCGAGTATTTGGGACATCAAATACCTTGTGAAGTGGGCCGCAAGACAGTATCAACAAGGTCAAGCCAGTCCAGATGGACCAACCCTAGAAGTCCTCCAGAAATTCGAACAAAAGGCGAGCCTCGAGTCTCTCGCCGAGAGCCTGAAAGTCAAACGTCAAGGCGTAGCACATCAAGCTGGCTCAGACTCGTTACTTACTGGTCGGGTATTCTTCAGAGTCAAAGAACGCATGTTCGGTAATGAAATTGGGGAAGAACACAATAGTCTAGTCTGGGGTCTTAGCACTCCCGAATACGGCCAAATCCTACAAAACAACATCCATTCCACGCCCCAACATCACCACAATCACAATCAAGAAAACGTCACACCAGGCCAGAACGGAAACGGAGTCACGTTCAACACATACACTGGTCCCAGCACGCCCAACACAGGGAGTGCAGGACTAGCTACTACACCAGGACATAACAGTAACGGCGGCGGCATGGCACCGATGACACCGGGCGGCATAGGAGGTGTATTTGGTAATTTCCAGTACAATGGTAAATAAATATGGAGTTTATGTGGTTCTTGCGGCTCCGGTGATGGAAAGTAAATGGAATGGATGGGGGGTTTTCTCTTGCAAGGAAAAAATATTATCGCGAGCAAGGGCTCGGATCGTCGTTGGAGTTTTCCGGCGGAGTTCGATGGGTTCATGGTGGACTCTTTGTGTGTTTGTTAGGCGGGATGGAATGGAAGGAAGTGTACTGTATATTAGGAGAAATAGGGCATTGCATTGTGTTACCAGTCTCAATATCTGCATTTGGTTGTTGGATCCTGGATTGTGAGATTCAATTGCTGGCAAGCGCCAATTATCCAACTGCAGCATTTCTCCTCAGTGTTCCAAGAATCCCCCACCATACGACTCCACACGGATGTTTTGCTTCTCGGCGGACCAACCAGGGAGCATTTCAAAGAGCCCCTCTAGCTCTAGCTCCTCTGCAATCTGAGTTCTAATATTCAGCTTGTGCGCCAATTCAGACAACTCAGCACGGCGGCGCCAGAGATCATAGTAAAAGAATGGATGAATAAGCCATCCCGCAATAATATCAGTGTATTCGGCTGTCCAGCAAATGCCAAAACTTCTTCTCTTGACGTAATCCTGGAGTTCATCATCGTTGTAGCTGACAATAATATCTTTCTCCCAGTATCTCTCTTTGTAGATCTCGTACATGGAGGAGGAAGTTGCACCGAGAATTCGCTGGGTTGCTGGTCCGAGGAGGTCGAATATCATGATGTGCAATTCAGTAGGAAACTTGATGAAGCTGCTTTGCTGTGGCACTGGTAATTGTCAATGTCGTTCTGTACCATGAATTTGTTACGAATTTTCTTACCTCTTGGTCTATGATCTTCTTTTTTGTCCTCGCTTTGGCCATTCATTTTGACTAGTGCTTTGCAGTCATGCTCGAGTGCGTCAGTGCAAGGCGGGGTCGTGCTTGTCTTCGACATGTTGAAGATAGATAGTGGTTGGAAATGACTGGATAGTATTCAGAGATACCGCTTGCATTGTAAAAATGACTGAAAATGCTCCATCAGGGCGGCTCCTGGAAGCTATCACTGCCGCGTTGCCGTTCGGGGTTGGGAGAACGGGAACGGGCCGAACGTTACACGATATCTCGAGTAATCAAAGTCAGAGTACGTGCGATTTGTTTTTATTCCTTGCCAGATTCAAATTCGGTACCCGCATCGAGCCAGTGTCATGTCATGGGAGCAATCCCATTGATCGCTGCGGTAGTTACAAGTCAACGTGATTCATAGCCATACGAAAACTGCTATCAAATCCCGTCGCCTGCGATAGAGGGTTTGTGGAGGAGGGCATTGAGTCTCAGGAAAGCTCTCGCATTGGAACCTCCGTCTTAATGTTACTGGCCTAGGAGGATCACTCTCGATCGAGATGCATGGGGATCGACCTACGCCACGCTGCAGCTGGCGGCGTAACCATCCGCCGAAGCGAGACGCCACAAGTGTATCCGGGAGCAGTATTGTCCCGACTTAAGCATTTTGAGCCGCATCTCTACATGCATTCTAGAGTCTTCTTGGCATTGACTTCCATCTCCCCAAATGATGTTGGACATTTATATGTCCTCTGTTCCTCGAGTTCTACTCTCTCCTCTTTTCTATGTCTTGTATGATCTTACCATTTCAATCGTGAAGATCATCTTGACTGGTAGCACAGGCTATATCGGCAACTCGGTCCTTCACCAATGCCTCTCAAACCCCTCCATAACCTCTATCATAGCTCTCTCGCGCCGCGACCTACAACTCACAGATCCCAAACTCTGAGTCATCCTACACGAAGATTTCTCAAGTTATCCTCCCGCACTCATCTCCCAGCTCACAAGTATCGATGCCGATGCATGCATCTACTGCCTAGGATCCAACATTACGATCCGACCACCAGAGCTTAACCACAAGATAAACTTCGACTATGCAGTCGCAACCGCACAGATGTTTGCCGACTTGATCGGGAAATCTAAAACTGGAATCGCCCACGACCTCCCGAACTTTCGGATTCATTTACGTAGCGGCGCTCTCCCGGAAAAAGATGAAGAGAAAAAGTTACGGTTTTTAGCAGAGAACCGTCGGACGAGAGGCGAGCTCGAGAATGCTCTTCTACAGCTTGGGAAAGAGAAGGAAGGTATAGGATTCAAGGTTTTCATTGCTAGACCTGGGTTTGTGCAGGCACGTGGTGCGGTTTTGAAGCCTCGGCTCGTGGGCTTGGTGGCAAAATCGATCTTCATTCAACATTTGGCTGAGAGTTTGGTTGATGTTGCTTTGAATGGAAGTTCTGGAGGAGTAATCTTGGAGAACGAAGATTTGATTAATCGTGCGAGGAAATTGGTTGGGAAGTGAGAGGCAAGCTTGGGGAAGAAGATGTCCATGACAATTCTTCAGTATTTGGCGGTAGTACCGCCTCAGGGCCATAGAGTTATCTGTTGTTTTCTGATGTATTTCGGTGTCTAAGAAGTCCCCTTGTTCATATTCTCGAAGTATCTTGGAAACTCGTTTGCGCAGTCTTCACCTCTCCGTGGGTCGAGTTCCGCCTTATCTCATCAATACGATCACGCTCTCGGCAAACCGGTCGGAGGCTTTCTTCTCTCGCAGCCTTCGCGGCTTACCGGGTTTCCACTTTCTATACAATCTGTATAAGTACTCTGAAGGAATTTTGCTCGGGGAAACCAGCAAGCGCGGCTCGTCGTTGTTGTCAGGCCTATCGACTTGGACAAATAGTGGCGCGTCAGGCCTGCCGATAAGGTATGCCTCAGAATGCTTTAGCACCCACTGTGTCGACGACGACGACGACGACGAAGGCAGTGTAGCCACTCTTTCTTGGTAGCAGGATACGGCGGTCATAAGGAGTCCGGTTGTGTTAGTCCACGATGCTCCCGGTCCGCGGCATTTGACTTGAGCCGTTTCAAGGCATTGCGTTGTGATATATGAAAACGTTGCGATCTCTTCCGAATCAGCGAGCATGCGTGCCCAATAACTCTCTTTTCTGCAAGGTACCTTGAAGCATTGAAATGGAAGGTCAGGCTGGATGCGGGCGATGACGAAGTTTTGTCCCTTGCGATCAACCCCTGTATCTCGGAGGAGGAACAAAACAGCAATGACGAGGCTCTCGAAAGCTTGTTGGTGGTCATGATCAAGCTTGCTGAGCCACATCCTGAGATCAGGTCCTTGCAATGCTTCTATAATCTTCAGATCCTCGTTGAGCGACTTCCATAATCGCGGAGTAGTGACCAGTCCTCCCACGTAGGCTGGCAGAATGTCTGCTAGAAGGTCGCGAAGTTGGACCCTACGAGCAATCCCGGTACAAACGCTCACCTGGACCCCAAAAAGGCTGTCTAGGTCTGCAGTATATACGGCATGTTGAACAAGGAGCGTGGACTTCTTGGTCGAGCCCCGCATCTTCACCCACGTCTGGTTGAATTGAAATGCAGCCATTGCTGCTTGCCCACCTTGAATCCCGAATCCAAGCTGTCTTTCCCTCACTTCCCAATAACTTGGAAACGTGCCCAGCTCCTCGAGTAATGCTACTGCGTCGCTCATCTGCTTCTTGGTGTCGGCTTGGCATCGAGAATTCTCAAGGACCCTTGCTCCGATCTTTATCTTCGAACTCCTCTCAAACGCAATGCTCGGGTGCTTGTTAGACAATGGCTCCCGGGTCCAGTGTAGCATGGTCTTTCCCTGCGCTTCCACAGCGGTGATACTTCCTCCCCCTAAAGAAATTGCGAATAGTCTTGAAGGGTCATTGACGTCTGCAATGAACTCTCCAGGTCCCCAAGTATCTAGCAAGTCTTCTGGACTTGCCACTAAATCGTACTTCCGGGTGCTTGCATCGCGAACAGCAATCTCATCATACCGTTGCTGATATTGAAATACGAAGACTGATTGTCCGGTCATGTCTCCCATGCAGGTCAGCTCTACCAAGGATCCTACAATGCATGGATAGCCAGCAGCGCTTTTGGAGTTATTACAATTGGTAATCACAACACGCTCTTGGGCAGTGTCCAAGAAGAATGGCCGAATGGGTCCAGCATGAGCCTGAGCATAGGATAGCAGAGCGACGGAGATGAACTGCACGGCTGGGCACCATGCAAAAGGGAAACCATCGACCTCGGCATCGACATAGTTGAAGGTAAGGCTGTCTGACTGAACCCATGGAAAAATATGTCTCCAAATTTCATCAAATACATACTTCTTTTCGATATTCTCCTTAGTTCCTAGCATTTCGGCGAATTGGCGAAGTAATGCCAAGTCGATTTTGTGCAATTCGACATGCGATTCACGCAAAGCTAGGAACGTGAACGAGTCGCAGCACCCACCTGCTTGCTGGAGAATACATGCTGCTCCTTCCAAATTCTTCAGGATGCCTTGCAATATTTCTGCTATATGGAGATGGCGAGGGAACTTAGGAGATATGATAGCGGTCGTCGACTGATCTTCAAAGCTGATGCAACCTAGCTCAACCGCTTCTGGCTCATCTGCGGCCGGTCGCACTCCCCCAAGGCCACATAGAAACTCGACACTCTCCCTGATGGATAATTGAGAGCACGTAGATTCTATCACAGTAGGAGGATTCATGATGGTTCCATGGTCCTTGGCATGCGTCGTGTCTCGTGCAGTGGTCGGGTTGCGGTGAAGGCAACCGGCAAGATGGAAACCCCTTTGGAATGGCTCAGCCAGTGGAGCCTGGAAGTCCCCATGGATCCAAGGCCCCTGGAGAGACTTCTCGAGAAGTTCATCTGAAATCTCGCCCGGAGAGTACCCAAGCTTAGAAAGTTCTGCAATCCAAGCGTACTCCTTAGTAGCCACCTCGCTGAACCGGGTCTGCAGAAGTAACCTGGTTTCGAAAGCATCAAGCCTTTTCAGTGAATCGCTAAGATCATCTGCTGAAAAGGACTGACTTTCACGTTGCGAGATCATAACCAAAATTTCTAGCTTCCAGGTCATATCCTGCATGATATCGCCATAACAACCACACACTCGCTCCGCGAGGCCATACTTTCCCCGACGCTCTTCTCCGCTACTACTCCGCAACAACTCCTCACAGTTCACATCAAACCTCCAACTCCACAACCGAACCAAAGCTATATACTCCTCTACTGACTCTAACAGCTCATCACGACCAAAAAAGAAGTCGACGAACGCCCTCCCGGCCTCCTTCCCAAGTTTCCCATCCAACCCACTTCGCTCACACTTCAGCATCGGCTTCTCACACGCCTTCAACAACTTTCTTAACCTATCTTTCAACCGGTCTCCGCCTTCCAAAAACTCTTGCACCGTTTCCCTATTCTCATCACCCTCCACACTCTGAGCCATCTGCTCGGCTCGACGGCACTTCCTATAAAGATTTATCAATAAGAGCCACAACTCTCCAGCGACCTCCGTCATAGGTGTCCCAGCACCACACCAACAAACAACCCAATCATACACCCATCTTCCCAAGCTGTCCGCATCAAAAGCACTTCCAAGCAAAACCAACTTCTCTTCCTCTATATCCCTCACCCTACTCCCCATGCTCGCCTGTCTCCGTCTCTCACGCTCCGTTGACCCAACTCCCGTAGCCATTACTATAACCATCCAGACCCAGTATATCCAAATACATCCAAAAGCTCTCCGCTTTTAACACCCAACAATCCTTCACACCATCTCAACTCGAGTAAAAGGGACCCCAGGAGATCAGAGCAACTCCAAGAGACACCAGAAGTATATATAGTAGAGGGTATCCACCACCTCATCCCTCATTGGTCAACCAAAGTCACGGGGTAATCAGACTGAGGATTTCTCTCGGAATACTCCTCGGTAAAGGGGCCACTCACAGGGTGGTGCCAGTAACTCTCGTTAAACTGCCCAATGTGCTGGTGGTGCCATTGCAAAGGAACCACCAAATGGCAGGGGCCAAATGTACAAAATCGTCCCTACATTTTGTATGAGGGGATCAGGTAGATCCTTAGGGGCGAAGTTAGGTGCCATTGCTACAAGGGGCAGATCTGCACTTGGAGAAGAGGAAGTACGAGCGGAGCGAGGATAGAAAGGAGGTGAGTATATACTCAACTCGAGGGGGGATGGAGCTGCGTGAGCAGCGAAGTGTGTGATAACAAGAATGAAGTTCAACGTTTTCCAAGACTTAACACAAGATGCAAAGACTGTGGAAGCGTGAGCAAGGGTTTGGGGCGGTAGGCTGACAGCCATTACCGCTTCTTTTGAAACGGTTCGCTTTTTCTTCGGCTTGGTGTCCCAGGTAAGTTTTGACATTGACACCCCAAATTCCACCAACCCCTCTTGAGCTCTCGGATTCGAATGCAAAGTTGAGGTTTTCTACGTGTCGAAGCTAGCTCAAGCAAATTCTCTCAAACGTATCATCAAGCTTTCCAATATTCTTCAGAATCAGCTTGTGTGAGAAGGATCGACCTCCCCTTATACTTTTTGACAGCGAGAGTTAGCAGCACGTGCCTCGAGATTCTCCCTTATCAACCACAACAACCTGATCTCCGGGGTAATACAAGCACTTCCATATTTAAATACTGCCCCAATCCCAAAACAGGATGTGGCATACAGGAAGGAACGAAAGAGGAACACCAAACTTCAACCACACCAAAGAGCACGTGCACTCAACTTTGCAGGCTCCATATCTGGGAACCTCTATAAAAACCTTCGAAAGAAGATCCCGAAAAGCATCAACCAGAATACGGTGATACCACCCGCCCTCTCGAGGCACCTGCTGCCGAGAGCGCACCATCCCAGACCCCCTTTTAAAGCATTCTCGTGCCCATTCCAGAGATGCTATCCTCGCTGTCCACCTAGCCAAGAAGGCCAAGATAAGCAAGTCGATGTTGATGGTAAGACCGACGAGGTTTGCAACAATGATGAAGAGGTTGACAGCGAGGATGATCGAGAAGACGAAAAGGAAGGGGGCAGAAAAGGTTCAAAAAGACATGAGATGGCGCCGCCTCCTCAACACAAGCAGCAGTCGTGACGGATGTAAATTGACCGCAAAGATCCTCCAATCGAGGCTCTCGTCCCGACATCGCCGCAATTATACCCCAGTTCCTGGTCCATTCAAAATGTGGGAGCAGGGTGTCGATCGGCAGCTTGCCAGAGGAGAGAGCCGAGGAGAGTCTGGACAATCTGAAAATCATAAACACTGATGGGAACTCAAACTCTCAGGCGCAGCAAGAACGATTATCCATTTATTGAAAAAGTGCAATCATAACCGCATAATCAGAAAGTGCACCAAATGAGCCAAGCTCCTCCATCTCAGCCAAGCAACTTCAGAATCATTTTGCCTCTTCCGTTTCTCAGACTCAATACATCAGCATCGACCCCAGGCCCAAGCCCGTAAATGATCGCTAGCTCTCAACCATAAACCCCTTAAACATATGTGCAAAGAACCTCGCTGGAGCTGGGAACCGAGCAGCTAGTCAAAACCTTACTGTTCTGCTCAATGTCGATGATGGTGGCACCTGTAGTGCCAACAGTTCCAGATGAAGTAGTCGCAGAGCAGCCCGTGAACTCAACAGATCCAAAGTCGGCAAAAGTTACCAAAGATCCATTCTCCTCAAAATCCTCTACAATCCACTCAGCATTATACTCACAAAGATCACCATCCACACCTCCAGTGAAAGTGTGAGTAACAGTCGTGCCCGTGGAAACGTTCTCGATGACCGCTGTTCCGGCAGTGAGCGAAGAAGCTGTCACGGTGACTTTGACGGTATTTCCGGCTGCGAGAGTGATACCAGAGAAGTCGTAAGCGTAGTCAGGGTACCATTCGTACCAGGCGTCGTAGGTGATGCTGGAGCCGGATTTGGTCCAGTCGATGCCGGTTTGGAGGATGGCGGTGTCGCAGGTGTCACCGTCGATTCCAACCCAGGCGGATCCGGAGCCGGTGGTGGAGGGGGTGGGAACGACGAAGGATGCGGTTACGGACGTGTAGCCGGTGCCGATGAGAACTGCTCCTGCCCAGTTGGAAGAGTATTCGACATTGGAGACTGAAGCGAATTAGCAATCTTCCGGTAAAGGAGAGTCGAGAGACAGAATCTGGAGCTAAAGTCCCAACGCAGTATTGCAAGGCGGAAGGAATGGAGGCGTAAACTACTTACTGTTGGCAGCTGCAATACCGGCTGGGCCATCAGACTTGATCATGGGGTTGCCCTTGCGGCCCGCAGCACGTTGACGGTTGCGTTCCCGTCGAAGCGCGGTGCCTGGAGCGGCGGCAGCGCTACCAGCGAGGAGGGCGACAGATGCAAGAGTGAGGAACTTCATTTTGACTAGAGTGAAGAACGAGTAGTGGCTGCTTGGCAGAAGAGGTAGCTGAAATGTCTGGAATGGAGCTTGGCTGAGGAGCTGAGGGAGGAAGGAAGACCAAGACTTGGTGGCTTCCTTGGCGTACTTATACACTACAGAGGGCGCTGCTATCTAGACCAAGTTCATGGTTGTGATATAGCTACCTTCCGTAATAGTATAGAGTGAATGATCATCATTCTCAACGTGCATTCCAGAACGTCTAGTTCAGCTTTCTGCAGGCACATCAGGGACAGGCCTCGAGTGGCGGGTACCTGTCCACGTACTGTTTGCACGCGATGGCCCTCTACTAGATCCTGTAACGTCCGGAGGCACAGCCGGAGAGAGGAAGGAGGAGGCCGGGAGGCAAGACAAAGACCTTCGTCTTTCAGATGAAAGTCCGTCTTGGAGGCGTGATTGGTCGTGTGCTCTTCAACAATACTTGCTGAGTGAAGGTCACATTCCTAATCCTGAGATAGCATCCGAAAGGCCTCAGATAAGGTTGATGATCACTTCTCCACCTGATCCTCTCTGACTGCAACTCGGACCAAGCCGCATTTGCACATCAGAGCATGGATCAATTAATGCGCAGTTGTATAAACCGGGTTCAGAGGTCCTTGGCAACTTCCGAAAGAGCCTCAACCCCCCCTGTTGGCGTTACACTTGTACTTCCCACGCGACTTAGAGCGCCTTCTTCGCCAAACAAAGAGTGTAGTAAGCTGACAGTCGAATGCCGTTCAAAGAGACAAACGTAATGAGAAAGCCGCTCAGTATCATGCTACCCCACCATTGTATATTGGAGGAGGGGCATAATTAATGCAGGCCATCTTTCCCATCACCTCTTCATTGGTGGGTATTCTGTGTTGTGGTAAACAAGCTTCCCTGTTCTCTCTGCGTCCCCCGCACCCCCCCTGAGCGCTCGCTTGAATGTGGCTGATAAGAGGGTCGCTAAGCGAATGAGGAATCAGAGCCCCGAGAAAGTTTGATATGCCGGAGCTACGATATCGATCGCTGAGATAAGGCCAGGACAACCACCAGAGAGCCGTAAGAAACTCTCTCAAAAGCTCTGCTTCTCGGGTTGTGCCTTAATATATCGTCGCTATATCGATCTTGCCCTCAATATTCGCCAATCTCGCTCGCAACGTGGAATAATTCGTTTTCATCTGATGTTGTTTGGATAAAATCTGCCGGAGTCGGCGGCGGGATGGTAAAATCTGAGCATCTTAGGAACATGCACCAGCTCCACAAACCCCTACTTGCCAACGCTCTTGGCACCTGCATGTGCCTCGAGATGTGCCTCGCATCTTGCGCAATCCGCCATGCTTTTCTCCGTCTGCCTTCCAAGATATGATATTGGCCAATATGTTTGCCGGATTGCCAAGCGTGAGTCGTCTCTTCTTCACACCTTCCTAATCCGTACCGTGACAACACCCTTTCAATTCACCGCATGGTGGCATTCACAAAGTCGCGAAGTCGAACCACGTTCTAGAAACCACCACCTGCGTTCTCTCTCGAACCATCGGTGCTGTTTGAGGAAGCTTCTCGGCAGATCTGACCGTGGAAGCAAAGTATGGAAGATTGTATCCGGTAGGTGTATGCAGCTGTCGACATCGGACGACATCTCCTCGTCCGAAGTCTGCAGATAAGATATCCTCCATTGCACGTATTGGCGGTCCTGCGAGCCTTGATTATGCCGCTAATAGCCTCGTCTCGAGTTTCCAGGTATATTCGTTAAGGTCCTGAGCATAGCACACATGAGATCGGCAATCAAAAACACATTTATCAGACCCGATTGGACATCGAAGGTCGAATGCGAGAGCGCAGATGCAAGAACGAAAGTGGATCTGTCTGGAGTAGCCCTTCAATACAATTGTTGGAGACGAGGAATGATTTCGGGACCGATTTGCTGTCGACGTTAGGGGTTGGCAGGCAGATATTGCCATGGTACGCGCTGTGCAATGAGCTGTTCGTTATGAGGGATGTCGAAGTGTGTGGTGATGGATGTTGTTTGGCGTTGTTTGGAGAAGAAGAGGAGTGAAGGAAACGAAACAGCAATGCGCGAATTCACGTGCTTGCACAATCTTTACTCATAGGTCGCTGCGTGTATCAAAACTTCTTTCTCATCTGATTCGATTTCCTACTATCTCCAAAAATCGAGAGCAGTTGGGCATCTCCAGAGGCGTCACTACATCACGTGTAAGCCTTCATCCGCTGTCCTCCCAATCTTTCGTCAAGAATCTCTCTTTGCTTGTGTTGTACAGCATTGAGCACCCATCCAACCTCCTCTATCCTCAAGTGCCGCAATATGCAAAAACAACGGGACAGCAAACCCCCAACGCCTGGGAACAGGGACAGCCACCACATTGTTGGACAACAGCTGAAAGATGTTCGACCACATGCGTTGTTACTTTCGAGAGCGATGGATTCTGGGACTCGAATGATGCCAAGTGATATCGCCAAGTCTGATCTGACCTTACGAGCAATCCCCGGAAGACATACACCATGTCTTTAAGATTTGATTCTGAAGCCTCATCGTCCAGAACAGAAAGCTTCGCGACTCCATCAATCAAGCCTCAAGCCGGGATAAACCTCCATATATTGGCTCATCGAGAACTGACCTCAAGGATAACTCAGCCTCAGAAAAATGGAAGCTTGTTGTGTCGTCGACAAAAGTTCCGATGTGATGGAGAGACGCCTTTATGCGGCCGTTGTTCGAGACTCAGCCACGAGTGTGTCTACAAAGAAAATCGAAGGAGAAGTGGTCCGAAACGTGGATATGTGAAAATACTTGAGACCAGGTTAGCGTAAATCGAGGAAATGTTGAAGAAATATGAGGCAGGCGAAGGATGAAAGAATGATGTGTCGAGTACCCAGGACGAGGGGTTGGGAGACGCTGATTTCTTCCAAGACGTTGGAATACAGATGCCTCTGGACTTGGACAACTCGCCGATGAACAGTATCGAAGAAAGCAAGCACTTCTCACAGGATTTTGATCCCATATCATTCTCCCATAACCATCAGACAGGCCAGCTTTTGGACCCTCTGGGCGACGAATCTCTCTGGGCAATGGTCCAGCTCGGAGTCGAGGAGCCGCTTCCTCCTCAAGACACAATCGATGAACTGTAACCCCTCCTCTCCTACTCCTATCACATGGCTTCCCAGCTAACGCACCCCAGGACCCAAATATATTTCACGAAGATCCACCCCTCCGCCCCTATCAGCCACACAACCCGGTACCTCGTATCTAAACCTCCACCATCCCTCCGCTACGCCGTCTTCGCACATGCAGCGTGCATCACACCCTCCTGCCATACCCTACACGTCCATTTCCACACTCTAGCCCTAAAGTACGCCAACAAATCCGAAGTCTCGGCGACGAATCGGAAGCAATACATCAACACCCCCATGTTCAAGTATGGCTTCTAGTCTCTATGTATGAATATAAACATATGCTCTTCCCAAACGCATGGATGACGACCGGTCGAGCTGTGCGTCTCACCCAGCTGCTGGGCTTGCATCGCCTTGATGGTCACGGAGGGTTAGAAGTGAAAAGATCCTTGAGAGGAGTTGAAAGCCTAGGCGAGAAGAGGAAAGGAGAAGAGTGTTCCGGATGAGCTTCCGTATAGATCGGTATGCTGCAGTGGGGACAGGATGGCCGCCGATTGTTGATGAGCGGGACGTAACTCCTCCACCTCGTATTCTTCGTCGACTTAGAGAAAGGATGGAAGCTAATAATTGTGAAGATCGTAACTAATCTCTCCTGCTCAAAAGAAGCCTTCTCGCTCGGCCTCGAAACACCATCCATCTCACTCATCGAAGCCACGAGTCCCTTACACGCTTCATCCCTCTCCCCATTCGCAGCCTCTCTCACCGGCCGCGTATTTCAACACCTTCACTGTCCCACCACCACCTTCTCAGACGACGAGTTCTGGCGAATCAATCGCAGCATTGATAGCACACTCCGATCATGTCCCTCTACCTCCCACCCATCTCCGCGTCCCGGTCGGTTCCTCAAACCCCAACACCATCTTCGTAAACATGAGTTTGCAATTCGCCGTCATCTGTTTGCATCAAGCTGCGAATTTCAAAGCTAAGGAATCAGTTGATGTAAGAAGAAGGGCGGTGGAGGAGAGTAAGGAGAGGTGTTTGGTAGCTGCGATGTAGGTGGCGAATATTATAAAGAGCGTTGCGTATTTGGACTTGTCGATGGTAATGTGTCCCTCCTCCTTGGCCCCTCTGGATTCGACCCCTTCCGCTCCACTCTACTGCGTTCATCAAACGTGTCTCAGACTTGTGGAAATAGCTTACTGATCTGCATGACAGTTGAACGTATACACCCCCTTCTCCCTCGACGTCGCAACCCGCATCTCCGCTCAAATCACAAAGTCCCAATCCCAACGAAAAATCGCACTCTTCCCATCTCTTCCTCCTCTCCTTGAAATCCGCGACACCAATCCACCCGCCGACTCCTACCTCATCCAACTCGATCCCTAGGGTTTCGGACTCTCTGCCTTGCAAGAAAACACCATGTTCACGAACCTTGCGCAAAGCGTGGTGGGGCTTGAGATCAGAGAGGAGACTGAAGATTCTGAATGGATAACTTTGGTGAGTCCGCTTGTTCGCATCGTAGAGCAGAGGGAGGATGGGTCGCCGGATGAGGTGATAAGCCAGCCTTTTCGTGGGGAGAGTGCGTCAAGGGAGGTGGTAAGGGGGAAGATGGTACCGACGAGAAGAGGTGTTGTTTGATGGCCGTGGACTGCCTTTCGATCTAGATGCAACTCTGTTCGACAATGGTGACGGTTTTGATTATTTTGGTGGAAACCATTCGAGCGGGTATCCTTGACCTACATGAGGATTGAGGAGGAAGTGAGTACGAATTTAGTTTCCAAATTGACTTCGGCAAATGACTATGAAGATAATTTTCTACTGGCCATTGCGACATTCGACGGCATTTTCTGAGCGTTTAAAGAACAATGTTTAAGATGACATCAAAATTGACTCATCCGTTTTTCACTGTCCTTGACAATTGTATAACTCCAAAGCGTTGTGTTTGTGTCTGAGAAAAAGGGCATTCGAATCGCAATGCCGACTCCGGCTGGAAGCTTGCGGCGTGCATTTGTCCGCGACGAAATATTTCTTCAAATTGGCTCTCATGAGGGAATCGTTGGACTTTAGAGACGTGTAATTGATCCTCATTAGGAAAACCCATAAATATCATCTCTCAATGTATCATAAGATGTGATGCGAGAGCGAGAGAGGAAGAGAGACAATGTTTTGTTGCGACTGCGCAATAGGCGTGAACAGCTACCCATACCATTGCACTAAGCCAAAAGGATCCTCACAACAACCTCATGTCTTGATATGCCTTCTTTACACAGACAGCAAGCAACCCGCAATATCTCAGCTCACCAAGCTCACATCTTACTGCGCCTTACACTTTGAAGTCCATCTATGTATGATCTAGAAATAGGGCTTATGACTCCAAGCAGCATACCACATTTGCAGCCTCTCATATCTGTTCAAAGATGCTCTGTTTGTGCTCAGTATTCCTTTCGCTTCATGTCAAGATGTATCCTGTCCAAACCCACTTCTCTTTACACGTTTTTCCTGTTACCTCTTTAAGAGGACGCTTCGAAGCAAAATGTCCCCGAAATATCACGTGTTGGTTTATGCCTAGCACAAGTTCTCCATACCAGATCATTATACCCTGAGAATATATCAACTTCTGAGATAAGAGACTGATTTACATCATATTTGGTTGCCCTTTCATTTCATAAGACTCATATTTGCTTCCAGAATACAATCACGTGGCACACGATTATTCCAGTCCCGTCTCGTCGAGATCTCAATGAATGTTTTAAAACACGGTGCTGTAGTCACCTCTTCGATCTACACTACAACAGGTTCTAGCACACCACCTCTAAAACAACATTTCCAACTGGCAATATGTCTTCACGGGCGGCTTTCCTCAAACATCGCGCCGATCTCGTTCAAGACATCTCGAATCTCCAATCCAGCATGATGGAACAGGACACCCATCAACCGTCTGCAGACAGATCCAATTCAACGTCCCCTGCTATGGAACAGGACACACATCAACCTTCTCAAGATATCTCAAATTCCAAATCTCACAACGTGGAACAGGACACCAATCTCCAGTCCTTCCAAGACTTCTCGGATCCCAGACCTGAAACTATGGAACAGAACACACACCAACCTGCTCAAAACATATATAATTCTATTTACGACGCCATGGAACATGACACCATGATGTCTGAGTCCAGCACCACCTCCACAGCAGCACAACCGCGGACTCGCCGCCGACCAGGCTTCCTAACCAAAGAGGAACGCCAACGCCTTAGTCGTACAGGCCGCCAAGTCTACCTTGATCGACTATTCAGTGCCGACTTCCCAGGCAAAGTCACAATCGACCCTGACGCCGACACCGCGCTCTCAATCGCATACTCAGAGTACTCCAGCGGTGAGACAACAACTGAAGATGGACGCATGGTATTTTGGACCGACGTATGCAGAAGTGGCGACAAGTCAGGAATTGGAATCGTGTACAGAAAGACACTGAACGGATATGTCGATCTGTCATATCATATCAGACGACCTGTCAATACCTGGGTTGCAGAGATGGCTGCAATTGCGCAGGCAATCAAGATCGCCGAAGACGAAATCGTCATGAGAGATGCGAGACCTTCGACTGTAGTCATCTACTCGGACTGTCAGAAAGCTTTGTTGAGATATCACGACGGGGAATTGGAGACTGTGCCATGTCGATGCTCGTTGCTGAGGTCTGGTATCGTAGCTGCACACAACCTCAAGCCGCTTGGAATCGAAGTGGAACTCCGTTGGGTTCCTGGGCATTGGAACACAGAATGTCAGCGACACATCAAGGAGAATCTCCTGGCTCATTCTGCAGCAAAAAAAGCCGCAAGGTTAACACCACCGGAGGGTACCGAAAACCTTGTCGACGTGACAAACCGGAGAAGAAAGCGTGCACCAGTGGCGATGTTCAAAACCGGTCGAGATAGCGAAGCACAAAGCGAAATCGAAAACGGACTGAAGAATCTTTCGGTTGGATAACCGATACACTTGGAAACCACCTTACCCTTCGCATTTCTCTTCCCAGCTCCCCTCGTACTCAGGTATGCCACCATTGATCAACAGTAATCTGGCTCAACTTCGTTCTCGGTACTGGTCTACGCACCACACAGTCGTTTTAAACAAGGATCCTAAAATATGTTCCATTCGTCAGCACGTCATAGGGCAAGGTCGGAGAAAACAAGCCAAGTCAAGGATGCAAACAACAGTCCCCATATGTCTCCTTGAAATAGAATCGAATCAAACGGCTCCTCAGTGTGCTCGAAGGTTTCCCAAAGGCCGACATCCATGCAAACACAGTCACACTCACTTGAACCAATAGAGGATCTGGCCCGTGTAGCCTTGGAGGTACATCCTGGTCGACAAAGTCATCTCCGCTTGTCTTTCAAACGCAAATATCTGTTACTTCTGTCGGCTCGTTACTGATATTTGTGCAAGGATACGACCAATCCTGACCTCTCAAAACTTCACTGTACTACCTGGAAGGGAATGCTGCAGAAGCCGGAGCAGTTTCAGAGGTCTGCACATACCTCATCCCAGTTCTCATGCTTGCGGAGACAGAAGCAAGAGACAGCAAGTATCAGGCTGCGAGTTTTGACAAGTCAGCCTCGAGCCATGAGCCGTGCAATTGAATGCAATAGGAAGCCATCTTGGGCCCTCTCCGATGTTGCACACCACTAGCATCGATCAATCCTAGCGATGGGAAGTGAAATTGTCGAGATAGTCGATGCGCATGAATGCGCAGGTGGGCATGAACTTACACTTCCACAAAAGGTGTGAAGATGCCGAGCGTGGAGAGCCTTATCGTTGCAACTGGGTGCCTAAACAAAAACGGCCCGCCGAGTTGAAGTACAAATGGCATCGTGGAGGTAGTGAAGTACAATGAATTCGAATGTAATTGAGAAAAGCAATCAAGCCTTATGGGTAGGCGTTGGACAGATGATGAATGTTGACGATCAAGTTAAGTTTGCCTGTTGTTGTTGTTGATGATGGAAGAAGATAGAGAAAAGATCAAGTAAAAACGAAAGGCCGATAGGACCTGGTTACTTCCCCAATGTGACAGGAGCGACGCCGCTCTCAAGACCACGTCACTTTTGAAGTATCACTCCTTCCTCACGATGCTTCGAAAGTCAGAAGCACGTGGGGAATGGGAAAGTCGACGAAGGCGGACCTGACTTGCAGATGCATGATAGCCATTGAAACCGCCATCTTCTATAGTGTACTCCTTCCCTACAGTCCGAGCTTTTCTCGGCGAGGAGATAGCAGACTTCACGGGAGGTCAAAGGATATTTGAGGTCACGTGTCTCGTACACCTTACTTTCCTTATTGATCGCATTCTCGCGGGTCTACCGTTGTTCAATTCCTAAAGCTACCTCGGTAGAAATAAGAGTATTTATTTGCAATCTTCTGATATGTGAGAAGCTTCACAAATTATTTCAGGCATGCGGGGGCTTTCCACTCACTGTATAGCGCTTGACCTCAATTTTCCTATTGGAAGGACATTTCCATCTTCAATGCTGTTGAAGCATTCGCAATTATTGTATTCTCAACTTCGTCGCCGAAACTGCTAAGATTCATTTCTTGTCGACGTTCCCTACAAGTGCTATCTTCAAGCTTCAATAGTGGAGCCCAGCGGCTTATCGTCGTCATCTTTGGCCTAGGCTAGCGCTTACTCAAGGAAGTCTTGGCACGTGTTGGCATGGAGTATCTCAGGAAACTGAACCGTGAGCAAGCTCTTCTCATCTGATGTTACACAAGACCACTGACCTTGTGGAAAACTTTCATATTCTTCACAACGCACAAACCCTTTTGAATTGATAGTCTCGAACCCATCCCCATATCATGGCGGAGGAAGTCAAAACCATCCACTACGCGGATACAAACGCCGTTCTTCTAGACATCTCATCCAAGAAGCCAACGGATCTGTCTCGACACATCGAAGTCATCGGAGCAGGCTTCTCTCGAACAGCAACCGTCTCTTTTACGCTAGCTCTCCAGATCCTCCTGAAGGGCCACGTGTGTCACGCCGGGAGCGCATCTCTCATGCGAGAAGAAGGTCCTCCCCCTTCGCTCCTCTCCTTCCCTCCCCAATTCCCCTTCTCCAAAGCTAACACGACCCCAGAGTTCATCAAAAAATGGATCCAAGCCCTCGACCCCGCCAACTCAAAGGAAACCACCGTAAAAATCTTGAAAGACTTGCTTGCAGGCTATGTCGCCTGCACCGACTCCCCCTCCTACATGTTTGCCGGCGAACTCTCCGAAGCTTTCCCAGATGCCAAAGTTATCGTCACGACGCGAGATCCGGAGAAGTGGTGGGCAAGTTTTTCGGAATTGATCAAGATTGTTATGCCGCGGTGGGTGAGGGTTGTTTTTTGGAGTATGCCGACGTTGAGGTGGTATGGGAAGTGGGCCGACGGGATGACGAAGAGGTGAGTTTCTCTTTGGGGGAAGGGAGGTGAGGGGGTGGAGGAGGGAGAGCGCTGATGTGTGTGGTGTAGGAGAGAGGTTATTTATCCTCCTGGTCCGGGGAGAAGGATTGATGGACCTGGTGAGTTGTGTTCTTTGAGTCCGTGTTGAGGAGGAGATGCTGATATGAAGCAGGGTTTTTGGAAGCTCATCATGAGTATCTGAAGAGAGTGGTGCCAAGGGAGAGACTGTTCTTTTTTGATGTGAAGGAGGGGTGGGGACCTCTTTGCAAGATTTTGAATGTCCCGATCCCGGATGAACCTTTCCCACATGCGAATGATAGGCTTGCGGTCGAGCAAGCGTTTAAGGGATTGATCAAGGAGGCTTTCGTGAGGTGGCTTGAGATACTGATTGTTCCTGCGATGGTTGTTGGTGCTTACTTTTTCATGACGAGATGATGTCGATCGAGCTGGAACAAAGAGCATGAGGTCAAATTACGATTCGTGCCAAAGCCCGGAGGCTTGGAGGACAATGTACTATCTTAGGCATGTATATGCAGATTAACAATAGACAGGTAAATACGCTCACATTCGCGATGCAAATGGTATCTAACAAGCAAGTATTTCCCAGCTCCTCAACGCCAATTTCTTCAAGATCCTTTCCGACTTCCTAATACCCAGCCCTCACATCGGCACCTGAGCACCGCACTTCACGCACCACTGCCCACTATTCCTCGTCCCACACTGCAGACAATTTCTCTCGGTCGCAACCTGCGGCGCATATTGTGGCGCATAATGTCCCTCCGCTGGCATTGGCCTATCCGCATACGCCTGGTTCGCATAGCCCGGAACCTGTTGCGCACCTCCATACGGCTGATACGCATTCAACGGAATGCCCGCCTCGCCCACATGAGTGACAGTCGTAACAGCAACATATCCTTTTCTCCTCTGATAACATCTCACAATGATCAAGACCCAGAACACCAATTTGAGAATGATTGCGATGCAGATGAATGCTAGACCGGCGTAGTAGCTGCCGTTCTTCCCGTCGCATGTTGTGATGTCGTAGTCGGAGTCGAATACGCAATTTGAGTTGGAGACCCAGGAGCCGATGAGTGCAGCGCCTGCGATTAGACAGGCGATCCAGGCGAATAGGATGCCCATAGGCCACCACATGGACATGATTTTTGGTTGATTGACGGTGAGTGTTTGGGGACCTCCATTGTATGGGGAGTTTTGGGCTTTCATTTTGGCGGTCGTGAGGAGAAGGCTGAGGTGGGGGTTCAATTGAGGATGTTCGAGAGAAGCTTCAGCGAGAGATGTAGAAGGATATGAGTCGTTTGCTCCCTTCTGAAAGCGAATGTGTGACGATCGTGAAGTTTTCGAGAATAGGGAGGAAGAAGTAGAAATGCGGCGATGGGCAGCAATATGTATTTTTCAAAATGCCATGGGCCTCTCAGCTGCTTGTACAAATGCAACCTTGCAAGACACCCAGCCAGTCACACAGTGTCTCTCGCCTGATCGCCGCACAAATGCTTGTACTCAGCCTTATTTTTCTTGTTTTTAATTCGACCTTGAACGCCAGAATGCGGCACAGAAAACCGACCAGGCGCCACAAGCAAATGATCAAATAACCTTATGCATACTTCAGGGGACGGAACCCTGGATTAGGTACCGAGGAATCTTTAAATAATTCAGGTACCCGAGCAATTTCTTCAACTCGTGAGCGTCGTGATTCGTATTTTTATGACTCTTTCAACTGCTTCACGCGATAACATTTGTGCCTTCGAGAAGCATTTTTTACATTCTCGTGTCTTTCAGTCTGCCTGACGCCACAAGCTCCAGTTTCATTTGCGAAGGTTCAGGTCCAACTTTTTGTGGCCTGGTTTGTGTCGGAAATAACTTGATAGCTCAGCCTTGCGGCACAGAGATTTGCTTTTATCCGCCATAAATTTGAGAGGTCGAGGCAAACGAGCGCGGTTCGTACTGCAATGCTCAATTATCTACGAGAAGGATCTTTTCTGTAAATTCGTTATGTTTCAATCGCGATGAATGAGAATCTATTCGTCTCAATTTTCAATCGCTGCATTTATTTGTCTTACTGTATTTTTATCCGATTGTGGGGAGAAGTCAAGCCACCCCCATGAATGATCTCAGCCACATCGCTTGAGGCTGTGCCTCCTGTTGAAGGATCATGGCTGCAGGCGCTTGTTTGCACTTGGCTTTTGGTTGAGAGGATGATGCTGGAGACGTTTCCCATCACAAGTTGGAATTTGAAATGGGAACCATCATAATCCCCCCATACCAGTCAGCAACTTGTTATTCCTCATGCTTGCTGCTCCTGAAAGTCCTTTAAGCGAGTTTGCTTAAGGTCCTTTAAGCAATTCCTTTCTTGCGACTTCGCTCTTTGAATTTGGTTCTCTTTTTTACAGATTAACTTGAAGCCTTGAAATTTGCTTACTGGGGCTGCAATTTCAAGTTTAAGAGTGAGAATTGGGTGCTCAAAATTTGCGGTCTCGTTCGGCGCGCCCTGCGTGAGCAGGACTTGAAGGCCAACAATTGAGCTCTCAAATCCCAAAATCTGTCAGAAACTCCTCTTTTGAATGTCCCAGACTCATTTGGGACATTCATATGGGAGATTTTTGTAAAAAAAATTTGCAATGATGGAAACCAAGTTGCTGCACGTTGTTGGAATTTGTTGGAGGTATTGTGCGCTGGCATCTCAGCTGATCTTTGACTCCAAATTCAAATCCACCTCATTCGCCCACGTATATGCGCCCAGCTTTCTCGATTAAGCTTAAATTACTAGCGCTTCAAACTCCCGCTTAACCCACCGCTAGCACGATATAATCCGCAGTTGCGAGGCAGTCAGAACTTGCCAAACATCATCGACACATCAATGCCTCCACTTTTCGCACACAAACTGTCAACCTTTCCGAAAACAGACCACATTCTTGCGCATTACAACTCAACTGGCGCAATATCAGAAGTTCATCTAGAGCCCATTCCCGACTCACTCTCATTCTCCTACAAGAATTTCAGCGCATCGTCCTCAACCTCCCAGGCTTATCGGGACTCTCTCGGCCCGCTTTCTTTCATCAAGGACGACCGTTAGCTGATACCTACAACATCCTCCTAAGAACCATTTGAAACTTCCAAGATGGCGCCAGAGAAACGTGTTGGAGGCGAGTCACCCTTAAGAAAGTCGGCAAATTCCACGAAGAAATCGAAAGTCACGCACAAGAAGGGTGATCCACGCCCTACCTTCTCGTAAGCCCGAACATTGTCATGAAAGCGATGAGGACATGAAAGCTCACAAACTTAAGCGCACCTGGCGATGTGGTAACCTTCTACGTTACGGAAGATGGCGAAGAACAAAAATTCGTCATTCATCGAGAGTATGTGTGCCACTACTCACCAGTACTCAAGGCTGCATTCAACAGCAACTTTATCGAGGGTCAGACTGGAGAGTACCGACTTGATGACATAACTCACGGCACCTTCAACCTCCTTGTCCAAGTAAGAAAACCGGGGACACAAAAATTTTCTTCTTTAGGAATGTCTTTTGATATTTCCCTTCATGCATTCTCCCGAAACATTCTTGAAAAGGCAATTGCTAACTCCCCGTCTTCTAGTGGCTGTATCATCAAAAGGTGGACCTTGCCCATCTGAAATCGGGTTTTAACGAAAAGAACGATTTGGCAATACTCACCGAGGAGAAACTAAACTTGTTCCAGCTATGGGTTCTAGCCGACAAGTTCTCCATTCCTGGTTTGCAAAATTGCGTTGTCGACCATATCAGAGAAGGCGCTAACCTAAACGACCGCGATTTTCTCTTCCCGGTTAAAGCCTACGATTATGTTTACAACAATACTGCGCCTGATAGTCCGTTGAGAAGATTGGTTGTTATGCTTACAGGAGCATATCTCGACAAAGGCGATATCAAGTCTAACGCCGATAACTTTCCGCGTCAAATGTTGACCGACCTTTTGCTTTTTACGGTAGAAAAAGCAGGAGATATTGATGTTGGCCAGTCTGAGATCGAGGACGG
This sequence comes from Phialocephala subalpina, assembly GCA_900073065.1. Lineage (NCBI taxonomy): Eukaryota > Fungi > Ascomycota > Leotiomycetes > Helotiales > Mollisiaceae > Phialocephala > Phialocephala subalpina. Next base: position 1,427,024 of record FJOG01000005.1, read on the forward strand.
GTGTTATGTTCCTCTCGAGAACAAGTAGGCTATTTTACGGGACGCCACCAATCTCCCAGCCTTGATGGGACATCCAGAAAGCCGGGGCGGGCGAAAATGCAGTCTGCAGTATTGCATCGTGATATATACCAGCCACCATCTTTGCCACTGTCCCAAGAAAGTAGAGGAAGGAAGTCTAGGCACGGCTGGGGGATTGAGGAACTGACACTATGTAAGGCACACGGACCCCAAAACCACTTCTGGGCTGACGATTACCAAGCCACGATCCATGAGCCCATAGGTCGCGAAAGGTAGATCCCCATTAAAAGTTTTGCTTCACACAGTCCGGGAGTTTCGGATTTTTTCTACCTCCGGCACAAAAGTGGCATGCGCGATTTCCTTCCTTTTAGTCGTATTTTAGATGGAGGGAAATGCTGAGGGAGAACTTGGCTTTGGATTTGGCTAATGGTCCCTTCCGAGTCCATGAACGAGGCCTTGTTTGTGAGCACGTCTCTTGCGTCACATGGTAGAGACTGTCCATAGCAAACCATTGCACATACTTTGCTTGGTATCAGACACCAATTCCGTGATGCTTGAATATACTAGTGACATTTTCCAAACGGTGAACACGCCGGGTACCCGTTCCTCTTAATTCATTGCGTTTGACTATGAGCTCTAATACTCGAGCTCTCATTGTTTTTCCAACTGAATGCTGACCTCTCATCCAAAGGACAGCTACAGGAAACTGATTGTTGAACAAGCTGACCCGGTCACGTGAACGTGATGCTGTTCAGAATGACTTCATGAATTCCCGCGCTGGACAAGTCTTGAGCTCAGCTTGATTTTATATAAGCCTCGAGCAGTTCATGAAGTATTCATGTTCAACAGAGCAGAGTACATACTCTCTATCGATTTCTCATTTTCAAGAAGTCGTTGGTTCTGTACGTAAAATTAGCTGCGGCTTCGTCAACAGCTACCAACCAGTCCACTACGATACGCATGCGGTAGTTCGGTTTGAAGGACCAGTCAGACCCTTAAATCAACTCATTCTCTCATTGCAATTTCACATAAGAAAGAGGAGAAATGTCCGTTTTTCACATCATTATTTCGTCATCCTTCTTTAAGAATTTATTCTCGAACCCGGTCTCGAAAACAAAACACCTCGAACATGAAGCCAATAATCATCCTCATCCACGATGCCATGCACGACACCAGTACATGGAACCTCATCACCCCAAAGCTCGAAGCACTTTCTTATCCCTCCTTCACAGTCCAACTTGCAACAAGCAACCCCAGCAAACCAAACTTGACACCATACGATGATGCGAAAGCGATTCATGAGATCATGCTCCCACTCCTCGACGAGTGAAAGGATGTCGTGATCATTGCACATTCATATGGAGCAGTTCACGGCCTTGTCGCTATCGAGGGCCACGAACTTGCAGTAAGGAAGGAAAAGGGACTGAAAGGCGGAGTGAAGAGCTTCATGGCTGTCTCAAGTGTCTTGATCAGTGAGAAGGGGAAGACATGTGCGGAGATACATCGACGCTGCTTCGGATTAGGGTGATCTCGATTTCGAGGTAAGGCCTCACCTTCATTCAAATATGGCAGAGATGTTAATCGAATTTCTAGGCAGGCCTCGTCAAACCAAATACAAAAGCAGGACAAAACTTCTACAATGACCTCACCGATCAAGAGGTCGAGAAGAGGGGGAAGGTCCTGCGTCCTCACGCACTTTCTGCGTTCATGACACCGATTCCGTACTCGGCGAATGACTTGACGTGTCCGTTCTTTTACATGATGTGTGAGAATGATAGGGTTGTGCTGCCGCACCAGCAAGAGAGGATGGTGGGGGCTGTGAAGTCAGCGAGGATGGAGAAGATGCCGACTGGGCACTCCCCTATGATTAGCAGCCCTGATAAGTTTGTCAAAGTTGTTGAGAAGGTTGCTGCAACTTCGTAACTTCTTCAGGTTCATCGTTTGAGCAGTAGAAAGCAGTACGTGAGATTCGCTGTAATCACGTGGAAGCTTCCATATTGTAACCGTCATGGTTTGCATTTTCCCAGATCAGGATACAATCTCAGCTGAGATGGATTGAGGTAATCAAATTTGTATCAAAGTTATGAAATATGTATAAAGACTTCTTCGATTATTATTGAGTGATTTATTTTATATATGTATTATAAATCTATATTTTAATTATATATAAATATTATGATTTTGCATTAACTATTCTTGGCAAGAATAATATTTGAAGTAAGGAGCTTGAGCGGATTTTAGTATTCTCACTCAAATTAGGCGAGACGCAAAGCTGGTGGCAGCATAGCGGATAGGGGGGACTTCATTCAACGAGCCGACAATGAATCGTTATAGAAAAGCCAAACCGACACGTGCTGGATGGGCCAATTTACGAAAGTATATCGTTTTACTCATATGGGGACTAGGGGTCGAGAAAATGTAATTATTACGTTACGAAATAATGAGCTTTTAAGCCAATACGTAATAATGAGCTTGAGATAGTTATCCGGTTACAAATATGCATAAAAAAGTGCATAAACAAAGTATAATTATACATAAAAAATACATTTTTAAAGCTAAAAATAGTAGAATTTGTTTTAACTGCGAAGATTTTGGAAGCTATTCGCGAATCCTAGCTCTCTGATTAGTTAGATTTGAGTCACGTGCGCCAATATAGAGTGTAATATTAAGTAATGAGCTTTTTTGTTACAATTACAATATTTCATAATGTGGTTCCTTATTACGTATTTGCTCGACCTCTAACGGGGACACCGACCACCACAATCTTCTGCGTGCATTGTCATTGGTATCTGACCCGGTACCCAGGCATTCGGTCCAACTGGGAATCGTGGCTGGAATCTCGCCGAGCAATCACGCGTTGTCTCAGTGCTCGTGCCCTCGCGGAGCCCTCGCGGGGAAACAAGAACGCCTCCCGGCCCAAGGCGTCGACCACCACCGCATTGCCTTTTTTCATCCGCATTCTGGGTTTTGATCTGTGCGCGCAGATCAAAACCCGTGTTCTGCGATGTCTGCAACCATAGGAGATCTCGGCCCATCGATGGCGTTTACAATGTCAGCCATGCCCCCTTTTCAACCGCGTTCCACGAATACACGTCGCAGATTACACCAAAGTAAGTTTAGCGTTGACATCCTTCGAGGGCGGGCTCGAGTCAGAACAGCAAAAAGAAAAAGCTCCCACCGGCCGATATTGATTGCTTAGGAGGATTCAAGAATATGAAAAAGGAAATCGTATCAGATATCAAAGAAAGATTATGTAGGTAGGTTGGCATTCAGTCTTTGAAAGGACATCAACCGCCTGTCCCACGCGTTTGTAGTGAGGACTCGTCAATTCTCTATCACAGTAATTCTTTGAGCTACACAGAGAGCATGGACCCTTCTACCCCAGATACCAACTTCGCACCGAAGTACTTGATCCCATGCGGGGTGTTAGCCGCCATCGCACTTGGCCTTTGCACCACCAGGGTATATACTCGTCTGCGTCCTGTGAATTTCTTGGCCTGGGATGATTATCTGATTTCCATTGCAGAGGTAAGCCAGCGACCCAAAGATCCTAGTGGCCATCCCGCATACAACGGATAATAACATCTGAAGTAGATACTTTCCCTTGTCGGTTATTTCACCGCAGCGGGGTCCACCGCACACGGATGGGGCCATCTCAGCTCTCACGTGTCTGAACCGAACAGAATACTTGCTTGGAAATATATGTTCGCAACGGAAATCCTTTGGATAATTTCCATAGGCTTGGTCAGAATATCAGTGGCGTGCTCCCTGCTACGATACAACGATACCAAGATCTGGAAAGGAATTCTGTGGATATTAATTGCCGTCCAAGTCATTACTTCCTTTGGTTTGCTTGTGTTTGTGTTTTTCAATTGTCGCCCCTTGCGCGCATTTTGGGAGCCTGTCCCTAATGTCCATTGCTGGAATCGGAAGTATGCGCTCGTATATGACTGGGTTGCTTCTTGTAATTACTCTTGATTCTCCCATTGACTTTTGAAAGCTGATCAGAAGCAGCGACTGTTGTCTTGATGGACTTTATCCTCGCCATTATGCCCATTCAGCTTATTCGAACACTCCACCGACCTCTTCCCGAAAGGATTCTAATTAGTTGCCTTATGGCAATGGGACTCCTCGCAACCACCATCGCAGCTATCAAGATGACTACTTTCAAAGGCGCGTTCCTTGGCGATCCGCTCTCGTCAACTGTTATTGGCTCACTTTGGGCTAAGCTAGAGGAGCAAGTAGGTATTATCGCTGCTTGCATGCCCTGCCTCAAGGGGCCTGCCGAGAGAATCTTGCGTCGTGTTGGGATTCTGGCGACGAATTTCGGACAAAGCATTGAGCTGCCGAGCTTTGTTGTGCCCCAGAGTCGAAAATCTGCTCCGCCGCAAGCTGTTCGAAGACAAGCTGGTTACGATGAGGCGATTCCTGAGAATGGCGATGTCAGGGTGAATAGCTCTACAATCAGCGCTTGGACTGGCACGACTATGGATCCAAAAACAATAGTTGACAATGCAAGTGGAAGTATGAGGATGGAAAGAACTATATCTGGACCTTGGGAATATGTTTGACGAGCTACGCTTTTGACCCGACTCTTTGTTGCCGCCAAGGCCCTATGCAAGCTCTGAGGTGGCCTGAGATAGTATCCAGATTTAAACGTGAGCCGGTTTTGGTACTGAGTTTTACACTCGATAGTGGAATCGGTTGAATAAATTGAAGTCGCTTATATCCTCCAGAGCAAAATATACGCTGTCCTAGTCGTTAGAAGAGTCCGTTCCATGAATCTGATAAATCTAGTGAATCTTAATTTCGACTTTCCGGATAGATATCGGGTCATTGGACGGAGCAAGTTACGTCAGACTGGAACAATCGCAGAGTTGTCAGTCGAGTGCGAAATAGGGGAACACTAGCTCCACTTCACTAACCGAATATTCATGTGAACTACACTCACGACAAATCTTTCCCAGATCTCCCCATTACTCTCCTCAATCGCCCAAAACATCTCAACAATATCCGATCTTGTTCTTTTAATATCCTCACCTTCTCCTTCTCCACCACGAGCACTCAATTCGGCTTCAGCCCCTGCACAACTCCTAGACCTCCGCGCTCTTTTCACTCTCTACTAAACAGCTTTCTTTCCTACATACTATGCGAAGGGAACCTCAACATAGCCCACTCTACTCACTCACAATGAACGGTATCTCTCACTCCTTGGCCAAGCTGCGCCTCGATGAGCGCTCCACAGCAGTCACGGGAGGTGAGAAATCACAGCCTTCTGATACTCTTGCCCAGCTGCCCGAAGCCGACGGCAAGGATCAAATGACTGTCAGCATCCAGCCTTTTGGTGAAAGGCAAAGTGATGGTGACTCGGAGTCTCAAGAGGAGTTCGTGACTGAAGTCGAAGAACAACCTGCAAGCCAAGAACCAACCGAGATCGAAGCACAGACGGAGAGCGAAACACGAACTGAGGGCGATGGACAATTCAATGAGGGAATCCAAATTGACTTTGCAGCTCCAAGCGTTAAGTTCTTGATCCAACCTTTTTATGCACTTCTAACACTTCGCAGCAACCCCCAACCGAGTTCCACAAGTTTGATGACCTGCCCAAAGAACTTCGGCTCATGACTGGGAACAACACGCGCAACATCCACATATCATCGAACTCCAATCCAAAATTCGCACCTCGAACAGGCGCGACTCGGTCAACCAGGATTCCTTCCAGGACTGGGTTCGAGTCTCAGCACCATCCCGTCAGCCACCAGCCATCCTCCACGTCTGCGAAGAAGCTCGCCTTGAAGCACTCAAGCACTATTCCTTAACCAACTTCGAGACCGTGAGTACACCGAGGCGAACCATCCTCGACTGGAGATACAACGCCAAACTCGAGGAGCCTGAGCAGGCGGTCTACTACAATCCAAAATTCGACATCGTTTACTTTGGTGTTTATCCGACATCCCCGCTATGAGAAAAACATTGAATAAGAACATCGTTATTCCACGTGTCGCCGCCTCCGTTGACGTGAACAAGGTCCCCCATCTCACGGCTATGAGAGTCTTACAAGGCGAAAACCCAACTATCCGAGAAGGAATCAAGGAAATCACCTTCGTCGTTCCAAGCTATCTATGGATCGAGGAATGCAACTTCGATCCAGAGGCATGCTTTGGTCCCACTGAATTTACTGGGGTCGACAGAGAACAGCAAAGCGTTCATTCCACCTTGCAAAGACTGATCAAACGGGTGCGTCGTAAACATGGAGGTCACTGTGGACTTTTGAAGGATGACATCAACAACTGGAAAGGTGATAGGATTCCGAGCTTTGCGTTCAAGAGCCTGCAACCTACTCCAGAACCAGGAAAGGCGTACGAAAGCATGTACATCCCTGAAGAAGCCCCACTCAACAATGACAATTGGCTTACTCTCAGAGAGATCGAAGCGCGGACCGGATGCATGATTAAGACAGAGCTTGCTGATGTGGATGCATACGAGGAGCTCTGGGGAAGTCCGGACTATGAGATTGGCTTCTATGGGACTCCAGATGTTGTCGAAGAGGCTAGGGGTTTAGTCAAAGAGGCACTTGGCAGGATTGCAAGGGCTCAAAAGGAGAAAGAGGAAGCTCGTAGACATATAACATTCGGGAGCCCACTCAAGTCAAGGGCGAACGACACTGACTGGTGGTAGGCTCTCAAGCGCATGGAGGGCATGGAAAGAATTTTCGATTATTTTATCTTTACTTAGATCTATGTGTCTTAGGGGAGGTCATTTTCAAAAAGCGACGCAGTGGAGTGGATGGCTTCGGGCCTTAGGGAGGAATGATAATACGAGCAACTTACTTGATCGTAGCAAAGAATTAATACTACGTACTTAATGAACCACTGTTAATCTATATTCAAAAGCTCGAAGCCTTCAAGGTACTGTACGAAGACTACACATATACTTCGAAGCATTACCCAGCCTAATCAAGTTCCAAACATCACTTGACATGGAAACGTGAAAGAGCACCCCACTGATGTCTTATATGCATTCATCTGCAACAACCTCGACTTCAATCAACAAACATCTGTCTTTCAGTGGACTTCAAACGTCCAGCCTCGCGACATTTACCGAAGTGTCCCCCTTTCTCGTCCCCACTCTCGCTTAGCTAGCGGCACCTCCCCTTGACCGAATTGCATTTATTCAGGACCGCACTCCTCTTCCTTCCTTTTCTTTCTTCTATCTACACAATATTCCACCGGCCACCTTTTTGGTCAATACCTTGTCTTGACTTTGACTTTTTTGGGTGGAAAGTTAGACACAATCACTCTCTTCATCGACCCGCATCAACACTTCGCCGTAGTAATCGTGCCAATTGACCTCCTCGTTTACTTCGATCCTCAGTATTTTGCAATAGTGTTCCCCGACCACGGTCAGCAATCTAGCCACGAGAAGCTCTCTCCCTCAAACCAAGATTCTTCACAACTCAATAACATCGACAAGATCTTATCGACTACCGAAGTTGCGCTCAAATCCTAGGATACAGAAAATTCTATAAACGTCCGCGGACCTGATCAGAGATGGTAGGTAGCTGTTGGCCACATACAGACTCGTATAGATCGGTTAACGAATGCAGTATCCCCACTCAATTTACACTCTTTCCCAAGCTTCCTGTCGAGCTGCGATTGAAGGTCTGGAAATACCAAATGCAGGTCCCACGCATCATCGAGATGCAGTCCAGGCCGGGCAACATACCCGGGTTGGAAGTAACCCCGAATACTCGACGACCTCCAGCAATATTCCAAGTTAACAAAGAGGTCCGGGCAGAAGCCATGAAGGTGTACATGTTGCGAGTCTTCGACACTTTAGAATCCGGTCCTGTATCGAGGATTCTCTATTACAACCCAGAGCACGATATCATCTACTTTTCAGTAGTCCCTAACACCGCAACCATGGTCAAGTTCTTCAGTCAGGCACATCTGCAACCAATTCTTCGCATCGCATCGCATTCGACTTGGATCTAGACTGGGTCGGTCAACGATTTTTACCATTCTGGCTTCACAACATCGGATATACCAATAACACTAACGCGGAATTTAGTGGTCAAACATTGAGGGACATTTACATCGTGGTACCATCGAATCTCAATCCAGACACATATGGAATCGAGGATATCGACCCGGAGACTGGTATGCGACCCGCAGGCTCCAATGGTTTGGGTCATATCAACGAAAATCGAAGCGGAAGGTAATCAAGAGAATGCGACGGATCCAAGCGGATCAGGACAACAACCAACAACTTGATGGACAATCTGGCGACCAATCATCTATTGTAACACCAACAATTCCGAGTCCGAGCTATCACTTCGTTACTCTCCATTTACACCACAACATTTTTGGACAATCCTTCGAGTCAATCGCCTTCAAAGACCCAGACATTCGCTTCTTCAATTCATTTGGCTCTGGCAGCCATCCTGACATCAAAGCTGTCGAAAATAGGACCGGATGTACCATCAAGTTCCGGGTCTTTCACCAGGCTTACAATCACCCATCCGCATCTAGAACATTGGAGGAAGTGGGATTCATAGGACTGGAGAGCGGAATCGCGGAGGCTAGAGAGGTGGTCATGGCGCTCGTGGAGGAAGCGGGGGCGGGGGAACTTGTCAAGGTTACTGAGATTGCTGATAACAAGGAGGAGGTTTAGAGGTCTTGACATCGTTGGCGATATTCTGGATTTTGGACCATTGATATCTTGGCAATAATCATTTGGATTCTCTTTCACACCTAGAAACCATGCAGTAGAATGAGGACCGGTACCATGAAAAGCATCATTTGACCAAAACCAACGCTCTCCTAAAAGTGCCTACTCGGACGTGATGTGGTGTCACCTTCAATTTAGCAGGGACATTGGTCAACCTTTAAAGTATTCAAACGAACCAAAGTATCGACAAGAATGGAAGTATTTACAAACCCCTCTCCTCCTATTTACAAACCTCACACTTAACCCACGTGACACCCCTACCCAGAGTTAAGAGCTTTACTGCAAGCACTGCGAGTAGTATGCGTTGGAGTACGTGCAAGTCCATCCGGCAGGACAGATCGTTGGTCCAGTGTAGCCCGTTCCTCCACACTGTCCATACGCCGTACTTGTGCCCGTTGCAGTTGAGCTAATATTTGGTCAGCACACGTCAATTGAGAAAAAGGTAAAAACTCACGCAGAAGTCGTCGAAGTAGCAGTCGTGCTGGTTGCCTTGGTGCTCGAACTTGAAGTTCCTACTACCGATGAAGAAGTTGTTGAGACCTTGGAACTTGTGGAAGTCCCCGAACTCGTAGCAACACTAGAAGAGCTCGTTTTTGTCGACGTCGCCGTAACCGTAACAGGCGGCAAGCTCCCACTCGGCGCACCATAAAAAATCCCCCTTCCATTAGTGCCCACAAAAACCCTCCCATACGTCGCCATATCTGCACCCACAACATTCGCACTCGACGCCCCAAAACCATGAGCTGCATCACTAATCATCGCCCAATTCAATCCCTGATCCTCAGTTTTGAACAGCGCTGTTACTGTATCGACGGTGAAGAATCCGTAGATGACGGGGTACCCGGATGTGGTTGAGGCGGCACCGAGTGCGAAACTGTAGCCGGCGGAAACGCCAGAGGAGATTTGGGTGAAGGTGGAGCCGTAGTTGGTTGAGTGGAAGAGGCCGACGTCGGTGGAGGCCCAGATGTCGCCAGCGAGGGTGGGGTGGACGCGGATTTGGTTTACGACGGTTGAGGAGCCGAGGGTGGCGGTTTTTGTGAATGTTACGCCGGTGTCTGTCGAGAGGTAGAAGCTAGGACATGTCAACATTGGGTCTCATAAAAGGAAGGGCAAGCTCGCCTTCCAGCAGAGCCACCATAAAACACAGTTCCATTCCTCTTATCAGAAGCAATAGCAGCTCCCGAAGGAAGTGTTGGAATAGCACTGAACGTAGCCGTGTACTTCGAAATTACAGGCCCAGCAGTCGACGACATAAGTAAAATCGTATCAGCATCAGCAGAGTATGCGACCTTCCCAGGTCCAGTGCTCAAAGACCCTCCATAGTACGGATTCCAAGTGACGCCATGGTCTGAGGAGGTGGCGATCTGAATAGCAGTCGAGCTTTCACCTGTGCGAACTACGTTTGCTGGGACGTTGCCAGCGTAGTCAAGATCGTGAGTTGTACCATATGTTGGGGTATGGAATGCTTGTGCTGGTGCTGTGTCGAGGTTTGAGTGCAGGAAGCCGCCGATGTCGCCGACTGCTGACAGTAGCGGCGCACCGCCAGGCACAACCAGCAGTGATAGAGCTGCAGTCTCTTCGATTCCTTGTGCGAGAGACTTGATGGTAACATTGTGCTCCGAGTCCCAGTTGAGGAGATCGTGGCTTCCGTAGATGGTAGCGCCAGTCCCATATAGCCAGTGATTGGAATCAAATGGGTCGATCGAGAGTGCCTCAACCATCCAGCCCACTCGTGAGATAAATTGTGCCGTAGAGGTGTTGTCTTGCAACCAAGGTGCCAGGGAGATATCGTAGCTATAATAGAAATCAAGAGTAGGGTATCCGTCCCACGCCCTAAGTGAGGTCAGCCAACAGTAGCCAATGCCTGCTCAGAGACAAAAATTACCAAATAGGAGACCATGTAGTTCCGTGATCGGTACTTCTCCACATGATCTCATCAGGCCACCAGCAATTTAAAGCCGCAACCATCAAAGTTCCAGGTTTCTGTAGATCAACGGACAGCCCTCCATATCCGTAATAAGTGCTTGCTAGCGAGGTCGGGCTTATATCCGTCCACACCCCAGAAGTGATGTTATACTTGTGCACAGTGCCATTTGTCCCATCATAAGGACCTTCGCCATTAGCATAAGTCACGTATAGTGTATTGTCCGCAGGAGCGAGAACTCCTCTATGTGGGACGAATCCATATTGTGGTTCGCCAGCTACCCAAGCCCCTGAAAAGATGTTAATTAGAGTTTGGAGGAAAGGGACTACGAGGGCTTACAAGTTACCCCGCCATCTTCGGATTTGAAGACCGATTGACCGGCATCCACAACGCCAACGAAGATACGGGGAGTAGCAGATCCCGAAGATCCAGTCGTGGTATCGAACGTAATCCAAGCAATCCCAACAGGATCAGAAGTATAAGACGAACTCGCATTCTGAAAGTAAGTACCTGCAAACCCGTCAAAAATGCCACAAAAATGCTCCAAGCACAATTACCTGTCCATTTGAACGCAGTAACATTGTTCCAAGTGACACCATAATCTGTGCTCTTCCACAATCCATGCCCACTTCTAGCGCCGAAGTAAACGATGTTGTTGCTATGAGGGTCGACAGCAAGACGCTGAGAAGTCAGCTTGGAGGTTTTAGAGGGATATGGTGGATTTTACCTCGCCTATGCCACGTCCAGGCATGTTTCCTCCGACTTTGAAAGGGAGCTTGGTCTCCGCCCATGTGTTGCCTTGGTCTGTTGAGCGGAGGATAGATCCGACGTTTGGATCCCATTCATTGGTGTACATGCCAACCGCAAGGTACAATCGGCCGGTATCCACTGGATCGGTAGCAAGTGCATCGACACCCCAGTTGTGCCTGCGAGGTCAGTCAAAATATTTGTTTGCAGCCGTTCTGCTTACCAGTTGGAACTGTTGACTGAGTCTAGTAGCGGGGTCCATGAGTCGTCTGAGTTTAGACGATATGCTCCCCCGATGTCTGCTCGAGCGTAGGCCAATCCTTTGAGAGTCGGATTGAACACAATTCCCGGGATGAAACCACCCCCACCTGATCCAGTAGTCAGCTTGACCATAGATTGATTCAAAGATACTAAACGTACCTCCAATTCTAACATTTTTCCACGTAAACGCTTGAGAAGCAGCAGCATCAACAGAAGCCGACAGAAAGCCAGCAGCCAAAACGGCCGCGCTACTCAGAAAATGCATTACGAAAAATGTCGAAACGATTGCCTACCCAGTCTAAACCGCAACCACAGAGAGCAATATAGAACTCTTATAGAAGATCCGGGGTGGCATCAACGCTTGCCGGTCTCCGAAAGAAATTTGCACCTCGTTTCCATACTTCGGAAAGTCTGGAACGTAGGGACGTAGATCCTAGATTGAAGGTGCCTCGTCTGTCACGTTTGGAACTATTATATGTATTCGATGGCGCAAGGCTGGAAAGAAAGCATGCAAGGTACCCCACAGTCTCACGCAGAGACGGCGTTGTGCCTGGATCTGGGGTAGAAGTGGAGATACTGTTTCCCATTCCGTCCAATAATTTATCAGACGATCGAGCGGGACTTGACGGTCCGGTCCGGATGGGAGTTGGAGGAAGTTCTGGGGGAAAGAATCCTCGTGATGGTGTTTGACGGCCCCTTTTTCCGTTTATCCGGCAAATTGTGGGATCCCAGGAACTTAGATCTGACCACACTTCCCTGGATTAATCCTCCTTGAAGACTCTCCTGCTAGGGCAATTAATACCTGGTGCCTCGGCCGATACTCAAAAGCATAAATCGATAGTTCAAGGCGTCAAGTTGAACTTTCGTAGTGGTGGAAACCTAAGAGTTCCGTCACGATGGGATTGATGAAAGGGCTCTGCGTGGTTCCAGGTAAGTTATGTCGTCAACAAAGCAGAATCTTCGGAACCACGCATTCGACATCCGACGAACCATGGCATGATATACTTTTGAAGCTGTGATGAAGGAGACTTATTTCTCCGCCGAGCGGGGCTGCGACTAATCAGCACAGACAATCCTTACGCAAGGTAAGACAAGGCGAACATTCCGAACTACGGATTGTTATTCTCCTGAATGACAAACAGAGAAAGGAGCTATGATTCACGAGAGGTCTGGAAGGATGCGCAGATGAGGTTGGATTGTCGTGTGTCTCCGGCGGCTGTCATAGCCCCTTAGCAAGAAAGTACAGATTCTTGCTGTCCGTCCTGATCGCGCCAACCAGCAGCTGGTCTCCCAGTGGTGGCTGTGTAGTAGGCAGACCTTCAAACGCTTCCAGTGTGAAAGCGGAACGCCTCGCAGGCTTGACCGTGCAGCATTTTGTATTGCTAGGTCTATCAAGTCTCGTTCTCAAGAACATGATCGAGTGTATTCTTCAACCACGGTCTGCGTTTCCATGATCGATATTGGACTTCAGGAGACCGAGTCCTAGCCTCATGGCGTAGGTCAATATCCTGGATATCCTTGGACATTTTCCGATATAGGTTTCCGAAGACGAGTTCCGGAGTCAGGGTATGAGAGGTGGTGCTCATAAGGCCGACTTTAAAAATCATCGTCACTGTCATCTTCGTCCTTCGGTTTGAGGTTCTTGCTCATGTATGGCCCTGTCACAAGTTAGACAAAGGCAGATCTCCTAAGCAGATTCCGAACTTACCGTCAAGCCAGTACCCGAGCCTACGGTAATAGTCTCGAGTGCCTACTCCAGAGATGACAGTAATCTTGGTACTGCCATGCTCATCCCTGGCAATCCTCTCAGCCTCCTCCATCAACAAGGTTCCGTACCCTTGATGTTGGAACTTTCTCGGGTCTCGGCCATGGACTGGAACGGCAGAACCATAGACGTGCAGCTCACGAATCAAACTTGTCGGCTGACCTGTAAGCTCTGGTCTGAATGTGTACTTCGCTGAGCACTTTCGCAGCCTCAAAAGTCCGATGAGGATATCTTGCTTTGGATCTTCGTACGCCAGGAACGTTTCCCATCCACCATTTGCTGTGTAGTCACGACGGACCAACTCAACCTGTGATGGTCGGATCTTGTTCTTGACTTCGTTGATGCCGACTTCTCGTGTCCGGACGTCACGGCAGGTAGTACCAAAGTCCTTCATCCTGCTCAATGCCAGTTCTCGCAGGTTTCCATTCTCAACACCAGACGTGACTAACGGCATGGGAATATCTCTCTGGACACGGTAGATCCGAGTCCATGGTGGTACCAGAGCCAATATCCGGGCCACTATATCGATCAACGCGTTTGGGGTATAATTCTTGTATCTTCCAGTCCTCCATAGTTCGTATAGACCTGTACCTCGAATGACCAGTGTTGGGTAGATCTTGAGACCATCGGTTCTAAAGGCAGGATTCTCAAAGTATTCTCTGAATTGATCCAGATCTCTTTCCATTCCAACATTCGGTAGGTCGGGCATCATGTGGCTGACAACCTTAAACCCTGCGTCTTTTGCGAAGCAGAATGTTTCTGCTACAGACGCGACAGTGTGACCTCTGTTTGTATCTCGAGCAACGTCCTCGTACAGAGACTGTACTCCAATTTCCAAACGTGTACAGCCGTATCGTAGCATGTCGGTTAAATGGGGTGGCAGGCAATAGTCTGGTCGTGTCTCGATTGTGATTCCAACACACTTGATGTTGCTCATCTCTCCTGCTTCAACAGCTTCGTCGACATTGTTGCCTTGGTATCCACTGAGTGCATTGTGCAATTGCGATATGAACCCCTCTCTGTAGCTGGGAGCTAGAGACATGAAAGTTCCTCCCATAATGATATATTCGACCTTGTCAACGCTGTGTCCAAGACCCTTGATCTGATCGACTCGCCCTCTTGCCTGCTCGAATGGATCGTATCGCGCTCGAATTGCTCGCATAGATGTTGGCTCGTACCCCGTGTAGGATTGAGTAGAGTATTCGAAGTCGGAATCAGGTCCACCAGGGCAGTATACGCAGATGTTTCCCGTGTATGCAATATGTGGACATCTGTGAGGTTTACACATTACAGCGACCACAGCTATACCTGAAGCGCTTCCTGAGGGAAATGTTAGACAAATTGACCAAATGGGAGATGCTGAGACTCACTGATTGGCTTTGCTATTAATTTTGGCAAGATGTATTTCTTGTAATGTTCAGGAATTGCAGCAATAATAGCAGTTAGAGGGGGTATGTTGCTTAATTTGTGCTTCTTGGACATCTTTGAGCGCAAGCTATTGAGGTTTATATTTGCCCTCGGCTTACTTGGATCTTGCTGAGCCTCATGATCTGCGATGAGCACACTGACAATGTCTGTACAGCATCGTATGTGCCGCTCGCTTTCTGGGGGAAGATTTTGGTCCTTGGGCTTTGGCTTCGACAGCGTCATTGTGAGAGTTTCCGTCGCCATCTTGATGACGTGGCTATGCGTCTTGGAGTGGAAATACTGAGGAGATCAGTACGAGATAAAGAGCAGGATGAGGCTCGTCAGAACACTCAAAGGGCCTCGTGCGACGAAAAAGTGACTTGATAGCGGGGTTTTGTGAGTCTCAAAAACATTTGAGCAAGGATTAAGGTTGACGGCTTTACGTTTTGCCGATCGCCGAGACCACTGCCGCGAAAACCGCAAGCTGGTCTGGGATCCTTTCTTGAACATCCAAACCTCAGAACTACATCTCTTTTCCTCTCTTTTCCTTGACATCAATTGTCTCCGGCAAGATGCAGGCTTTCTCAAGATGCACCAGACCTGCTCTCCGAGCTGCCGTCAGGCGACAGAATTACTCCACAGGGAGCTACGGGTCGACCTGCGAAAACCTCAGGGTCAACAGCGAGACAAGAGTTATCTATCAGGGCTTTACTGGAAAGCAAGGAACGTAAGTTGAGAAAAACTCGATGCAGTGTGAAGCTCTGTGCTGATAAATGCTAGCTTCCACGCCCAACAAGGTCATTACTGCCTCTACCACCTCTCTGCAGCTCAACAGATATGCTAACAACCTCTTCAAGCCATTGAATACGGAACAAAGGTCGTTGGCGGGACGAATCCTAAGAAAGCTGGACAAACACATTTTGATCTGCCGGTTTTCGCGAACGTTGCTCAAGCTGTGAAGGAGGCAGGCGCAACTGCTTCAGCTATCTTCGTTCCGTACGAACCTCCCCCGAAGGATATGATAATCACGGATACTGATTGATGGACTAGACCCCCGCTTGCGGCTGCTGGTATTGAGGAGGCTATCGCTGCTGAGATCCCTTTGGTAGTCTGGTATGGGATTCCAATTTGCATGTGATAAGGACACTGTTGACGTATTGATAGCATTACTGAGGGTATTCCACAACATGGTAAGCTGCTACAAGTTCTCTGCTAACTAGCGTATCATTGACTGTTTGGCAGACATGGTCCGAATCACCGATATCCTGAAGACTCAAGGAAAGACACGTCTGGTTGGCCCCAACTGCCCAGGTCTCATTGCGCCTGGCCAATGCAAGATTGGTATCATGCCTGGATTCATCCACAAGCGCGGTCGTATCGGTATCGTCTCTCGATCAGGAACCCTCACATACGAAGCTGTCAACCAAACCACACAAGCCGGTCTAGGGCAATCTCTTGTCGTTGGTATTGGTGGTGATCCATTCTCTGGAACCAACTTCATCGATTGCTTGAAGGTATTCTTGGAGGACGAGGAGACAGATGGTATCATCATGATTGGTGAAATTGGAGGTTCTGCTGAAGAAGATGCTGCCGATTTCTTGAAGGAATACAACTCCGCCAACAAGCCAGTTGTAAGCTTTATCGCCGGTATCTCAGCACCTCCAGGACGACGAATGGGTCACGCTGGTAAGTCCTTCTCGTTGGACAGAGCTCATGTCCATACTAACGCGTTGCAGGTGCTATTGTCAGTGGTGGAAAGGGAGGAGCTGACTCCAAGATCGCGGCTCTTGAGGCTGCTGGTGTTATCGTAGAGCGAAGCCCTGCTCTCCTTGGAAAGACTCTTCACGCAGAGTTTGTACGACGTGACCTGATTTAGATGACGACGCAGTGTATTAGATGATGGGACAGTTGCACACATGGAGCGTTAATGCATTTTCTTAAGGTCTATGTTCAATACCTTGTTTGTACAGCTAGCAAATCCTCGAAACGGATATCCAAATAGACTTTGACCCATGTGAAGGGAACTTCTGCAATGCTGCATGAGAGGCAGCTTTTAATAACTGATAGAACTTCTGATAGTACTTCTATCGTAGTTAATTGATCATATTTGCGCTTAAATTTATGCTTGTACCCCTGATTTAAGCCTCACAGAAGGGCTTCTCGGCAATTGCCGTACCAGGAATTTCAAAGCTCCCCTCATCAACATCATTAATACCATCAACAGCTACATTCGCAGCTTTACATACTCTCCAACATCAACCGGACTTCCTTCTCCAATCCACTGTCAAGATTGAGTGTTCCCCAAGTTCCTGCGCTGTTGGTGCTTTTGCACCTGACCCCCATCACTTCCGGGACGACATCTCTACCACAATTGACGTTGTCAAATCGTCAAGATGCTGTCCGGGGTATGTGTTACTCTCTCCCAAATCCTTAGCTTTCACAGCGCTAACAGTGGCAGATCTTGATCTTCAACCAGAAAGGGGAGAATCTCATATTTAGAGCTTTCAGAAACGACTGCAGACCACGACTTGCTGTAAGACATGCATCTGCACTCCTCAAATTTTCCAAGAACAGTAAATTAACTTCGAGATTTTGACGAACAGGACGTTTTCCGCATCCAGGTATTATTCCCTCTTTTGTGTTGTCCTAGTAAAATATTTAGCTGACTCCGAGATCCGCAGGTGATTTCAAACGCTCAGGTACAATATTTCCTGGAAAGACGCACCGTCGCTGAGAGAGCTGACTCGAAGACGTCTAGGTCCGCAGTCCGATCCTCACATTAGGAAGCACGACCTTCAGCCATGTCAAGCACGAGAATATCTACCTGGTGGCGATAACGAAGAGCAACGCCAACGCGGCGCTGGTATTTGAGTTCCTGTACAGGTTGATTGCATTGGGGAAAGGATACTTTGGGAAATTCGACGAGGAGGCTGTGAAGAACAACTTTGTGCTGGTATATGAGCTTCTAGATGGTATGTTTGGGACGGCAGACGGTGCAGATGGTTACTGATGCTTCTCGCAGAGATTCTGGACTTCGGATACCCTCAAAATACCGAAACCGATACCTTGAAGATGTACATCACAACCGAAGGCGTCAAATCCGAACGAACAATGGAGGACTCGGCGAAGATCACTATGCAAGCGACTGGCGCGCTGTCATGGAGGAAGGCAGATGTCAAATACCGCAAGAACGAAGCGTTCGTGGATGTCATTGAAGACGTCAACCTCCTCATGTCTGCCACAGGCACAGTCCTGCGCGCGGATGTCAACGGCCAGATTGTGATGCGCGCATACCTTTCTGGAACACCAGAATGCAAATTCGGGCTCAACGATCGATTACTGCTGGACGGTGACAGCTTATCCTCCTTGCCGTCTGGGAATAGAATGGGCACGAAGGCTACAAAAGCAGCAGCTGGCAGCGTAACATTGGAGGATTGCCAGTTCCATCAATGTGTCAAGCTGGGGAAGTTTGATACGGACAGAATCATTTCGTTCATTCCTCCAGACGGAGAGTTCGAATTGATGCGATACAGAGCTACGGAGAACGTCAATCTGCCATTCAAGGTCCATGCTATCGTCAACGAGATCGGAAAGACGAAGGTGGAATACAGCATAGCCATTCGAGCGAACTACGGCAGCAAGCTCTTCGCGACGAACGTCATCGTACGAGTACCTACACCATTGAACACAGCACGTATCACGGAGCGATGTACACAAGGCAAGGCGAAATACGAGCCGAGCGAGAACAACATCGTGTGGAAGATCCCCAGATTCACGGGCCAGAACGAATTCGTATTAAGTGCAGAAGCGACATTGACAAGCATGACGAACCAGAAGGCATGGTCGAGACCACCACTGAGTCTGAATTTCAGCTTGTTGATGTTTACGAGTTCGGGGTTGTTGGTCAGGTATTTGAAGGTATTTGAGAAGAGTAATTATTCGTCGGTGAAGTGGGTGAGGTACATGACTAGGGCTGGTTCTTATGAGATACGGTAAGTGCTGTTTCTGATCTGATAATTGATGAATGCTGACCAGAGTAGGTTTTGATTGATTATATGGCGTTGGGTTTCTGTAGAGCGGCATAGCATTGTATGGGCGTCGGTGGACTATACTGGGTACATAATCAAAAATTGTTCTGTCTGCGCTCACACTATTTTCTTCGAGCCATTGTCGGATTCTCATTCTCCATATACTTGTTGTGGCTGATCTTGCTGATGTCCAGACAACAATAAATTCTGGCTGGACTAGACACCCAGCTGCCGATGCGGAGGTATGACCACCACACATCTCTTCTTGACATCAACGAGTACTGACCGCTCAGAAAATATTTGTTCTCCCGTGTCCTTAGATGGACCGATTTCTCTCCCCCTCGAGTGGTAGCGTGAAGCGACCGCAATTTGAAGATAGCCAAGCACTGTGCCAGCATTTCCATCAATCACGTCTGAGGTCGCACCATGCGGATGGAAGCTTCGTCGAATCAGTCGGTTGCGAAAGCCCCTGAGTCCAAGGCGGATGTTGCAACAGTCGATGAGGAGGACAAAGCCATCGGATACCCAGCTGTGAACTTAGATAAGAAGTCGACGAAAAACAAGAATCTAGGAAGGGAGAAGACACCGAGTACCAGGATCGATACTGGCCGACCATTGGAGAAGAAAGGGGCTGCGTGAGGAGCCCTGAGTTGCCTGGTCCTCAGACCTCAGCGATTCAAGCGATCATAATGAGCCACCACCGACATTGCAAGGCCTTCGGAAAATGACATCTTCCAAAGAGAAGAGGAACTTGCCCAGTATTTGGCGAATGAGTTCGGTGCAGACGGCTTCTCACAGTTCAACACTGAGGAGAAGCGAAATGCCCCTAAGATGTTGTGTGCGGAGAAAGGAGTTGACCTAATCCTCGACCAGGCATTAACCATAAGTGGCATGGTTTATCGGGGCACGCTCTTCGGCCTCTCAAGCTGCACAACCCTCTTCATAACGGCAAATATGATATGCTTCCTGACATCATCAAGAGGCTAGGCTCTGAGCACACTGTAGCAGTCGATCCTGAAGATCGCTACAAGATTATTGAAATCCTTTGTAACGATCTCGAGATTTCTTTATTTGAACGCCAACAAGAGGTCCCTTCACATCTATCAACGCCAAGGAATATTGGGAGATAGGATATCTCTTTTCAACTATCTAGGACCTGGGACCATGGCCTGTACGCTCCTCCAGTTTTCTTCACTATCGTCATTCGTACAGAGCAGTTGTTCCAATCTGTCCAAGCGGACTACTGCTAGTTCCAGCGTGGCGGATCCCCGCCTCACTCGCTCCCTTATCACCCCACCAAAAGCGGCCTTCCTTGTTGGTTAACCAGTCGTCAATAAGGTCCGCCAAGGTTTGCAAATGCCCATATGCGGTAGATTGCGGACCACTGAATCTCCAGAACGCGAGTCACAACTCACCCCTCGCCCTCGCCGCAATCGAACTCGGATGTTTATACCTCGCTCTCAACAGCCTCTCTCTCTGCCACTCTCCCGCATTAACCTTAATCCCCTCCTTCCCCTCAACCTTACACCCCGGCAACGTCTCAATCGTCACATCCATACTCGGACTAAAAAACCACGCTAAACTGTATCTCTCCTCTCCACTCTTATTCACAACCCTGTGCACTGTACTAACGTACTTCCCACTTGTCGCCATCTCTAGAAAATCCCCAACGTTCACGACAAGTGTGCCTTTGAGCGGAGGAGCGGAAACCCATGCTCCGTTGTGGTTCAGTACCTCTAGTGCTGGGACGGAGGAGAGCTGGTTGACGAGCGTGAACCAGGAGTAATCTGCGTGCGCACCTATTCCGACGTCTGAAGTGGTTTCTTGGGATGGGTAGTGCAGGGCTCGGAGACCGCCCATAGGGAAGTGGGACATGTGGTCGAAGTACTCCTCGGGGAGGTCGAGGGAGAGAGCAATGAGACGCATGAGGACTTTGCTGAAGGCGAGGATGGCGGCGTGGTATTCGTACATGATTTTGCGGAAGTTTGATGGGGAAGAGGGCCATTGGTTGCCTTTTGCTGGGTAGGGGGAACGGTCGAGGTCTGCTGGTGGGTTCTGTTCGGGGTCGTTGGGGTCGTCGCCAGTTGCGAAGGCCTCCTTGAGGTCTGGAAGTCTGTTAGACAGCTTGCTGGGGAAGAGGATGGGAATTTGGGAAACTCACCTCCTCGAGTTGAGGCATCAAGCTTCGTTTCCAAAAGAGCTTCATATCCCTTGATCGTATCAGACTTATTGACATGTATCTATCCGCTCTCGTCAGCAAGGCGTCTTTTCACTTCCCTCCCCGTCCTTCTCATGTCGGTTACCTACCTTCATCTTCTCCTCCAGAGGCAACTCAAAAAACTCCTTAATCACCCCATAAACACCCCCTTGCAACTTCTCACTGATCCCATGATTTGCAGCATACAGAAATCCCGAGTCTCGAAATGCAGCTCCGATCTCCTTAGCGATAGCTCTCCGATCTTCGAATGAGGAGCTATTCATCTTTGAGAAGTTGACCTGGGTGATGGCTTCGAATGTTGGTTTCCTCTTGCAGCCTGTGAGAATTTCTCTCTTGATAGTGCCCTTTCCGGCATGGACGATGACATACTCGGGCTCTGGGTCTGGGAGGAGGGCTGAAGGTGCCATGTTAAGAGTCTGAATGGGAGGGAGCGGAAGAAGTGAAAGTCGCAACAACGATTCCTGTTTTTGGAATATGAGAATCTTTACCTGGAGGGACCTAAAGATGGGATACCTCTCACTCTGGGATTCAACCTGATGTCCTTATATCTGGGGAAGCTTATCAGCGGGATGCACTTGCAATCGTGCCGAAAGCCGTCTCCCGTCGGCGATCATCCCACTCTTGAAAAGGAGGGCGAATCACGTGAAATACATCCCCTCGCTTCACCTCGACGACATCTTTTCAAAAACAAATGCTTCTTCCGTTCTATCGTTGGTGGAAGTTCTTTCAAGCAAAAAGGTGAGACAGGATCTAGCACGAGCAAGGACTTGGAAAGAAAAAATCTCAACTGAGACACTCTCTTAAGCTCATCTCGCATCGGAGAGGAAGTCCTCGCTTCGCTCCAACAACCATGGAAGCGCGAACAATACTCGAGAACGACTTGAACAAAAGATGCGTTGAAAGAACACGAGAAAAACTGTGCCGAATTCAAGAAACACAGAGTCGGGCAATCCATTCTCTTGCCATGTCCCCACTCCCAGCACCAACGTTCCAAGAACTCTCCTCATTAATACCTCACAACTCTCCACTCGTCTCACTTCTCTCACGACTTTCAGATAGAGTAGAGTACAAGAAACATATATTGGTCCCCACGAAACAAATATCAAAAGAAAACAAAGTTTGTATCCCACAAAACCCTCCAAATCTTCGTCTGTTCCTCTCTGAAACAAGTGGGGATGAACACGCGTAAGCCCTCCCGCCTATCAAACATCGCCAAGTCCAACACCTCTCGTCGCATAACTTTCACCTCCCATCACCCACTCCACATCTCCACCCCCGATCACGATTTATTTTTGCAAAGATCATACTTCGGACGGAGAAATTTGGACAAGTACGGACGGGGCCTCCGAACTCGATTGAAACTTTTCACGCATGAGCAACGGAGGGGCAAAAATAGGAAGATTCGCACGAAAGCATGACGATGCTCCTGGTGGATGTGCTTGCACATCGTCATGCCGTCAGCCACTCAAGTTTTCTTGGAATGTCGAGACGAGGTGGGAGGACGATAAGATGAACTTTGAGAGTCCAAGCTTAGATCTGAGATGCCAATCCTTTTGAAGTTTGGTACCGAGATGTATTTTGGGGGATGATGGGCAGAACGACAAGAGGTGATCTTCGATGCCAACGCCAGACGAAGAGAATGTGTTGAGATGTTTGGTGGCGAGATGCACGACATCCGATAAGATCGGACAAGAAAGATAGATAGATTCGCGAGAACGAATGAAGACTCAATCGTGACTATCAGTATTTGACTTTCGCGAGAGTTTGGTACTAGATCTCTGGAATGAACTCAACACAACACCAAACTCAAATCTTCCAACGTCCAACGTCAACACCAATTGTCCAAAAGTCTCAACAGACGACAGATTAGATTTGTTTGATTCAAATGGGTATCATCATATCATACAAGACTTTTCTTCAAGACAACAAAAGTATGCGAGAACGAGTGGATCGCATTTGTTTTCCGGGTATATAGGTACTTCAACCAAATCCTGAATCACTGATCCAAGACTGGCCTCCAAACGAAAACGCGAAAATATCACACTATAGTACAAGTATCAAACTCAAGAAAATATGTACCTGAATAACACCCCATTCGTTCCCTGCCTTTCCAAATCCTCCTTTTTAATCCAAGCGCCGTCATGGTCCATGGTTCAGTTCGTCGTGAGACTAATTTTTCTCCACTGCCCCTTCCCCCCTTAGCTTCCCCTTTCCTTCGACTCAAATCTCCTAGATCTTCTGATGGAACGCACTCCTCGCAATCTTACTCCTCAACCTCTTCCCAAAAAAGTACATCGGCAAACTCGCCCCACTAACCGCCAAATTCGCAATCGCCACCACCGTGAACACCACCTTCGCCCCACTCTGTTCAAAAAATCCATTAACAAAGTTACTCATCACCAAACTCAAAAGCGCCTTGATAAAATTCATCGTAACAAACGCCTGCGCCGCATGTCCCGGATGACAATCCATAACATACGTAAACATACTTGACGTCGCGAACGGAACAGCCATCGTCTGAACCCCTAGAAATGCTATCGGGATGTATATCGTCGCTCCTGCGGCAACTGAGTATCCAAATCCGATGTAAGCTACTGTTGATAAGGAGGCTGCTACGATCATGAGGACGAGTCGGAATTCTGGTTCGTAAACGCCGTTGTTGTGGCGCGTCATGAATTGGACGACGAAATCGGCGCAGTATCCACTGACGAGAGTACCGATTAAACCGACGCCGAACAAAGGAAGGTTGGTGAGTCCGATGGCGGAACTGTTGAGGTTGTAGGGGGCGGCGGAGAAGATTGTGTCTTGGAGGAGGGCGATGAGGGTTAGGCCTGCAGCGTAGACGGAGTATGTGAATGCTGCATATATAACCGCGGGGAAAGTGATGAGAGGTAAGGGTTTGAAAGCAGTTCTCCAGAACGAGGCATTGGAGACGCGGCCTTGGAATATCTTGAGTCGATCAGAGTATGATTTGACTGGTTCGGGAAGGACGATCTCGTAGACTCGGAGAGAAGACTTGTCGAAGATGACTTCTGTTTCTGGCTCGGCAGGTGCGAAATACACGGTTTCGGGAACGAAGAAATACATGAATGGAAGAATGAGTGCGTAGATCGCAGCACATATTCCGAAGGTGAATTTAAATCCCAAGTTCTGGATGATGAAACCTGCGATCAGTTGTCCAAGCTTGACACCGCCCATGACGAACAAGTTCCAGATGGACAACATCTTTCCCTTCTCGTGGACGAAGAAGATTTCGGAGACGGTGGCGGAGATCAAGGTCTCGAGGGGAGCGGCGGCGAAGCCTTGGATAACACGCATGATGGTGAGGGAGAGGAAGCTTCCAGCAAAGAAGCCCCAGGCGTTGGTGCCGAGGAGGAAGATGGTGGAGATGATAAAAACAGGACGTTTGCCCCATACTGCTGCTGCGGCAGCTGTGAAGAATGTACCGGAGCCGGTGGTGAGTTGGAGGAGACCGACGATGTTGAATGAAACTTGATCGGTTGTGACGTTGAATGCTTTGGCGATGTCTTCGAGACCTGTTGTGATCATAGGACCGAGTCTGCATATGTTAGCGAGGCAGTGGTATGGAGGACCGATATACATACGAGACTGTGACACCTGCTGTTAATGAGAGAATGAGAAGAATAGCCAACTTGGTGGCCGTTGACCTGAGATCGTTAGCTTCTTGGCCAGATGCGGTATGCGGGGTAGCTCACCAATTCAAGGGATCATTGGGACTGTCTGTAGGTTGTGGGTTGAGGACAATGTCTCCGATCTTCTTTGGCTCCTCATATTCCCAATCCTCGAGCTTGGCTATGTAGGTATAAGTCATGTGGTTCCGAAAGCAGAAGCAAGATCAACTTACATGCATCGACCTTTTCATTGAGGTTGACAGTTCCTGGAGGCTGTGAACTGTTAGTATGCTAACCACATTCGAAACCAGGTAGACATACTGTAGGATACTTGGGATCTTGAATGATACCCCAAGACGGCATGATTTATCGTACGAGAGACCAAATTGTCTCAAAGCCCAAACCTCTTTTCGTCTCCTTCCCTTTCGAATCAAAGGAACTGGCGTGTATATAGAACCCCAAAGCTACAACTCATCCCTCGTATGAAATGAACAATAAAGGTTACGTTGAATCGAAGTCTAACACGGACTCGCCAGCGAAGGACCGCAAAGAGACGAGTATATTGACAAGGGAAAGAACAAAGGAACAACGACGACGTGAGAAGAGAAGGTGAAGGTACGGAATCGTGAAGATGGCGTGAGGAATCCTCTCCATGTTCGCCAGCCCACGGCATACTTAACCAATCTATGAAAAGTGGAAATAGAACAGCCAGCTGTGTAACGGTAGATCCACAGGAATCAGTGTCTTCCCTCGTAGGGCACGCATCGCAAGGTCCCAGCTTCAGGCTCAGACTCCTGATTAGATCATGTTGAGTGCAGGTGGAGAGGGGTTTCACGTCCCAGGACCCAGATTGTGATGTACTTTCGGCGTACGCAGCAGGTGTGTTGTGACGATAGCGGAGCCGCGTACCCATAATTCAACAGACTCGTCCTCACCTCCGAGGTTACTGCTTGGCAGCAAGTCCACGAGAGGGACCTAGACGTCGTCGAGAGAGCCAACCATAGAAGAGACAAAAAAGACTTGTCGTCCGAACAGTGGACTGCATCAGACAGGGAGATATCATGGCTAGCAGGGAAAGTTAAAATCCCCGACTGGTGGATCTCCATGTGCACGGGGCAGAGAAGGAGCAGAGAAGTCGTTTGTCGCCCAATAATAGTGTCGTCGATGTCTCGCCAGTCAAGACTTGCCTCAACTTGCCAGAGATGGCGAACACCTCGTCGGGTCCGATTGCAGAAGAGGCTCTGAGTGGCAGTGAACCAGTCTCACTGCCACTGATGTGATGGTGATTACACAA
Source organism: Phialocephala subalpina (assembly GCA_900073065.1). Lineage (NCBI taxonomy): Eukaryota > Fungi > Ascomycota > Leotiomycetes > Helotiales > Mollisiaceae > Phialocephala > Phialocephala subalpina. The sequence goes on from FJOG01000005.1 coordinate 1,453,048, forward strand.
TGCGAGTTTGAGGTCTGTAGATCATTAGCTTTTCACCACACTCAGGTGGTGACGAATCTCGAGGCTTCACCACGGATATTAGTCCGTCTGAAAAGAGGCGTCTAGTTATCTGATTCTCTTGGCAGTAAGGTTGTGGCTGTTTTGTTTGGACGGTGGCGAGGGATGCTTGGGTGTGCCTGTTTGAAATTTCAATGCGTCCTAAAAACATGCACGAAACCCCAAACGACAGGGACCGCACAGGCTCTTACAGGCACTTCGACTCGCTTCAGGGTTCGCGATGGAAGAAACGACCACTAACGACGGCAACTATTCGCGCCATGTGGCTCCCACAGTCTGGCATCCACATTGAAAATGCCCCCAAAAAGAACTGCAATTCTCCTTGGTCGAATAGGGAGAGCCGGATCTAGGGACCGAAGCGGTTTTGACACTATTTGCGAGGCGATCCGCTGACAGGGCAATATCTGTAGGGAGAGACAGGAGACGCCGCCGGCTCTTCAGAGCCCCACTACTATCGTCCTCGAAACATCAAAAGGACCACTTTTTGGCAAACGCAATTTATTTGCTGCGGTACATGCAACTTTAGTGAGAATACCTGCTGCGCCGACGAGATTCAAGGACTTCGCCCAATTTGATATCATATGACAAGACCGCCGTCTATAAAGCACTAAGAACAGCCATGCTGGGGAGGAGATACTCGTCATTGCTGCTGCGGACATTCATGCTACTTATTCTGGCTTCTGGGCGTAGACAACTCGTACCTCGTGATAAGAATGTAGATGTCGGTCCTTGATCGCCTGTCTTACTTGTGCCCTGTGTGCCATCGTCAGAAATGTTCTGTGTTCTGTGGGATTGTGGGAATCGGGGTTCTTCGAAACGTGGTACGCACAGGAAAACGTGAACTTCGTTCAGCGACCCTACGTGATGGATTTCTCTTATTAGTATGAAGTTTCAGGATTCAGGACTGTCGAAAAATTCGAGTTTCGGGATTCGACTTACAATCCAGGACTCTGGTCAACGTCGCCAGCGCATACCCCTCGAGCCCAGAGAGGAATGCCAATAACGTCCACTGCCCTAATTCACGCAACCTTGGATCTACCGGCCATCCTCCTATGGGCGTTTTGATTACTTTTTCGACGATATTCACGAAACCCGCTCTTTCTAGATTTTCTCTGATGATCTCTGCTACTTGGAAAGTTTGTCCTGTGACGGCTCCTGCTTCTTCGTATAACTGTTTCGTCGATGATCAGTGAAGCTCAATCACTAAGTCTTTCGGATGTCGAAGAATGAGGTATCGGACCCACCTTACAAAATCTCACAACTGGACTATCTGGTGTGAGAGTACCATCGTCGGATTTGATCTGTCGTCTCGTCAGCATCTTCAAAAGCAATTTCCCGCGAACGGGGTACGAAAAGGGGTCCAATCTTTGTCCCATTGCTTGGAAAAATGACACGCTGATGGCAGAATACAATATTGGTCCCAGTTCAACAGAGAAAATTCGAACACGGGGAGGAGAGATGTACCCATATCGATCCTTCGATATGCTCGATATAGCCGCCAGGCTTCAGGTGCCTAACTTTCGTCAGTATAATACTTCACATCACTCCTCTTCGCTCACGGATGGGTCAACATACTTATATACTTGTGCATACAGGTTGCCCCAAGAATCTATCGACCCCAATAAAGCTCGAATGTGTACAAAGTCGAAGTACTTTATGGGGAACGTCCACGGATCTCGACAGTCGTCGATCTCAAATCTGCAATTTGGAGGCCTGCCGTCTATCAGCCTCGATGACCCATGTAGGGCCCAAAGTACACATACACTGAGTCCGGCTGTATAGGGGAGAGGTCTGTTCCAATGACAGTGGTTTGTGGATGTTCATCGGCAAAGTCAATTGCCCAAATGCCAGTTCCGGTTCCAACATCGAGGCATCTCTGAGAAATGATCAGTATCTGAATTGTGGCCATGTCATGATTGTGAGACCACTTACTTCGATGTCTCTTTCTATTGGCGCCGCAGTCAACTTCCCTTCAAGTATAAGTAGGTATTTGTGATGGCTGGCAACACACGTCAGGACCCTTAACATCTAAATGAGCATGATGGAATGTTTACCTGATGTCTAGGTTTTCATTCTGTCTTTCATCGTTTGGCGCCCTGTGAAACCATTGTCAGCACACAGCATCGCCACACCCGAGACACAACCCTACCAGTAAATGCCGTCCTTGTACGCATGATATCGTCGCCCATTCTCAATGCGATACTGCGTTACACTGGACTCTACCGAGTATGTATCGTCTCTGTTCCCGATGTCAGCAAACGCCACTATCGACGTAAAATCACGATGTCACGCTGAAACGCGCAGGAACGATTCAACATACAGCTCAAAATCCGAAGATCGCGACGAATCACCGCCCCGCTTTTGCCATCATCAGCCTCGTGTTCGTGTTCCAGTGAGGAGCAGCCTTACCGGCTCAATGGCATCCTCTTGGTCCCCCGCCATAACTCTCGCTGTTGCAGTGTGCGGTAGCCGTAGTAGGGGAGAAGTAAGGTTGTCAATGTGGGTGCGCGATGACAACTCTGCCAAAAACTGTTCGAAGGTCAGTCCTCCCAGATCTCTGGCAACCAGATAGTCGGAAGCCGCGGACCAAGTCACTGGGACCGATCATTCCTTTATGGGTAACGCTAGCCAGCACACTGGGTTGGAGTTCCGCTTATGGTGCCTATCACAGGGTGTGGTAAGGGCCCAGAACGCCACTTTGCCAGGGAACCACAGGGGGCGGGAACGTCGAGTGTCCACTGGAGATGCCCGCAGACTTCCCGACTGCTTTGCTCGGCCGCTGTGCCTGCGCTGGAATGTGTCCCAACACGCTGGATGGACCGTTGGAGGGAATCTTGGGGTGACGCAGAAGAAGCTTCCATTGTCCTCAACCGCGATGAAAAACCTGCACAGCGATGACGGAACATGGTGTTCCGCTGCAATAATGACTCTGATATCAGAGTTGACTAATGTAATGTTCGCGGTCCAGAGGGCCGGTTTGGGCTTGGCTGCTTGGGCGATGGAAATCGCTGCTCAGAAGGGTTTGTAGCCCGATGCCTTTAAACTTCGGCAGCGTCTCGGCCCGGTAAAGGCCAGGGTGCTTCGGGACAGACGGCTTCGGGATGGAAGTGCAAATGAGATGTTAAAAGGGGTGCGCCCCAATATTTCGAGATGCCAATTACGCTTCGTACCGTGTGCGTGGTTCTGGGCGTATATGCGGGCGGTGTGCTGGCTTGATGTTGGATGTTGAGAAGAGATGCGATGTCTACTTTGAAAATATCATTGGGGGAGAGGCTGCTTTAGAGTGACCCGGTTTCGCTTAGGAGGCCTTCTGATTGGGAGAAAATCGAGCTAGTCCTCGACCTATTAAAGTAAGCTGTAGACCTCCTCTCTGAACATCATCAACGTCGAAGTTCCTCCGATTGAGTAACCCGGCACTTCGAATCTTACAAGTACTCTTGTCACATCTGATTCGTCTTCTGATCTCCTATGGCGTTCTACGCCAAATTGTCGGTGGGTCAGAGTCCCTCATCTGCAGTGCAGATTCTGCACACCGACATCTTACCTCCTCGTGTCTAGCTATGCTATGCATGTCATCCTTCATGCACCCCCACTCTGTTGGATATGATCGACATAATACTGTCAATTTGATGAAATTCTCCCTAGTTCAAGCCTGTTATTCCTGTTCGATGTTATTATCGTTGTCCCATCGGTTGGGAGCAACGGAGAGTTCCAACAAGTAGGAAGTCCTTCCTGTGCAGCTATCACGGCCCGTGGTGCCCCGCTACGATAGCTGTGTCAGAATTATTCTCGTGCCGCGTTTAACAATCCCACTCTCACTGCAAATAGTGGCCTTCAACCAAGACGGGGGGGGAAATCAATTCTAGTATTGATGCGGCTAAAGTCTATTCTTACATAAATATGTTTCCAGCACGAATCAAACCCATCTCCCTTGAAACCTTATCACAAAATCTACTTCGAAGACGAATCCAACACACCCACCGCCCACTCCCTCTCCCCACCCTCAATCCCAATATACATCCCCTTTCCATCCCTCCCCGTCACATCAACACTCCTTTCCCTCTCATGTTTTTTCTCCGGCGTAGTTGGAGGTGTCAAAAGACCGGTGCTGAGATCGATACCTTTTGGGACAGCGTCGATTCCTTGCTCGTGATCGAAGTCGAATTTAGGCAGGGCATGATATAAGGCGCGCTGAGGTGTTTGCTCTCGATGCTGTTCATCCATCAGTAGTGTTTTGAAATTAGTTGTTTAACAAAGAAGCATACGGCTGGAACGTACCGAGACGGTTCGCGAGGAAGGGGACAGGGGTTCGTGGCCGGAGGCGATGCGGCGGTTGAAGAGGTTACTTTGTAAGTCGATCTTTCTGAAGGTCGCTGTCATCAGCATCTGGTCACCAACACTCGTAGTGCAAATCTTAGACCCTCGTCTCAAGTCAAAGTGACAACCTACCTTGACATAACCTCATTATAAACACTCCCCAACTCCTTCTCCATTGCCATCCTCTTCTCTAACCCCTCCCTACACTTCTTCCTCATCAACGCAATCACCCACCTCCCATGACTCCTTCTCCTTCCTTTTATCATCTTATCGCCTTTGCTTTCAATATCGAGTTTCCAACTTCCGAATTTGCCGGTGGGAGAGTCGTCTTCCGGGTCGGTGATGTCTTCCCATGCTGCGAGGGCGATGCGGATTCCGTTGTCGAGGTTGTCGGCTTGGGAGAGGAGTTCTTTGTTGCGGATTTTCGTCAAGCTGTTCCTTATATTAGTCTTTTTCTCCTAATATGGGGTCTCTTAAGTTCTTGAGAGCCGGACCCTATGACATGGAGGAATCTCGCATCTCAAGGAAGAGGGGAAGGCAAGTACCAATCCGCTGTATGATCCAACTCAACATCCTTCCTCATCTGCGTCGTCTCACTCGACAACATCCTCGCAAGTGTATCATATTTCTTAAACTCGTTCAAGTGGAAGCCGTAAGTGGAGATGAAGCGGTTGATGAAGATGCCGAAGACGACGAATGTGGCGAAGGCGAGGACGCCGACGCAGGAGAAGAGGATTGAGGTTGTGTATTCTTGTATTGACGACATCGTGGTGGTTTTATTATATCTGCTCTTGCTGGTTCGACGTTATCATTGGACTTGTTGTTTGAAACGAGTTGGGTAAGAATGATATTAAGGAACGCAAGAGAAGAATCGAAGTCAACTCTATCGCCACTTGTTGCATGTGCAACTCCATTCTTGAGATCATAGCGACTTATGTATCATGGTTGTTGATCTGTATCTTACGCGAACCTTTGAGGTATTCGAGGAAGAATGCGCGGCGTGTCGCGTCTAAGTGAAGCGATCTCAGCAATGAGAAGTAAGACAGACGCAGCGGGAAGGGAAGACAGGAATAGCTTCTGACATTCGTTGATTTGTTTACTTGTGAAGCCAACACAAGACCCTCGCTGTTTTTTTTTTTAGAATTTAAGTATGAATGGGTCTTGCTCATATCTCTTTTGTGCTTGGATCACTTCCCAGCCGAAGTTCAAGAGGTTCAATTTTGTTCACTTGAACTTTACGCGATTCGCGTCGCGTGGACCAATATTTCTGTAATCTAACTCTAATCTCTAATCTCCTCATGTCTTTCTACTTGAGGAAGGATCGTTCCATGTTTATCTTGGGGGCTGGGAAAGGGAGGAGGCATATTGTTACCACGTGACTTTTAGCTCTTTTCTCCAACCCACCTGTTTCCATTCTGCGTGAGCAGATAACCCACATACAATAAGTACCCGCAGTCTTTGGGAGCTATTTCCAATCTTCTTTTCCTGATTTCGTCAATGCTATTCTTAGCAATCCTCGTATCCCCAAAATCCCCGTGATGCCTAGCCCACGTGACACCCCCTGCACTCGGATTCCAGGCAACACCTCGGCACTTTCCCTTTTCGTCCAACACATTATGATCGAAATGAGACATATGGAGATATCATATCTCATCATGTGTCTTCGTGTTTAAATCGCGTCAAGGAGCGCGTCGTTGCCTGGATAGCTATCATTGGCGTTGTTGGACTTGAATCCATGTCTCATGGGTTTGGAATTACATATAATCGTGTCTTTTTGTTCAAATCTTGCCCCTTTCTCAATTTGACTTCAATTGTTGTCTGCTTTCTGTTGTCTTCCTCATAGTTTACATCTTCAATAGCCATAATGTCTTCAATGCCTCCCTCAATACCTCCGAATCGTCCTTCAAGCTCCGAATCAATGCCACCTCCACCTCGTCCTAGGAGACCAGACACAGAATCAGCCCCAACCTCAACTTCAACTCAAATACCCTCGGTACGAGCATCCAATGAACCAATCGAGATCGACTCCGACTCCGACTCAGACATCACGATGACCACTCACTCCCGCAACGCTTCCTCTTCCTCCAACACCCTCTCACGGCCGGATACCTCATCCACCAATCCTCCAGCTGGTGCCAGATCTCTCCAAGCACTCGCAGCACAAAGCGTATTCAACGATCTCAAAAACTCCTTGAAGGGATATGAGAGCGCTGCTGCTTACTGCTGCGGAGGCAGCCTCCCCTTCTCCTCAACACCCTCTTCAAACGCTTTCAACTCCGCTAAAGCTCCCATCACCTCTCCTCCTGTCGTGATACGCTTCGATAGTCCTCATCCATCCAACGCCATATCCAAAATCACCTTCCCTTCCATCCCAGACCAAAGGGAAAGTGAGGAAGAGTTGGGCAAGCTGCTCGAAGCTTGTGCACCAGCAACTTTCGGAGTAGGAGCGAAGGATGTTTTGGATGAGAGTTACAGGAAAGCTGGGAAACTGGATCGAAGTCAGTTCTCGACTGATTGGCATCCGGCTGATTATGGGATCTTGGATACGATTGCGCAGACGTTGCTGCCGGAGTCGAGTACTAGTTTTGGTGAGAAAGAGGATAGGAGAGCCGAGCATTGGGGTGTTAGGGCTGAGTTATACAAGTTGAATGTAAGCGATGACTCAGGCGAGAAAACTTAAATAGGGGAACATATTCTGATGACGTGTAGGTGTACTCAGCACCATCCGGACGATTCCAAAAACACGTCGATACACCTCGAGGAGCCACACAATTCGGTAGTCTGGTAGTCTGCTTGCCGGCTGCTCACAAAGGCGGCCAACTACTCATCCAGCACAAGAAGCACACCTCAACGTTCGACTGGTCGAACGACAATCCCAACTCTCTAGAATGGACGGCATTCTACAGCGACTGCGAACATGAAGTCCTTCCCGTCAAATCAGGGCACCGCATCACCTTGACCTACAATTTATATATCTGTGAGCGTATCGGCGGCATTCTGCAACGATATCCCGGCACCGACCCATCGCTCTTCCCGCTGTATGGAAAACTAAGAGATATGCTCGAGCAGCCCGGTTTCCTCCAAGACGGAGGTACAATTGGCTTTGCTTGCACGCACACCTACGCACATACCTCGCGCGGTACCGAAAGACTCATGCCCCATTCCTTGAAAGGTCTCGACTCCGTGATCTTCGCTGTCTTTTCGTCTCTATCTTCCGAATACGATATCAGGGCCACGGTCAGACCGCTATTGAGTACTGAGATGTGGGATGAGTACGACGAGAATCGCGCCGAGGGAGGCGATATCCCCAGTGACGACGAGGATTTTGACTCCGAAACTCTGGAGAGGAAAGCATCCGTGGATAGAGTCGGACCAAAATTCGAGAGGATAAAGATGATTGATAGCCAGTTTGATAGTTATGGTGACCCTACATCTGTACGTTCACCGCATTTTCCTATTATCTTTCTGCTTTCCAAGACCGCACACTAATGCATCAAACAGAAGCTCCAGCGCTACTTCCCATTCCAAGAATTCCGCAACGTCCTCTGGCTCAACGAAGCTCACCACGAAGGCTGGGAGGTCCAGCTTGTGAACCTGAAATATGGCAATGAAGCATCACTGGCGTGGAGCTATAGCCATGCTGTGATCTTGGTTGATGTTCCGCCGTTTCTTGAGAGAGTCGCTGTGGGAGAGAGGGATATGGTTGAGATTGATGGCAGTAGAGATGCTGGGGAGGCCGTCTTTCCGGATTGGCATGCGGGGAAGAGGGGTAAAGAGGGGACAAGTTATTGATCTTTGGCTCTTGATTTGCTCTTGCATGAGAAGGCGCTTCCTGAGGGGCCGAGAGTGTATTTAGTACGTGCTTTTTGTGAGCGCCTCGGTTTTGTGTTCGATTTTGAAAAGGTTGATGTTGTCTGTCATTTGAGAACCACAGTGTGTTTAGAATGATCAGTCGACGATGTCTATGATCTTATTCAGGCATACAACGCGTCCATCCGAATTTCTCCAAGTGCTTCCAGACTGCTGCTAGTTCCGGCATGCCGAATCCAACATTTGCGTCGACTCCTTAGTCTCCCCACCAGAAGCGTCCTTTTCATCAACTGTCCAGTTGTCGATCAAAGTCTGCCAAAGTGTGATAATGACCGAATGCTGCTGGCCGAGGGTCGCGGGGATTCCGATATGCGATAAAGGTAGTGAAGCCTGCGAGTCCTGTAGTGACGATACAGTACACGAATACTCTCGAATACAGCATCTTGAATCCATAAATATGAAACTCCTCCCCTGGACCCTCCTCATTTGAATAATTTGCTCTAATATCCAATGTAAGACGGCTTTGGATGCAAAGAGCGCGATATTCTCCCATCGCGTAGCTATAGACGCAAAAGCATTGGTCTTTATACAGCCCTATTTTTGGACCTGCTTGCCGCTCTCCAGGTGCTCTCGTCCCTGGAGATATTCACAGCGAGCTCGGCAGCATGGAGGCCTAGAGTCTGAAGCTCCTGTGCTATGGCAAGAATTAAGATCCCAAGAAGTAAAGCGACTGCCCAAGGCGTAGAGACTGAATCTGATTCGGATAAAGCGATCCATGGAGCATCACTGGACATATGGTGGTCGTCGTCGTCTCGCCAAGACAATGTAAAGTTCCAAGGACCATTGAACAACTCCTCCTCGAAATAATGTTTAGAAAGGGGCACCAGCACGATAAACCAAAGCAAACGGATTGAAGAAAATGTCCACAGGCACCCAAGAACATAGCCCACTGATTTATTCGAAGCTCTGATACTGTGCTGGCTCAACAAAGGCTTCATCGACTTCGAAGCAATGCTGAACCCGTTTCTTGAAAGCATACATTTGTTCGATCTGTGCTGTAAACCGTTAAGTATCAAGGCCAATGTACTATTGAGAGGATTGGAGCTCTAGCTGATCATATTGTTCGATTTCAATACCATGATCCATGTCGCTATCGATGTCTTCGCAAGTAATCCTAGAGCCAGACCTAACAAAGTAATGCTATTGACGAACACATGGTCAATGTATTCTTCTTCAAGTAAGATTAAAAATAGTTGGGAAGAGGCCGCATAGCACATGATGAGCGAGAGGATGGAGACAACGTTGGCAGGCCACCTGTTTGGAGCATGCTTCGGAGTGCTGGTGAAGAGTCTTAAATTGGTGTTGTATTCAAGTCGACCTTCTCTGAAAAGATCCCCTCGAAGTGATGTTCCATGAATGTATACTAATGCATTGGTGATTAAGGCGACAAGAGCACTCATCAAGAAGGAGAGGGCGGCCCCGCCTTTCAAAGATGATTGAATTGGATAGAGGAAGCTAGATGTTGGCACTATGAATATTGACAGGATACCTAGAGTCGCGCGTACAAGGATGATTAGCCATGTAACAACAAGCGTGCATATGCAGAGAAGTTTTGTTGTTTCGCCTCGATCGAAATCTGGAAGCAGTGGGGGCCTTGAGGTTGATAGAATGGAGTCGACATCCACACATGCAAGTCTTTTCTCAACGGAAAAGTGCAAGTCTATAGAATCATCCGGATGGTCTAAGGACTGAAAAAGCTCTCCGTGAGATATAGCGCTTGTACCTTTGGTCTCGACGGAGTTTGGTAGTCCTTCGTTCATGATAGCTGATCGCGAGTAGGTGGAACAGTCTGTCGACGAAACAATGCCAATAGAAAACAGATGTAATTCAAAAATGGCCCACGCTCCAAGGTAGGCTACAGCTATGACCATCGTGATTGATATAAGAGTATCTCAATGTGAATGTTGTTGAAGGTGACTTGCAAGGTTGTCTTTGACTAACTGACCACTTGACAGATTTCAGAGCACAGCCTCTTCGAAACTCTTCGGTATTCTTTTGCAAACCCACAGAAGGCTCATCTCTCGTATTTCAGCACAATTTGTGACTCCGAGTAAATGAAATTCACGAGTTGATATCAAGCTGATATTGCACCCACTTAGGCTCAATGCAAGGGCGAATAGGGGTCAAGCTCGCTAAAGACGCCCTAGCTGAGAGCTGCCGAGCGCGTTTCTCTTGCGCTGTTTCTCTCTTCAACCTCAAAAACATCACAACACAGCCTTGAGATCCAACACCATGGCACAACTATATGACCTTCCTAATGAGACACTTCTCTCAATTGCTCAATATGTAGGACGCGACAATTCGCGTAGCAGCACGGAGCTACTGCTGCTATCCAAACGCTACTTCATACCCCGCCTCTACAGACACGAAAGCACCTCAATCGTAGCTAACATTGGCCTTCTAGGTACGATGTTGCCCGACTTGTACCATTCGATAACCTCACGCTGTCTGCCTTGCAGATTCTACGAATTCTTCCATCTCCTGATGGCGCGCAAGCCTTCCTACTCTCTCGACCGCAAGATTTATGCATCACCCAGAACTTCGACTATTCCCCTGATCTTTCGACTAGCATATCTGCCAATGCCGCCGTTGCGGAATACGTCGAAACCTTCATGGAAATTGGTACAATACCTACAACACTAGGAGGAGCAGCAAATAGACATTCTGTGGATGTCGGGGCATGTACTGCTTTGCTGCTGTTCCGCCAAGTTCTAAAGAATATGGAAGGGCTGCGAACTTTCAGACTCCACATGATCATCAACAAGCCCGATTCTCCAGACATGGAAAACATGTGTCTTTCGGTGATCAAAGAGCTGCTCAGCGATCTGTCTAGTTCAATAAGCAGCCTCACCTTGAACATTCGAGGGGGGTACTCACCAACCTGGATCGATCTCCATCCTAATTTATTTTCTCGTCGCTCTTACACAGGAGCAAAATCTCTTTACCATTTACTTCTATCGCAGGACTTTTTACCGTCATTACAACACTTATCCCTCCGATTACGCCGGGATGTCCCCAAGATATTTGATTTCATTTTAGCAAGTCGCGACCAGCTGGAAACTTTGGTTTATTGATGTCAGTACCGCCAACGACCCTCGAGATATGTGCAATCTACGACGTGGCGAATATCTTCATGGAAGCCCTCAAGAGACGAATTCCTGGGTGGATTTTTGCTCGAGCCTCTGCAATGACCCAACGGACGCTCAGCTTCGCGCACCCGCTGGCTATTATATGTATCTTGCGGATGAGGGCTTGAGAACATCCATGCTTATCGAAAATCCCGGTGCTGATATCGGACGGCCGGTCGTCTCTTCAGTGTCGAGAAGCGTGTTGACTGGGAAGCTCTTCGTGACCTTCGGTATGAACAGCCCAGAGTTCTATTGCTTGTAAGCAAGTCTCCAGTCGGCAAGGTAAGCATAGTCTTGGCATCAGGTGTGCTTCTGAATGAAGAGCCCTTAGCCCTTGTTTCCTATCTCTATATTCTTCGCGTGATTCTTTGCGTGGCTTAAGTTCTCATTTCGACGTCTTTTCTTTCATCCGAACAGTTCTTTCCCAAGGCCAAAGTAAAGCATCGAAGTACTCTGCAGACTCGAGACTAGATTATCGCATTCCAAGCTGAGACCTTCGCCTGCATTCCATTCCACGACTTACACTGTCATCTTTTACTCTCAAACAATCCTCACACTTCAGAGCCAACGTTGTACCCTTAAAATGCGCATATACTGCATTAACAACGCCAAAAGCTCCCGGAAACAAACCTCTTTGTTCGTCCCTGGCCTTCCTCACCAACTCTGCGCTAACCAAATCAAAGTTTCCTCTACACGCCCCATTGTCCGCACCAAGCCGAACACTTCTTTGACGTAAATGAAATGCTCCTCTCTTTCATGGCGGACAAAGAAACGACGATAATCATGAATGCCAATGGCATGTATCGAATCTCGTTCGTATCCTCTAAAATGCAATTTGTTTCGAGCAGACCAGAGGAAAAGACCGTTTATGAAGGAATATGAAGACAACAACCCCGAGCACTGCGCAAATTAAGATGGCAACTTTTCGCCCTGTGGTGGCTTCCGAAGTAAAGAGTCTGGCACCAGGCACGATTCTTTGGCTGCCGCCGAAAGACCAGCTCCCAGTCGGGACGTATGCTGATCCGAAATTGCTCGATGGCGGGTACAATCATCCAGTGATCATTGTCTCCTACCCTCCAGTCAAAGAGGTCAAGTACACCTCTCGCGTGGAGATTGCAATCGTACGTATACCCATCCTTTCTGTTTCCGCTTCAATACTGACCCAAACCCGCAGGTAACTTCCTTCCATGGCAACACAATTAAATCACACCTAGCGCAAAAAGGCATCAATTACAAGACCGGTACTCTCGCAGCCCAGAAAGCAGGATATCTCCGCATCGTAACCTCGTCAAAACCTCACGCGAAAGACGTCTTGAAGTTGAGGAACGGAAAGGGAATGAAGCGGGACTGTGCCTATGTCAATGTTAAACAGACCTTTGGGATTGAGATTGCTGCGCTTGCGAAGTACGGTGGCAAGGGTGAAGATGCTGAGTAAGTTCCATCTTGTGATTTAATCTCAGAAGATATGAAGAAGGATGAGCAAATGTGTAGATACTAATTTCAAGAAGTGCGTATAGGTTGACGGCACATGCGATAAAAGCGTTGGTTGAAGCCGTTTTGGAGTCTAGGAAACGAAAGAGGAGGATGGAGAATAGCTTGAAATCGGAGCTGGAGGGAGCGAAGGAGAAGGAGCCGAGGACAGGAACGTCGATAAAGAAAGCAGGTGGAAAAGAGGTCACGAGGAAGGACAAGAGCAAAGTCCGGACGAAGTCCAAGAATGGATTGTAGGATTGGGGAAATGGCAGATGAATACTAGTTCGGACTCTTTACACCTGAGTTATGCTATCATCCATCGAGCTCTTCTGTCCATACATCATCCTTCCCTCAACTGAATCTTCTTCTCTTCCTATCTCATCCTTAATCTTCTCTAGATCCACAACCCCTATACTCCTGCCACATGATATCAATCTTAGCTTGACTCTCCTTGTCCTCTCTTCGAATCCTGGCCTTGCTCTCATCCCTCATTGTCTGTCGCTTGGTTTCTTCAACCCCTTTCATCTGGTACCGTCGTGCATCTCCCACTCGTTTTTTACTGTGTCATCGTGGTGAAGTTACGTGAGATTTAGCTTCTTTCGAATTTCTTCCTGAATGGCTTTGATCTGGGCATTGATCACAGCCCATTCTGGGGTTTGCGGCATGATCTGGTCATCGAAGTCGCCATCCCTTGAGCCATTCTCGCCCTCCCGCGGCTCGTCATCTTCCTTTGGCCTCCTTCCTGGATCCTCGCTTCCCGATTCATATCGCTCGCTAGTTCTTCAATCATGGCGACGCTTCATTCGCTTTGCTTCATCGCTGCTGTATGAGTCTTATTACCGTTTGGAGACATTTCCTGGACTTAATCCGCCGGATTTTTTGCATGTGAACCCTCATTCCACTCAACTTTAATTTAATATACCGTTAGTGAGATGCCAAGAAACATCAAATCGAACGGTTTCCATAAGCCTGCGCTCACGTGAAACTTCCACACTACTCCAGAAAGTTCTCAAACGAGATTGTTGGCAGATACTAATGCCAAGATATAAGCAAACTCGATCCCACTATTCAATCAAAAGGTTATACTCTACCGGTAGACCAAGATGCCTTCCACTGTCTTTCCAGATTCATACAGCCAACAGCAAATAGACGAGCTCTTCCCGCTACAGAAACAGGTCATGCAAAACCAGATCGACAATCACAATGCCAAAACTCGCAGCAAAATCACCACCATTGAAAACGAGTCCAAAGCGAAAATGACCCGCGAAAACTCCATCTCCGAAATCGCCAAAACCTGCATTCAAGAATAGCACTCCAAGATCATCAAGTATCTGAAACATGACCACAACTCAAAGTTTGGCTGGGAGAAGGATCAGAATGCGACGAAGCTTGACGAGGTACAGAAAAGATTAACGAATTCGAAAGCTGAGAGTGATATGATAAATGAGATGTTGGAGTAGGAGACGGGAGGATTGAAAGGGGGGGTGAGGTTTTGAGGGGCGAGTCTATGACGGACATTCATCCAGCACCCTAGCATAAGTTGCTTGACATCTTTAGGGTATCAAGCGTCCTTCATTGAATGATTAAACAATCTTAGCATCAGGCATTATATGAAAACGCGTCCTTGGCTCCTAGAAAGCATGACCCAAAGTGGAAGGAGAAGCGCCATCCCAACCATCTCAGTCGCTCCACTCCAAGCCTGTACACCTAGGAAATTGACAGTTTGCAAATCTATGATAGCACCCGCAACTGGAGACCCAATCAGGAGAGACAACGCAGACGTCGTCCATGACAGGCCCATACGAGAGCCGAGAGTGCCAGGGTCTGGGCACAGCATGGGGAAAATACTTGGCGGGAGCGCAATCAACGCTCCGCCGAAGAACCCTGTTATGGAATAAGCGATTTAATTATCAATCACATGTGTGGTACATTAGGCTTACCATATAACACGCTGAACACGATGAAACCCGACAGAGTATTCGTGGCTATCCAAATAAAACATAGGATACTTGAAGCACCACAACAAATGATCCAGGTAAGCATCACCCCAAAATGATGGGCAGGGAGAGCAGCAAAAAGTCGTCCAAATAAGGAAGCCGCCTGACATCCAATCAATAGATACAGCGCGAGGGATTTATCCTCCTTGAGAGCTATCTGAGCGTATGTCGGGATGTAAAACAGGGGGACCATATAGCCAAGGAAGATGAAGAATTGCGCGCCGGCAAAAGTGAGGAATGGCACGTCCGTGAAGACAGTTGGATCGAAGAGAGACCTAGCACGACCACTGACTTTCGCTGGGCGTGCTAACAAGGCCGGAAGGGCGATTGCGAAGGTAGCCAGGCTGACGAATCCTATGGTTCGGACCGTCCACGGAAAGCCGACTTGAGATATGAGTCGTGAAAAGATAATGGTATATATTATACCCCCTGTTCAAGTCAACGTCCTGACCTTCAATAACTCTCAAATCGCAGGGAATATTGACCAAGAGGGGTGCCAGAGGTCATCAAGCTCATGGCAATGGCCCTCCTGTGCTTGAATGACCCCCCCACCAACGACATTGTGGGGACATAAAGCAAGCCACAACCAACGCCAACACAAACACCCTGCGACAAAAAGACTTGGTAGTATTGAGTCGATATGCTGAGCATCATCATTCCAAAGACGGTGAGAAAACTTCCAGCATACAAAAGGATGTGGTAGTAGCCGAGATCGTACAGTGGACCGGAAACGACACCCAGCATAATCAGCAACGCTCCCTGCAACGTCCCAATCCACGAGATAGACGAAGAGGAGTAGTTTGGGAGGTATTGGAGTACGTAGAAAGATTGAAAGGCGCCGAAGGACATCGGGAGGCCCCTACGATACATGAGCAGCTTTCAGTTTACTGAGAGCTATGAATGCGCAAATACCAAATATTCCAAAAAACCAAGAATGCGCCAAAGACCTGCAACCACGCTTCGATGCCGCCATCTGGAGGAGACTGAATGGGATTCTCATAAGTGGGATTAGGCGGTAAAGCTGGAGCTGGAGCTGGAGGTGAGATTTCAGAGGGAGACGGAGCTGGAGATGAATTTTTGACCGACATTTCGAGCGTCAAAAGGCCGGGTACAACTCAGGTTGATTCGGGGTTATATATCTTCGTTGGAGATTGAAGAAGTTGCAGGAAATAAAGATGAAGGATGAGAAAATGCGATCGTCGAGATATAGCCGGACATCCAAGCGAGTTCGCGTGACTTTAGCGTTAGCTTGTCAGGGGAGGCGAGGAGGGGAGATGATTCAGCAATTCTCTTTTTCGCAACTACCACCACCATCATACGCAACCATCAATTAACGGACTACCAAAAGAGGACTCGGGGCCACGAAATATTGATGTTATCTTACATCCTGCACTTCAAGAGCGACAACTTGCAGAACGAGAAGAAACTGGATTACATGGTTTGAGTGTCGAATCAGAGAAGAGAGTCGAGCTGGATGAATCGGAGAATGATTTGAAGAAGCAGTTGCTGATGGATGAGTTGCAAAAGCGAAATGCTCGGCAGGATGACATTGCTGAAGCACAGAAGAAGTTGAATGAGTCGAGGAACACGCTTAGGGAGAGGTAGATCAAGCATGAAGGTGCCCTGAAATCCGACAAGTTCAAACCCGATTAGAAAAACGAAGAAAAGGAAGGCAAGTCTCAAAAGCCCCTGATAGAAGAGAGCTCTGAGAAGGAGAATAATGTTCGACGTCTGGTTGAAGACGGGAGGGGTGGAGCACTAGCTCTGGGCTGGTTCAAGTTGAATACAGAGATCCTGCGGAGCAAGTGGCATTGTGGGGATACGGACATTCAAAAGCTCTAAGCAGGAAAGTAGGTGAATTTCATAGATTGAAAAAGTGACGTGTGATGATCCCAGCGCTAAGTAAACCGCAAACGTCTCCGTGACGCCAATGCTGATTCCCGCCAAGTGCACCAACATGATGGTAATTTGCAGAGACTCCATTCAATGCACTCCTCCCGATGCCATTCCCTCCCTCCATTTATCTATCCCTGCCGTTATCATCAGTTTCGTGCTAGTCGATGACTAGATACCGTATACCACCCCACGCTTTCTTTATCAGAAAACCTGTATGAGTATCTCAAGGTTCGCCTAGAAGTCTAGCCGTGATGTCTCCCATATAAGCTTCCTCAAGCTCATAGTCCTCTCCATTGTTCTTGTCGATGTTGACGAATATGAAGGCCTCTACTACTCGGTCGATATCGAAACCCATGTTTACGAAACGGTCGATCAGGTCCTTGTTGTATCCTTGATACCTATGAGTCCTGTCAGTACTGTACCAATCTAGCCTGCTTCCAATAGTCTTACCGAGCAGCTTCCAATCTCATCTGTTCCTCTCGAGAAATGTTCTTTTGAGGTTTTGGTCGAGAGTTTGTTGGTGAGTGAGCGATGTTCGTCTCCCATTGGGTCGACTTAGGTGCATTGGCATACTTAATGGCCCATTCTCGTGCAACTCGTTGGAACTGGTCCGGATTCTTCATGAGCATACTCGCAACCTCTGCATCCTGAGGATCCTTCGGCTCGGGTGTACTGAGGAGTGATTGTAGAGAGAGAAGAGCAGACTTGATAGTCAGGACGGGTGACCAAGCAGTACCTAGGGTATCGAGGCAGATAGCGCCCTAGCATGAATTAGAAAAGGGGGCTCGCTATAACCGAGCAAAGTACTTACAGTCTGGCTGCTGACATTTGGGTGCCAGAGCTTCGTCTTGAACTTCATCTGAGGAGGTTTAAAGGGGTATTCGTTGGGAAGTATAACATCCACAACATATGTTCCTCCTTCATAAGGTGTCTCTGGTGGCCCAGGGAATGAGGCATGAAGATGGCCGAGGTCCGAGCCGCCATTTGCTGGTTCTGCTTTTATTCTCGATGCTGTATCACCTTGAATATCTGCCAGCTCTTTGCCGATTCTGCGAAGACGGTTGGATGATGCCATGACGATGACTTGAGGAGTTCGGAGGAAGGCTATCACCTAGTATGGCTTTATGCTTAGGAGGAAACAGCGGGCGCGATCGGAGTCGAGAAGGCGTCACAATCAAGGTCTATGCTCTGGTGAATAGACGGACTGACTCGTGAGGTTCCAGCGCTCCCCGACTGTTTTAGAAGTTAGTAGAATGCACAAGACGGATCATAAAGCTGTATATAGCTCTATAGAGTAATGGGCGTCGAAGAGAAATGCTGGCAGGGCGTTCACAAGAAAGCCTTACCCGTGGGGCACGCTGTTTGGCGGGGTACTCGGTGTTTCGAGGGACGATCGAGAAAGTGGTCGGGTAGATACGCTGCAGTATTATGTATTGGTACTACCTTTGTATTTTAGGCTCAACCTTCTCGGCCAAAGGACTTTGTTGTCGGTGTTCGACGTACGTGGTTCCAGTAAATTGTTGTCGAGGCTGAGATCTCGAATGGAGCTTCACTCCCGACGAGTTGACGATCTAGCGGCCTTATTGACAAGGTTGTTGAGTCAGGCCGCTAAGTTCCGTTAGCGCGCCGCGTCGTGCGCTCTGTCGCCTGCCGAAAGCCATCGAGCTTCGCAGGAGCTGTTCTGACAAACTCCAAACCAACTCCATCCAATTCTTCACCGCCATCGACAGAACCATAGTGTTCTGCATTCCGTTACTTTTCTTTCAGAGTCGTTACTGAAACCATCTCGACGGTGCTGACTCAAGATGGTAAGGCCCTGTTGACGAGAGGCTGAGAGGCAATGTTGACAAGTATCGCAGGGAAATCAACAGTCTGGCCTGGGAGGTGCTGGCCAAGGTGGTGGGGATAACAAAGATGAGAAAGACAAGAAGGTATGCAGATCGAAAAGTAGACGTCCATATCGATACACAGATGCTGATTGTTTGTCAACAGAAGGATAAGCCCAAGTACGAACCACCTCCACGTCCAACAACTAGAATTGGCCGAAAGAAGCGCAAGGCAGCTGGTCCAAATGCATCTGCAAAGCTCCCTGCTGTCTACCCTACCTCTCGATGCAAGCTAAGATACCTCCGAATGCAACGAATCCACGATCATCTGCTACTCGAGGAAGAATATGTTGAGAACCAGGAGCGATTACGGAAGGCAAAGGCTGCGAAGGAGGGTGGTGCACCTGCAACCGCAGGCGGCGACCCTGATGCTCTAGACCGAAATGCTGATGAGCGAGGACGAGTCGATGATATGAGAGGAAGCCCGATGGGTGTTGGTACATTGGAAGAGATGATTGATGATGACCATGCGATCGTCTCATCTACCACTGGACCTGAATACTACGTGTCTATCATGTCGTTCGTCGACAAGGACCTCCTGGAGCCCGGTGCAAGCGTTCTACTTCACCACAAGTCCGTGTCCATTGTTGGTGTTTTGACTGATGATGCCGATCCTCTGGTTACCGTCATGAAGCTTGATAAGGCGCCAACAGAGTCCTATGCGGATATTGGAGGTCTTGAGACGCAAATCCAAGAGGTTCGAGAGTCTGTAGAATTGCCACTCCTGCATCCTGAGCTGTATGAGGAGATGGGTATCAAGCCTCCAAAGGGTGTCATTCTCTATGGTGCGCCCGGTACTGGAAAAACGCTGTTGGCCAAGGCTGTTGCGAACCAAACAAGTGCAACATTCTTGCGTATTGTTGGTAGTGAGTTAATTCAGAAGTATTTGGGTGATGGGCCTCGGCTTGTCAGACAACTATTCCAGGTAAGCAGCATCATTTCGCACTACCGGCATTGATCTAACATCACGTAGGTTGCTGCCGAAAATGCTCCATCCATTGTATTCATCGACGAAATCGACGCCATTGGTACGAAGCGATATGAGTCTACATCAGGAGGAGAACGAGAAGTCCAAAGAACCATGTTGGAGCTTCTCAACCAGCTGGATGGTTTCGATGACAGAGGAGACGTCAAGGTCATCATGGCTACGAACAAGATCGACACTCTTGATCCTGCCCTTATCCGTCCCGGCCGTATCGACAGAAAGATCCTCTTCGAGAACCCCGATCAAGTCACAAAGCGCAAGATCTTCACCCTTCACACATCCAAGATGTCTTTGAACGAGGATGTCGACCTGGAGGAGTTCATCAACCAAAAGGACGACTTGTCTGGTGCTGATATCAAGGCTATCTGCTCTGAAGCTGGTCTGATGGCATTGAGAGAGCGCAGAATGCGTGTCCAGATGGCTGATTTCAGATCTGCGAGAGAGCGTGTCTTGAAGACGAAGAGTGAGGGCGAGCCGGAGGGATTGTACTTGTAGGATGGGCTGGGATGATAGAGCATACTTGCGTTCTTTCGTGGCGGATGTATTCTAGAGATGATAATGCATCACGGTGGTGATGATTTGCAGCGCACTTTTGTCCCGGATTCCTTCTCAACAACGTCTGGCCAGCCTGTTACTCCATGCCCCAAAAGCAAGTGCATTTCTCCATTCATAAATTGATGTTACTAGCAAAGTATTGACAGGGCTCTTTCGTCTGCATGTCAGAGTTCGTGAGCAATAATTCTTCGCTCTGTTACCTCGCAAGGCTGACGTTGATTGTTCAAGCTTGCAGTTCTGGACCTGAATTAATATACAATGCTGGTACTAATTTTCATAACTTTCTTGATCCCCGCCCTTTTATTGGGAGGCTCACAGGGCTGTGCAACCAAGTTTTGGACGAGAGTTTGCTTAGCTGCAGATTTGCACCAATGGCAGCCACGCTGTCACCGCCCCCAACTCCAATCGCAGGGCTGACAACAGCTGGGCCACTTGGCTACATGCACCTCCGCCTCAAGGCAAACATGGGATGGGACCTGTCTTTTAAATCTACTGCCTGCCTTCCCTCGATCGCTTTACGAGATTTGGCGTCCTTTACCTGGATGAGATGATTTCAAGATGAGCACCAGACGAATAAAGCTGCCCGATGATAGGTTGTTCAAGATTAACCTTAGTTCTTATGAGCAGCTCAGGCCATCAAGCGGGGTCGATGAGGTTGATATCGGGGATTCTTATTCTTATTCTTATTCGATAAGGCCACAACGTACGAGTGCGACTGAGAATGAGTTCTTGTTGAAGAATTTGAATCCGGAGGAGGCGGAGGGATCGGACCCGGCCTCAAAGCTTCCCGATTTCGACAATGGGAGATTGACAAAGGTTGCTTGCACCTGGGGACTTGTGTTGGTATGGCTAGTGATCATCGCCTGCATAACGATCGGTGTTCTCTGTGTCATCAGAGGCCCAAACGGAACCTGCATGGGACTTACCGGACTCTCCATAGGTGGCGGGGAAGCATTATCGCTCGGAGTCAACGTGCTCCTCACGCTCTGCATCGAAGCCCTAGGCTACATCCACGGAACCTCACTCCGATGGGCCCTTTTCCACGATGGCCGCCTCCAGTACAACACCAACACTCGACTCTTCAGCTGTGCTCGGAGTTCTCAGAATGGCTGGCTATCTAATTGCATTTGTACTGCATCTCTCATTCTATGTTACGCCGCTTCGTCCCAATTATTTGTTTATGGGGCAACATGGCCAAAATCGTCGTCGAGAGCTGTGTGGGGTGTCTATGCGAATGGTGTTGCGTTCTTGATGTTGGCTTTGGGGTTACTGGGGAAAGCGGTGATTGCTACTTGGATACTGCTTTCGGAAACAAGAAAGAATATCCTTACCTGGAGCTCGAATCCTCTCAACACCACACTGGCAGTCATCCACCGCGGTCTTGAACCTCGCTCAAATCGGTGCATGCTTTCTGTTCATCAAGCTGAATTGCCCTCGATTCCAATTGTGCCGTTACGGAAACAGCAAAGTATCAGAGCCACGCACCGTTCAATACTCTACATTGCACTCTTCGCCTGGCTACTTCCGATTCTGGCTTCGGCCTTCTTCCTGGTCCTAATAATCCACTCCAAAACCACATTCACCAACAACTCCTCCAACCCCTCCGACCCTCGAACATGGCACTTCACCTTCTCCTGGTCCCAAATCGGAGTCGGAGTGACACAACTCCTCAACACGTTGGTCCTGCATATGAAGCCATCTCGCAACCAAACCGCGGCGCCTATCTTACTCGCTGGATTGATGATTTTATCTCTTGTTCAAGCTGCTCAAACACTGTCCTTACACGCTATCGAATTAATCGTCAACTTGTCCCGAGACGAAGATTCCTGGCGCGCAGCTGCACTGAAAAAGAGAGGCGCAAGGTTAAGCTCTGAACCCTTTACCTCCGCTACTTTGAGCTGGCAAAGCTTGGTGCTGTTTGTTGCGAAAGCGGGACTGCATTGGTTGTTAGGACAGAGTGTTTTAGTTGGTTTCAGGAATTTGACGGATACGGATGATTCGTCTTTTTATTTGAATTGGTATTTTGGTTATATTAGAGCGTTAGCTTATGTGGTGGGAACCATTGTGTTAGCGATCTTTACGACGTATCTGGCATATCGGAGATTAGGGGGAAGTCAGCCGGCAAGTTTTGGGCATTTACAGACACTGGCGGATTTGGTTGATGATTGGAGTACGGATGGGAATGGGAGATTTTGGTGGGGTGATAAGGGGGAGGTGAGGGGTGTGAGACATGCTGGGATGAGTTGTAGGAGGGAGGAGTTGGAGGAGGTGAGAAGGGATAGGTTTTATGCTGGTTGAGGTGGAAGTCATGATCTTCCAAAATCTGGATTTCTTTTGCAGCTCAATCCTCTCACCTGTCCACTCCGAAGATCGAATCTATCTGTATACTTCTCGCGATCTCTTGGGACCAATTTTATCGAAGTCTCGATGTTAGTCACGTGGAAAATATTGTCGATGGCTTTACTTTTCACTTCCCCCCCTGCACTCAAGAGCCTCAGAGAGTAGTTCTCCTGAAGCCTAAGCAGACGAATAATTACTCAGCGACTTACAGCTTAACTCCAAGCATATGTTTCGGCGTTAGTTCGTTCCAAAATTTCCCAAAGCAGTTGCTGAACTTGATGAGTAATCTTTCTTTGATTTCCAAACATGAAGCTAACACCATCTCATCATTCTCATGCATCTGGGATCAGATTACATGCGAATTAATTGGCCTATCATATTATCGCTACAGTGCATTAGATGTTTCAAAGAGTAATGCCGAAGGAATCTTGTGCTGCCACTCGTTTGTCAGCCAAGTTGATGTTCAGAATGTTTTCTAGAATACTATCTACTGATCTTTCCGAGTTTTACCAATCCGACCACTCGGGCAGTCCTTGTGCACGTCATCCAGCATGTTGTGAAGGTTTGAAATTATATTTAATCGCGAAGCCATCTCTCCCCCCTAATCTTCAAGTTCCTCCATCGTCTATCTCTTCTTGCAGCAACAAGAGAAACTATCTTTTGCTTACCATCTCTAATATTCAAGCGCATCATGTCGTCATTCAAGAACATCGCTCTCTGGGGTATCGGCGGCGAAAACATCGGCCAGCACATCCTCTCCGCCCTCCTTGCCGACGGTTCCTACAACATAACAGTAATCGCTCGCGCCTCCTCAAAATCAACCTACGGCCCCTCCCTCCCCATTATCCGCGTCTCAGATGACCTCTCTCACAGCAGCCTCGTTTCCGCTCTCCAAAACCAAGACGTCGTGATCTCAGCCGTTGGCTCAGCAGGTATCGCTTCACAGATCAAAGTCGCGAAAGCTGCTGTTGAAGCGGGAGTCAAGAGATTTATTCCGAGTGAATATGGGTTTGATAATGCGGATGTGAAGAATGCGGAGTTGTCGCCAATTTTTAGGCCGAAGCATGAGTTGGAGAAGGAGTTGGTGGAGTTGGTGAAGGAAAACCCGGGATTCACTTGGACGGCACTAGCAACTGGACTATGGCTGGATTGGGCATTGGACGTCAAATTTGTTGACATCGATCCAGAAGCCCACTCTGTTGTGTACTGGGATGAGGGGACGCAAGCGCCGTCTATGACTACGCTTCCATACTCTGCACAAGGCGTACTCCAAGTTCTCAAACACCCGGATCAGTTCAACAACCAGCGCGTCTTCCTGGAAGGATTTGCTGCCTCACAAAAGGATGTTGTAGCAGAACTAGAGAAGCAACAAGGCGTGAAGTATACAAGTACGGCGATTGACGGGAAAGCGAAGGTGAAGGAGGCGATGGGAATCCTGGATAAGGGCTTTGATTTGCAGGCAGCGTTTGATACAGTGAAGGCGGAGCTTTGGAGGCCGGAGTATAAGGCGGACTTCGTAGCGAGTGGGAAGGAACCTATCCTTGAGAGAGTGGTGGATATGCCGAAGATCTCGTTGAAAGATGTTGTTGGGGAGTATGTCGCTGCTCATAAGTAGTGATCTCGCACATATAATGAGACATCGCCATGGTCTCTCTTTGAGCCCAAGCATATCGGTGTATTATTTCACAAACTCTCGCTCATCTGCACGCTTGAACATTGTGAATGATGTCTTCGTTCGTATACTCGCCCCTTCCTCTTCCTCTCTTAGGGCCACGAATCTGTCTTCATACAATCACAAAAGTGCATCAGCCCAGCCTTTCGCTCCAACGACGAAGTTGATATCACCAGCCGACCACGTAGAAGCTGAGTCTCCTCCCTCCGAGTCATCCTCAGGATATGTCCCAATAGGGCGATCTCGCTGGGGTTGTTTCTGCTTTTTCTTTCCCTTGAAAGGCCAAAACCATGCCCAAGGGCTCTTATAGAATTCCTTTGGATTCCTTCCTCCTAGCTTGGGCATCATCTCTTTAGTTAGTATCTTCGAGCGTTTCATCATCCCTACGGAAGGATGAATCTCCGCGCCCCACGGCATGTCACGTCCTCCACCCAGATTTGGTGGCCAATGCTGAGGAACCCATTTCCCGCTGACCAGGACGTGGAATGTGAAGGGGAGGATTTCTGTGCTTGATCAGCCTGCGTCCAATTGATAGTGAGTCAATGATCATCTGCACTTACCGATCAACCACCACGATAAAACTTTTGGCCAGGATAGACCAGCGCCGAAAGCGAGAGGGTCATGTAACATTTTCCTCATTTGAGTTTTCTCTTCTGCTTTGACGCCGAGTCTTTGGCTCATTTTGATCTCCATATCTTGTTCATGCTGCTCCATATGATTCACCTTTGTTCTCCTCCAGGCTAGTGGATGTGCCTGGGAAACATGAGCACGGTATTTTGTGAGAAGCTCGAAGTCGACTTACGGTTTCTGGTAATTCCAAGACCTCGTCCACCATCCATCTCAATGCGATATCGGACAAAAGATAATTCAGACCCTGACATGCCCACCCGCCGCCGACATCGCCGTGGTTACCAGCAAAATAAACCTCCTTGATGTCGGCCTTGACCTCCGCATCTGGATCGAACAGAAAGAGCGAGACTTTGAATTTCAGACGTCGCTCGTGAATGGAAACAACATGCCGGATATGCTTGGCAGGTATTGTTTGAATATACGGCAACGAAGTATGGAACCCCGGAATCTCGAACTGACCCACGCTAGCAACGCAATCGAAGAGACCTAGGAAATGGATCTGGACGTTGTCACGACAAAAAGTATCCTTGAACTTAATCATGAAGTTCTTGAGGACTACATCATTGCCGCGCGATCTTTGATAGTCACTGAAAGTTGTCCAGGCAAAACGAACCATTTCCTCGTTTCCTGAAGACAGGAGTCCGATGTTGGTGATCATCTCTGCGAGGAAGCGAGCCGTGTAGGCGCCTCGCGAGAAGCCAAAAATATAGATCTTGTCGCCTTCTTGGTAGTAGCGCATTAGGAACTGGTACCCGGCGATGACGTGATGTACGAAGTTTGTGCCGAATGCTGAGTCTCGGGACGTGATGAGGAAGTCTTTGATCCTCGTGATGATGTTGCCGCTAGAGGAATTGGACATTTGTCCTTCGACATAACTACCGATTCCAGCTGCAACCCATTTTGTTCATCAGCACTGGTTCGACAATTGCTCAACGAGCTTCAGAAGTATGAGTTTGACTTACGTTGATAGTAATGATATTGGTTTGGACTTCTTCTGTCTAGCATCTCGTAGATTTTGACGATGTTGGTGTCCGTCTCATCTCCGGTGAACTTGTTACTGGTTCCGTCGAAGCACAACACCAATCGCTTCTCTGGCCTCTGATATGGCACATGCTCCGGTTCCATGATGAATCGATAGATGGCAAGGCTATGGCAGCGAAGCTAATTGAAAGACTGGCGAAGGAGAGGCTGTGATTTTTAGCTGCGGATGTTCGAGGATTTCGCGGGGTTAGAAATGGTCCACAGGCCCTTTGTTGACTTCCAAGTCGCGTTGTTGAAGACGTGTAGTTCGACGGAACTGCCCACCAGTGATTGTGAGACCCCGGATTCTTTGGCACGTTCCGTAATGTCAGTAAATTTGCAGTAGCGAATCTGAGGAAGTTCATTGGTAGGGTCAGCCGGGATGATCCCTTTCGGGAAGAATTTGAAGGGAACTGGAGTAACAGGAATGACTTCAAGATCTTTTAGGATAAGGCACTGCGGCATGTGCACACGGCGAGGCAGATTCTCTATCAAGAGACGCGAGAAGAATGCAATGTTCTGAAGTGCATTCCAACAACGAAGCCCTTGTCTCACTATCTCGAGGCTCAGCAAAGAGTGAAACATCGATAAGATACAAAGGTTGGCACTCGCCCGCTCGTTCAGGGAAATAGAATACATCAAATCTGTGAAGCATAATTGCAATCATGTCGGAAAAGTATTCAGCAGGTGAAGATGACCCAGAGGCACTCACGACAGGTCTTTTCACAGATCTGAAGGCACTTGGTCTACCAAAAGATGTCATTGCAGATGTTCAGGCCCTAGTTGAGACCATGAAGGGAAAGGCGAAAGGAACATTGGTTGATGACAAGGAGCTCGTCGTGAGTGTTGTTTGGAGTGGAGTGACAAAATTTCTATTCAAAGATTAACATCCTTGCAGATGGAGAAACTGATCGGGGTCGTGGCCTCGCTGCCCAACACATCAGCTCTGCGCAAAAACTTGACGCATACAATGATCGATGGTTTGTGGAGCAGTCTCCAACACCCGCCTTTGAGCTACCTTGGGGCTCAATACCAATACCGAACTGCGGATGGAAGTAATAATGTAAGCAATTTCCAAACCCAATTCTTAGCCGAAAGCTCATCCGTGAAAGAACCCGTTGTATCCAAAACTGGGTGCTGCAAAAACTCCCTATGCAAAGACGACAAGGCCAGGAACAAAGTTGCAAGGTGTTAGACCAGATCCTGGTCTCCTCTTCGATCGTGAGCCACT
Source organism: Phialocephala subalpina (assembly GCA_900073065.1). Classification (NCBI taxonomy): domain Eukaryota; kingdom Fungi; phylum Ascomycota; class Leotiomycetes; order Helotiales; family Mollisiaceae; genus Phialocephala; species Phialocephala subalpina. The sequence goes on from FJOG01000005.1 coordinate 1,480,105, forward strand.
CAGTCACAGTATCAGAAGCACCGCTGACCCACTCAGTTCTCTTGGCACGTGACCCAGAAGAGTTCAAGGAGAACCCCGCTGGACTCTCGTCTGTTCTCTTCTACCACGCCAGTATCATCATTCATGATGTCTTTCGATCAAGCCGGGAGGACTCCAATATCTCTGACACATCATCTTACTTAGATTTAGCCCCACTTTATGGATCTAGTGTCCAGGATCAGGAGGCCGTTCGAACCATGGAGAAAGGGTTCTTGAAACCGGACACCTTTCACGAAAAACGCCTGCTCGGTCAGCCTCCAGGGGTTAACGTGATACTCGTGATGTATAGTCGCTTTCACAACTATGTCGCTGAGATGCTGCTGAAGATCAACGAGGGTGGACGATTCACTTTGGCTCCAGCTGATACCGAAGACGAGAAGAACGCTGCAATCAAACGACAGGATGAGCATATTTTCCAGACTGCACGATTGTCAGTACAATGTCCCTAAAATACGAGTACAAGCTGACTTCCTCGCAGAATAACGGGCGGACTGTATGTCAACATTTCCATGGGAGATTATCTTCGTGCCTTGACCAATTCCCATCACACTAACACAGATTGGTCACTCGACCCTCGACAAGAAATCAACAAAACCATTCACGGCGAAGCCGTCGCCCGCGGTGTCGGCAACCAAGTTTCTTGCGAATTCAATCTCCTCTACCGATTCCACTCTGCCATCTCGCAGAAAGACGAGAAGTGGGCTGAAGACTTCTTCAGAAGCTTCCTTCCAGAAGCCAAGGATCCGAAGAAACAGTTCGACCAGCTAACTCCGGTCGAAATGTGGAGTGCCATGGGGAAATTCGAAGCCAGTATTCCCACAGATCCAAGCGAACGAGTGTTTGGTGGATTGAAACGTGGACCAGATGGAAAATTTGATGATGCCGACCTGGTCAGAATCTTCAAGGAGAGTTGCGAAGACCCGGCAGGTCTGTTCGGAGCTCGCACATGTCCCAAAGTGTTGAGAGTCATCGAAGTAATGGGTATCATGCAAGCTCGAAAATGGTAAGCAGCTTCTCTAGGCGTTGGAGAATGAAGAAACTGATTTACCAGGGGAGTCGCATCGCTCAACGAATTCCGGAAAAGTTTTGGGTTGAAGCCGCATGCCACGATGGAAGAAGTTAATTCGGATCCCGAAATTGCGGACTTACTTCGAAAGCTGTATAACCATCCCGATATGGTCGAATTATATCCTGGGCTCTTCATCGAAGATGCAAAGCCAGCAATGGAGCCTGGGCATGGTATATGCATCACTTATACTGTAGGGCGAGCCGTGTTGTCTGATGCTGTTACGCTTGTTCGCGGTGATCGCTTTAACACTCTGGTATGTTCGAACCACTTTGCCCCGACGTTGCTGACAATTGAAAAGGACTACACCCCAGCCACACTCACGAATTGGGGATTCCAGGAAGTAAATGCAGATATAAAGACGTCAGTAATATCCATCACTTTCTAGGGCATTGGCTAACATTACCTTAAGTCTTGGAGGTTCCATGTTTCATAAGCTGGTTCACCGAGCCGTCCCAGGCTGGTTCCCATTCAATTCCCTCCACATCATGCAGCCCATGTATACCCGAAAAGCAAACAAGGCAATTGCAATCAAACTTGGGAACATTGATCTCTACACAGAAGCCGACCCGGCACCTCCTCGAAGAGTTGTTATAATCAAGCAGAACGAACTCGTAAGAGAGATTCTGTCAGTTCAGTCAACTTTCAAGGAGCCAAATGGCATACTCTTACAAGCTCTCTTCTCAGGCAAGAGAGACTTCTCAAAGTATATGTTGGCTGGCGACGCGGCGATCAATACAGCTCAACGCAACCTTGTTGGTGACGTGCTTTACGGGTCCAGAGATCTGAAGCCTGCGCTAGGCGGTTTCCTATCATCATTCAGTGCGAAGCAACTGGAAGATGAGTCTCTAAAACTGGGCAAAGATTTGTACCAAGTTGACATGCTACGAGAGTAAGCAGACCCCATTTAACAGGTATCGGGAAGTTACTAATGTCCCTTAGCATCGCTATCCCTGTGAGCACGACAATGCTCGCAGATCTCTGGTGTCTAGACTTGGAGACTGTTGAGAACCCAGATGGGTCATTAACGCTGAAGAAACTCCACACTACCCTCGCCGATGTGCGGCAATGGCAGTTCGCAGCCCACGATCCTGCCACGCAGTGGACTCGCCGAAGAAGAGCTCAGGAAGCTGCGACACTCTTGTCGACTTCAACGACTACGATGGTCGAGGCTGTATTGAGAGATAGTAACCACATATTGTGGAGAGAGAAGTTCACGAGATTTCTCCCGTATGTGGGGCTGAAAGCTCGCCGTGACTTGTCTAAAGGAGGATCTTTGCGTTGGTATGGTCGACACGTGGTTTCCGAATTGCTCAAGGCTGGCAGGTCTATTGAAGAGATTTCGGATCTCTCTTGGTGTAGCGCGGTTGGAGGTGCTGCTGTTACTATAGGAATGGTAAGCAGGGTTCGAAAATTCATACATGGACGAGACTGACGATACTAGTTTGCCGAAGTGCTCCAATTTTTCCTGAAGAAAGATAACAGGAACTACTGGGAAAATATCCAGGACCTTGTAGCGATCAAAAGTCCCGAATCTGACAAAGTTTTGCGAGAGTACGTCCTCGAGGCACAACGACTGACAACCAAGCAATTGGTCACTCGCATCGTACTCAAAGATACGACGATCAACGGCACGACTTTCCAAAAAGATGACCTCGTGGAGATACTTCTTGTACGTAGTCGATAGTAATTTCTTGTCTTGCCTTGACTAACCAAAGCAGGGTGATGCATGCAGGGACATCGAAGCAGTCCTAGACCCAAAGGCGTTCAAGCTTGGCCGTCCAAAAGAAGCCTACCTCCAATTCGGATGGGGCCCACACCAATGTCTTGGCCGAGAGATCAGCATTATGTACTTGGTTGAGATGATAAAACTGGCCGCGACTCTGAAGGAGCTTCGTCCTGCACCGGGAGATATGGGTATCTTGAAAAGGGTGATAGTCAACAATCAACGCCAGTATCTGAGTGAAAACTGGTCCGCATTGACCTTTGATGCAACGAGTAAGTACAGGAAGCTTAGCTCGGCAACTTTGACACAGCTAATGATCTCTACTAGCTTGGAAATTGCATTACAGTGGAAAAGGCAAGGGAGTGTTCAAGACCAAAGATGTTTGCAGCCCCTCTCAATATGACCTGGACCTTGCACTCTTCAGAATGCGGAAGGCCAAACATGGTCCTTCAACTAAGTACGGGACCGCTGTACCTTCGCCTGCTGAGTAGATCCTCGGGTCCGCGGAAAGGGCGCTGATGCTGACATTGCTATTTCTGCGATTCGACTAGTAACAAAACAAAAAGTAGATTATAGCCAGAACATTGACTCCGCACGTTGCAGTGAAAATGTACAGAGAGTGGGGTACCGCAGGAGCTCAACCCTACTAGGAGGTGCTCCTTGAGCGACTGCATCTTGCTTCAACGCCATAGAATAAGTGAACCTCCGAAGGCAGGTGAAGAAGAGGTTGGTGGAAATAATTTGAGTTGTAGAGGAGTGAAGAGGAGGTTGGAAGACACGATCACGACTTCGTCAAGGGAAACACGCCTTTCCGTTTTCTGACTAGGACATTTTATTATGTAACTATTACTACCATGTATTTCCTCACGGAGAAACTTCTCTTCCTCCTTCCACAGATTCATCAAGGGAACCATCAAATCAGCGGATCACGTCTCAGCCTCCCGAACGCCTCAAAAAGCATCAACCTCAACTTGACAAAGAATATCGAAGTCGTGATATGCCGCCTCGGAAACGTTTTTCCATCCATCAGCAATCTGGCTCCCCAGCTGCGAGCTGAACCTTGAGGGGGGTGATTTGGTGATGAAGACAGGGCATCAATTGCTACGCCGATTCAGCTTCACCGACTCATATTTGTTGTCAGGCCGTTGGTGCGAGTCCGAGCCGGCTAAAGACTTCTTCACGGTCTTCATGCTCGAAGTTGCACCACAAATTCCGGCCGAAAGAAACACGGGGTATCTGAGCCAAGAACAAGGAAATATTGGAGGCGCAGCGCCACTACGCCTTGGTACATGGCGTGTGAGACGTGCTGAGAAACGTGCTTGTACTTCAGGTCGACATCACACACTCCCTTGAGAGAATCGCGACCAACGTCAGCACGTGCGCCACAATTTCATTGTCTGAAGGAAAAAGGTAAAAATCGTGCAATGTCCATTTCATCGTTGTTTCTTCGAGTCTTAGTAATTCTCAAAAGGTATCTTTACTCTTTATTTTTCCAATGTATATTTTTGCTTGTCTCCAAGCTTTACTTTTCTTCTTTTCCTCCTCAATTCTCGTCCATGCTCACGATTCAGGTTTCGACATCAGTCCGTCATTGTCCGGGGCTGAGATAAATATTCGATTTGGAGAAGAAGCTCAAGACGGGCACGAAAGGAACCATGGACTTGAGAAGCGTCAGGCTTGTGGCAGTGGGGTCGGATCTTGTCCAACTGGACAATGTTGTTCTTCAGGAGGGCAATGTGGTACTGGACCAACATTTTGCAATGGACCTGCATGTCAGCTTGCCTACGGTCCTGCCTGTGATGGGAAGTAAGCATTTTGAACGAGCTCTGCCTTGCCCGAGACTGACAACTTACAAACAGTATCTCACCACCAGGCTCGAACACCCTGAATGTTGCTCGGACGAAAGTGGGAAATGTAGCATATGGCAAGTCTCGAAATTCTTCCTCCAAACACAGACTTACTGATATCCCGTCCTAGGAGGTGCGGGGTTGTACCACTGTTCTACAGCGGGCACAATTGCTCTGACATTCGACGATGGTCCTTACACTTACACACAATCTGTCCTCGACACGCTCGCGAAATACAACGTCCAAGCAACATTCTTCATCAACGGCAACAGTCTAGGCAAAGGCCGGATCGACGACCCTTTGACACCATGGCCCCAAGTTCTCCGCAATATGTACAATGCCGGTCACCAACTCGCTTCTCATACCTGGACTCACCAAGATCTTACCATCTTGCCAATGAATCTGATGCAGAATCAGGTTATCTACAACGAGATGGCATTTCGCAACATCTTCGGCTTCTTCCCTACCTACATTCGACCTCCATTTGGATACTGTTCCGGCAGTTCTGGCTGCGCTGACTATTTGAACAATCTCGGATACCACATCGTCTACTGGGATGTTGACACAAAAGACTACCTAAATGACGATCCGGATTTGATTCTAAACAGCGAGAACTACTTTGCAGGGAATGTCTCGAGTTCAGCAAACGGACATAGCTACATACCACTGGCGCATGATATCCATCAGAACACGGCATTGACTTTGGTGGCGTACATGTTGGATATGCTGAAGGCGAGGGGCTACAAGCCTGTTACGGTGGGAGAATATATGGGCGATCCGAGGGCGAATTGGTACCGAGATGCAGGTGGGATTCTGACTTCGTCTTCTTCGATTGCAACGACCACAATCCCCAAAGTAACGAGTACCAGCACTAGTATTGGCAAGACTGCAACTACAATAATTCCAGCTACAAGTACAAGCTTAAGCAAGAATGCAAGCTCGGTCACTCCCTCGAATCAAGCGGCTTTGAGTGCTATAGCTACAACAACGATAGCACGCGGAACGGCGAATGTTACGATAGTGTCATCGACTACGTCGAGCACCTCGAAATCCGGTGGTAGCAGTCTCCGAGCATTGTCGTTGGCACCCTGTACTTTCTTAATTTTGTCTCTCATAATCATTCTGAGCAAAGTGATTTGAAATTTAACGGATCTGGATTAGAAGTGGATAGATTCGCATGGTGTTCTGGAAGCATTGCTTCGGTGTTAGGCGTCGGCATAGATGGTACTTCTGGAGCATGATTTGGACTTTGCCTCATGAAATTTTTTGTCTCGCATGGAGATTTGAATGATGGGGAAAAACGACGCGTTCTTGGTTGTTGCCGTTCCTCAGAGTAAAATGGGCTGCAGGTTCATCGAGAACGGAAGGCGCCACCAAGCGAAGTCTCCTGCTTCACCTCAACTTCCCAACTTGCTCTCTTCTTTCTACAACAACATCATCGATCAATTCAATTCATCACACATTCGCTGCCCAACTCCGACATTCGTACATCAACATTCTTTCGAGCTTCTGATATACATTTGGAGAAGATCAAACGTTGCGAGCTCTCACTGGCTACCTTCGACATTCGTTCCTCCATTTAATCTCTATCGATCTTCTAGCGCACAGTAAATTCAGAAGAAGGCCAAACCCTGCGAAAGGTTCCCGAAGTCCGTCGCACGCTCCCGTCTCGACCCAACACCCTCCTATAAATAGACATCTGCCTTCTGTCGCAGAGTCAGGAGCACACTCGTTCCTCGACATGGCGCGCTATCCATCTTATCTTCTTCAGACCTCCGGAATCTCCGGAATCCTCGAAATTTACCTTTACCTATTCAAAAAGGCTCGGCGACTCTTCAAGCACCTCCCAGATCCCACCCAACGGCTTAGCCACTCGTACACCCGCAAAATGGACAGATCCCGTCAAGCAATGCAACTCTTCGACCATCTTCCAGATCCCAACCAACAACTATGTATTCAACTCGACACTTTCACTATGTACGAGTCCTTTCGACTTCTCAGATTCTTCAAGGAGCTTCCCTATCCCCACCAACGGCTACATCCCCAATTCGACAGCCTCGAAATGTACATGTCCAACGAAGCTGTGCAACTCTTTAAGCATCTCCCGGATCCCAATCAACAACTATACATCCAATTCGACAGGAATCTCAACACCTCCACCTTCACCCGCTTCCTAAAGCTTCCTCCCGAGCTTCGGCTGATGGTGTGGAGTCATTGCTTAATGTCATTCAGTCCAAGATCAGTTCTCGTTGGCGATGGAAAATCAATAATGGACTGCAGTCCAGCAGAACGACGGAAGAGAGAGCGCCAGTATAGAGGTGAAAGGAAACTTCCTTTACCAGCCATGCTTCACGTTTGTTGCGAGAGCCGGGAGTTGGCTTTAGAGAGGTACAGTGTTGTTTTCTGGAAAGATCTCGGGGCAGAGGCAAGAGACTGGAGACGCCCGATTTGCTTCGATCACGAAAGGGATCTACTTTATGTTTTGTGCGGGGCAAAGCAAAACCATCTTTCATTCCAGGAGTGGATGGTGAGACTGAACTTTCAATGCAACAATCGGTTGCCAACAGTAAGAAGATTTGAGATTCGACAGGTGCATATCAGCTTCTGGCACTCGGAGTTGACTTGGTTGAAAGAGCATGTCAACAATGATAATAACCAGTGGACATGGCCAAAAATGCAGCACCCCTACCCGAGTCTCCCCTACTACACGCCGTTCGAACCCGCGCTGGATGGGTTGTTTCAATTGCGCGAACTCCAAGTCGTTAACTTCCCGATATCGAAGAGCTGGGATGTGCGCATTTTCTACTGGGAACTTATCACCGAATATCTGCGCATACATTGGGCTAGGTTCAAGGAATTGGAAGCACCAGTGGTTCTAGTGAGGCGCGGGGCCTTACCCTCTCATTGATCACGGAGACTGTTGTTGAGATGGACGTTCTTTAGTGTGGTGGGATTTGTTGGCAGGAGGGAGAGACACTGGTAATCTGTGGAGCACACTCTGTACTACTATTAGCGTTTTCTGTTCTAGACACATGCCCGACATCAGTTTCGAGCATAAGCAATGAATCGTACTCATTCACATCATTTCTGTCATTGTCCCATAAACACATATTGCCTGACGATTGAAATCATAATTCTACTCAAGATGCACATTCACGGACATCATCAGCCCTACGGGATTTGTTTTCTTTTCCGGGATCTGATCACCTCCCTATTTCCACTCGCTTACGCACCTCGGTCTCGCATACGGTACTCCGTAAATACTCCTCCACCTTTCGTGCATTTTCCTTCCAACCCTTCGTTCACGGTACGAGCTGTGCCTCTCACAGGGTAATCTCAGGGCCAAGATCGATATAGTCGCGGGGTCTTTCCGCTCCCGCGGAGAAAGTTGAATTTAAGGAAGGGGAGGGAGTGGGAGCCGCTGACTTAGTGATGCGGTGTTGAGGCACGTACGCCTTGAGGATGACTTGCAAGTTGCTGAAGGATTGGGTTCATTGTTCTAGATCTTTAGGGTTTTGTAAGCGGTGTGTGATGATGGAGAGGAGATCGTGTCTTTTTTGATGTCATGAGGTGGGAGGGGTATAAAGTCCTCTGGTCTGTCATAACTTGTCATTGACTTCATCCTAAAACCAAAGAAGAAGATTTCCACGAACAAGACCAACCTCACCATGACTTCAGCGCCAGAGATCAAGTTTTATTATGCACCAGGTGCTTGCTCATTGGCGCCTCATATTTTACTTCATGAAGTCGGAGCTGAATATAGGCCGATGCCGTTTGAGATTGGAGCGCAGGGGACGAATATTACGGAGGAGTTTGCGGCTGTGAATCCTAAACTGAAGGTCCCAACTCTCTCCCTCTCCTCCTTAGGCTCCGTCGCCGAAATCATCACCGAGTCCCCAGCAGTCTGTACTGTCATAGCTGGGCTGGCGCCAGAGAAGAATTTCATGGGAGAAGAAGGCATAGAAAGAGTTCGGGTGTTGGAATGGTTCAATTATCTAAGTGGGACGCTGCATGGTGGTGCGTTTGGGCATTTGTTTCGTCCCGAGAGGTTTACCATCGATTCTTCTGAAGAAGCGCTTGAAGCTGTGAGGACGAAAGCGAAAGAGAATATAACGACTTGCTTTAAGTATGTTGAGGGGAGATTGAGGGAGGGTAAATGGGCGGTAGGAGAGGGATTTACGGGTGTGGATGCTTTTCTGTTGGTGTTTTGGAGGTGGGGTTCTGCTTATGGGTTTGGGATGGAGAGGTATGGGAAGTATCAGAAGTTGATGGGCAGATTGGTTGAGAGGAAAAGTGTAAAGGAGGTTTTGAAGCTGGAAGGTATTAAGGCTATGTTATGAGAGCTGGTGTTGAGGGGGACGGAAGGGTGGTAAAGGGTTAGCGAATGGTAGCAAGTGGAAACTTGAGTGTGAATGTCCACCTCGACTTGGGATTGAGAATCGCGTCATAGTCAGGAGGAGATGATTCACTTAAATGTCCCTAGGCGCAACAATTGGCATCTACGAACGAAATCGAATGCAAAGGATTACTACAAATCTGAAAGAAGAAAGGATCTTGGGACATTGAGAGCGACGTTTCTGGACCACTCGATCGCAATGTCGAAACCAACAAACACCAAAGAAAATACGCACTTTCTCCTACCTTCATCATCTTCGCAAAAGATCTCTGACAAGTTCCCCGAAAAGCAGGGATGTTCTCCGCCCTCTCGATCTCCCTCCCAAGAACCTCTCCTCCGACGCTACGAACGGTCTGCCTCTCCACCGCCTCCACTCCAAGTCAAAGCGCAATCAAAGCCCGAATACCTACCCCCAGACGAACAATCAGAACCGCCCTCTCCTCTCCTCTCTACCAACACCCAAGACGAAAGTTCCTACGGCGACCAATCATCAAGAACCGACTCCGGCTACCGAGGCGACGACGAAGATTCCACGAGGACCAGATACCAAAGTACGGTCTCGAGTGCTGAGGCAAGACCGGATGTTTGTGAGAGGATGAATAATCAGATCCTTTGTAGGGAAGGGGAGGAGGGATTATGTTGTGGGGGTGATGGGGATTGTTGTTTGAGAGGGAGTGATACTTGTTTGGAGAGTTGTGTGATTTTGTGAATTCGTGGCGGAAGGTAGGACAATGAGCGGGGTGGGAGGATAGGACTATGGCCCAAAAGCAATGGATATAGGATGCGAATCACCCAGAATCTCTGGGACAATGACATTCTGAAGTTTGGGAGTCAGTTTCGTTGTGCGGTAGTCATCTGGGTATGGGAGTAATCACTCGATAGCGTTCTGATTCGGCATCTCCTATATGAAAGCTAATTCCAAATGTTCTAATCTTGAAGGGACATCGTCTTCAACATCTAACATCTCAACTATGGAAGTCTCATACGCAAAATAACAAAGGAGCAAACATGCGGCAAAACCAGCTGAAGTTTTGGGACCAACTTCAACATCGTCAAAAAAGCCCTTAGAGCCAAACACAATGATAGAGGCTACCCCTTCTGCAGCAGGAGAATCGACATCGACAAAAACTGAGACGGCGAAAAGATACGAGAAAACATTGGCTTTCTGATTTGGACGTCTTTCTTCCTCTAAAGGGAGGCTCCATTGACGGAAACGAAGGAGTTGAGAGGTAGGTTGAAGAGCTTCTTGCAGCAACTTTCAAGATGGGGTTATGCAGAGGATAGGATGCACTTGCATAGTTTTCCAGACATGTACATCGGGCTTTGGTTGCTTCAAGCAGATCGCAAGTTACACCACTCGAGGCGTATTGATTTTTCTCGGTCCCGAAGAGGTTCGGAGAGATCTGATAACCGATCAATTCATCCACTCCTTGTAGACTCCGCTCTTGCTCTAACCAACCAAATACCAACGAATAGAATCGTGAAGATTTCCCCTTGCATGATTACAGCATCCAGAACACTGTACTCAAAACATATTTTACTTTTACTTGCTTTAATTGGGGCAAAAATGTGCATTTTAGTGAGAATCACGTGAAGCCCCTTTAGTGTAGCCCCTGTTCACTCGTACACTAAACCTCGCCAAGAGCTGTCAACCAAGCATCGGAAGCCTCCAACCACCGACAATGATGTGCCAACCCTTATAAAACTGGGAAGAAATACGGCATGGAGTTTCCGATCTCCTTTGCGAATGTACGATGGCGTATCAGAGGTGGGCTTTCTCGCACTCGTTACCCCACTTGGATATTACGGAGTATACCTTACGCGTCAACATTCCGACCCTCGATTTTCCCCAATCCAGTAACCCTATCATCTCCATATGTCTCTTGGAGCTTGGCCACAAGATCCCTAAGAGGGACAAGATCTATGGCGTGCTCTTGGCATTGCACTGCCTCATTCTTCAAACATGATGGCTTTGGGAAGTTTCGTCCCTTCTTCCTCTTCATCCTTTGGATGATGAGGGGCTGTCTGCGTAGTTGATATCATGAAGTTTGCTATCTTTGCTACTCTGCCAGCTGCAGTGAGAGCGCTGTCTTTCAGCGCCTATGATCTGGGGCTTAATGGCATTTATCCCCACCAGAATTATCTAACATTAGGTCAACCGTCTCCTTGGGTACAGATCGCGCAGTGGGATTCAAGATGCGAGAGCGATGGCGCGGTGGTCCTCCTTAGTCCTCGCGGGGCCTATGTTCCGAATCCAGGTCCAGTCATTGTCGATACACGAGGCGAATTGATCTGGTCGGAGGGCAAATATGGGCAGGCGATGAATCTGCAGGTGCAGAGATACAAAGGGCAAGACTATTTGACATTCTGGTCTGGCACAAGTCATGGAGCACATTCAAACGGGTCTTACTATATGGTGAGTCTTGTCAATGGGATCTGCCATCCAAGTCTAACATGGGATCAGCTTGATTCGACCTACGAACTTGTTCATAAAGTATCTGCAGTTGGAGCAGACCTAGCAGGCGACCTCCACGAATTCGAAATCACAGACGACGGTACCGCCCTCATTACCCTATACCAAGACGTCGAAATAGACTGCACATCATTGGGCTTCGAAGGCAAATGCTGGATCAACGACTGCTTGTTCCAAGAAATCGACATCGAGACCGGCAATCTGATATTTCAATGGCAAGCTTCCGACAACGTTCCCCTGACGGACTCATACAAGGACAGAGGTGGTGATGGAAAGACACAAGAGACATCCTACGACTTCTTCCACCTCAACAGCATAGAGAAGGACTCGACAGGCAATTACCTGATCTCATCGAGGCATATGCATGCCATCTACTACCTCGATCGCACCGGCAATATACTATGGACATTAGGCGGCAGACACAGCGACTTCACAGACCTATCTGATGGCTACGCATCCAACTTTCGTTGGCAACACCACGCAAGATGGCACGAAAATCGCACCATGTCTCTCTTCGACAACAATGGAAACAATGTCTTCCACTCCCGTTCCGAACACAGTCGAGGCATGACGATCTCTCTCGATCTCGAGAAGATGACCGTCGAGCTGCAGAACACATACGTACATCCCGACAAGATCCTCGCGATCTCTCAAGGCTCGATGCAAGTCATACCAGAAACAGGACATGTTCTCGTCGGATGGGGAAACACACCAGCATACACCGAATTCACAGCAGACGGAGAAGTCCTTTGCAGCATGTATTTTGGCGCTTTGCTGTTCTCTGAGATCTTGGACTTGGGATGGGTGAAATCATACAGAGCGTTTAAGAGTCATTGGGTTGGGAAACCGAAGGTGCCTCCTGATATTGCGGCAAAGGGTGGCGAGGTGTTTGTTAGCTGGAATGGAGCTACCGAGGTTGCGATGTGGAGGTTGCAGAGCGCTGAGACGCCGGATGCCGTCGATGGAGATTTCGTGGATGTTGTGGAGCTGCCAAAGGATGGATTCGAAACTACGTTCGTGTCTGATAGGGTTGAGGACTACTTCGTTCGTGCTATTGCGCTCAATGTGGCTGGGGACGTGTTGGGAGTTACAAAGGTCATTGATACGTTCTCTCCACCTGCTGTAAGTCTCGACTATCTGCCAAATGAGGCAGGGAAGTTCTTGAAGCTGACTAGTCTTATCAAGATCCCGACTTGGTCCATCTTCCTCTTCCTCGCCAGCTTTGCCCTCGCCGGCCTCCTTGTCTGGACCTACCGAAGGACGCTTTGCGACCAGGCCTCGAAGTTCTCGAGCGCTATCAAACAACGACGGACTGGAAACAACCAACCTGTATACGAATTGTTGGAGTCACAACCAGACCAGGATGAACCAGAAGAGACTTCGATTACGAAAAAGCCAAACAAGGCCTCGTGGATACGACTGTTGCCTTTTCTACGCTTCCCAAGATTTTGAGCTTCGAAGAGAAGGTCATTTATAATGTATACGATTCTCATACTTGGAATCCGTTGTTGTGCCGCTAGAATCCCTTGTCATTGAGTTGGTTCTTCTGAGATTTACCTGCTACTTGCTAGCAAGCGTCTGTCGTAGGTTCCAATTCTTGAATATTCTTCGTTCTTGTGTTCTAGTCTTTTTTTCCTAATAACCCTCTTTCTTCACCTGCAAAGACCTCGCTTCAATTGTAACTCCCTCTTTCACCCACAGAGACTCATCGCAACATCCTTGTATTCACCAAGCTAGGCTAAAAGGAGGTAGTGTATCTGTTCGAACTTTGTACTCGACCGCATGAGATGTGCAACGAAACGGTGTCGTTGTCCTGCTTGGGTTGGGACATCCTCTTTCAAGAGAAGCCCGGGTAGTAGCTAGGCCGAAAGAAGACAAGGTGAAGCCACTGGAATGTCGCGCTGCTAAGCAGATGTGCAACGAAAGTTTTCATTGTTCTTCCTTTTGTGGGACTTCTTACTTTGATGTATGTGTTGGCATTTTCGGCTTCGACGCAAGCCAAAGGAAGACGAGGCGGGGCACTTCAGGCTCCTGCGCCGTCAAGCAGATACGCAACGAACATGTATAAAACCTTTCGTTGATTGTCTGTGTCGGTAAGGCCCTGTTCAGGCTGTAGCTAGCGCCGACCTGGATACGCAACCAAACCTTGTTTCTAGCTTTCGTTGCATATCTACGTTCGGTCGGCAAGAATAACGCCTCTAAATAGATACGCAACGAAGTTGGATAAACAGCTTTTGTCGCACATCTACGCTGGCAAGGCTTGGTCGGTCTGTGCTTAACAAGGGCGTAGATGTGCAACGAAAGTTCCCCATGGTCACATTGGTGATGGGACTTCTACCCGCTCTGGCACATGTGTTGACTGCTTCAGTTTAATATCTATGCTTGTGTATGGACTAGGCCTTAACGAGATAAGATCGAGACACTACGGAATCCGATGCGTTGTGAGATGTGCAACGAAACTTTTCATTGTCCCTGTGGAGTTGGGACATTGATACTAACTTCCCTTGACATAGGATTCTGCAGGGGTTACCTTTGAATCTACTCGAAACTGGGAGCAGCTCCGTTCGAGACATTGCTAGGTATGTTTCACACAAAGAGAAAGGATTATTGGAATTGGATCGAAGCATCGCTCTACTTTGCAGATCTCGAAGCATCTTCGATCCACTCTCAACCCCTCGCTTCCGCCTACTCGCCCCTATTTATTCACTCAACTCACTGTTCTCCCATTCTCTTCCTTCTTTCAACCAAGGAAAGACCTTCGAAAGAAAGACCACTCGAAAACCAACCATGTTCTTCGCTCCGCCTCGCGACATCCAGGGGGAACAGCGCGATCAGACTTCTCGCGGTGGTGGCAGCGTGTTGTTTGGAATAGCGTCAACTACCCAAACAGCACATCCTAGCAACACCAGTGGTGGTGGCCTGCCCGGGAATTGGCCTTCTTCAAACCCTGCGTTTGCGGCTCCAGCAGCATCATCAGCCGCACATGGCCCAGGGCCACAACTCAGCACTGCTTCTGGCAGAGGCTTATTCGGAAACATGGCGCCATCCACTATCCAAAATCCAACGCAAGCAAGACCAAATACTTCCCGCGCTTGTTGTCCAGCAGCGAACAGCGATGGCGGTGACTTTTCTGGAACCACAACGCCACCAACAAACTCCAACCCGAGTTCCTTATTCGCTCTACCAGGAACACAGAGCACCCAAGCCCAACCACCACTATTTGGTGGGGGACCTGGTGGATTTAGATCGAGACCTAGCACCACCTCCCAGACCTCTGTTGTTACTAGTCGTGGCATATTTGGAGACTTGAATCCCAGCTTCCAGCAGTCGGCACAGACTGCATCAACATCAAACCCTTCCGGGATCACTCTTTGCTGGAACAAACCAAATTGCCTGAAGCCCAACAGCCTCTTACCGCATAGCGGCGGCGGCTCGTCTGGAACTTCCAACTCCTCGCAGTCGGCCCGGTCCGATATCATGAAGACGGAGTCAAAACTTAGGATTGAGTTGATGAAAGAGGAACACGCTGCTCGCCTCTTACAAGATCAAGGACTCTTCGAACTCATAAGCCTCCTTTTACAACAAGAATCAAGCACCAGATATCTGCTCGAGAGGGAACTCCACGGAGCAAAACTCGCAGCTCTTGCCGAAGTGATGAAGCTGACGAAATCTGTACACGAAGAAGAGAGAGAAGCGAGGATTAAGGCAGTTGAGCATGACGGAAGGGTTACGAGGGAGTGTATCAGGGAGTTTTACTCGTTGAGGGTGAGGAATGAGGTGGAGTTGCAGGAGTTGAGGAAGGAGGATTGGGAGTTGGAGAAGGATGAGTACAATGATGAGCTGGATGGGAAGTGTGAGGGTGGCTGGGCCACTGACCTCTAAGTGCGGCGGTTGAGAGGTGTGGGTTTTTGTTGAGGTGTGGGAGAAGGGGATAGATGGTTGTTGGAGTATTATGGGTTGCCACTTGGAGGATTGGACGTGTATAGATTGGGGAGAGCGGAGTTGGGAAGAGTGCCTAGTCACGCTTGTGTGTTCGTCTTCGATTAGACTGATATTCGTTATTTTGACTGACTTTCTACGTTTTCAGTTGTCTTGAGATGTCCGAAAAATGACTGACGTGAATTTCCAGTGCTTCACCTTCTCGTGTTTGATTGTCTCTATTGAACTCCTCCCAAGGTGAAGTTGTGGTTCCTCTTCACAAGATTTCTTTAGCTTGGAAGCATTGTTGTCCCTTTCCAAGGGAATGAAAGAATCGTTTGATACTTATGCTATTCTTTGAGAAGAAATGAAGGCGTCTGAAGGTGTTACTGCTCACATGCATACTTCGTCCCCTTCATTTCCTTAAACATCAAGTACAGCGATGCAATGATTGCTATACATCTAAACCACAAAGCAACCTTCAGCATAGCCAGCTTGCTTTCAACGCAGCGGTCTATAACAGCGCATCAATCCACTCCTCATCATCTATCCACACGCTCTCTAGGTCACTTCACAAAAACAACCTCAGCAAAGAACGAGACTTGAACTTCACGAAACTCTCAGAGCAAAGGAGCGTCCAACATGGAACAACCTACCAACTCCGACTCTCCACCCCCGATCCCACCTCGCAACCCTCTCCGCCTCAGCCAAGAACCCAAACCTCCAATCCCACCTCGCAATCCTCAACGACTCGGCCAACAACTTAGCTCTCCTATCCCCAAGTCTCCCGAGCCCAAAGACCAGTCATCGAAGAACGACAGCACTGAGAACTAAAGACAGAAGACAGCGAGTGTGAGTTTGCGGGCGTAGATGATTCGTCGTTGCTAGGATTGGGCCAAGATAGGCTTGATACTGTGAAGGAGAGGAGAATGGTTGAGGAGACGGAGAAGAAGGTTTTGACTGAGAAGGTGGATGGATTGATGGTAGGGGATGAGAAGAAGAAGAAGATGGAAGATGGCGACGGATATGTGGTTGATAAAGAGCCTGAGGACGACTCCGTTGATAAGTAGTGTGGCATCGTGGAGAAGTTCTGTCCCGAGACGGTCGTTACGGGAAGAACACCAAGCCGATGACCATGTACTCTCCGAATCAAGTGCCGTGCTTCGGCTGATGTTCTTTTCATGATTACCAGGCAATTCAGCGAGCCCATGTCTTGATTGCCCGAATGCGGGGTCAGTAGATTGATGACCAGGGGAGCTCATGGGCGTTTCTCGGCTCAATCCGACATCCTGATATCAACCATCGCGGCAATTGCTACAAAATGTGAAATTTTCTGCCATAATTGCTAGATTGATGGTCTGAAATTCTTCTTTTGAAATGTGATGCCTCCCATCCTGCCTTTGGTAGTCCTTCTCTCAGAAGTTCTATGTGCACACTTGATGGAGAGCAATTATCCTTCGCAAAGCCCTCAAATGTCGCGAGCCATAGCTCCAAAGATGAGGATCCGTAAGGGCGCCACAGCAGGAATGGCATCGAGAATTCTGAGAGCTCTGGTGATAGTCAGCACCGTCATCCAAACCGCCTCTGCCATCCCCTCGAGTAAAATCGCATCGGACACAGGATGCGACAGAACAGCTCTGTTGGCCGTAGCAGATGCCTACGTCGCAGCTCAAATTGCAGGAACACTCGATTCTCTCAAATCGGTCCTGGCAGCGAATTGGACCTACCAAGAAAACAACAAAGAAGCCGACGCCTCCAAGTCCGTGCTGAGCAAGGCTCTCAAGATCGATCACCGACAGACAAACGTCGACACCACATTCTGCGCGACCTACACCGAGCTCATCATCGCCAACTCCGCAAACCCTTACGTGATCGGAACCCAAATCCACCACAATCCAGCAGATACAAAGGTCAAATTGATAGATTCCATCGTCTCAACCACCAACTCCTGGCTTTTCGACGCCAAGAAAACACTTCAACACGTTTTGGAGGAAAAATGGGACCTGATACCAGAAGGCAAGCGGGACAGCCGGGCTGTGATTCAAGTAGCAGGCGATGCATACATGGACATGTGGTCCAACTCTACCTCTGCCGATGCCGTCCCTTGGGGAACACCTTGCACCCGTCTCGAAGGCTCGCAATATACGGGGAAGGGTAAGCCTGATGATAGCTGTAAGCCGGGGATTCCGAGCAATCATAATCAGAAGCCGAATGTGGATAGGAGGTATGTGGTTGATGAGAGCATGGGGAGTGTGAGCATCTTTTGTGTGTGGGAGCATATGATGAATGCGAGTGATAGCCATGAGTTTCGGTTGGAGGGAGGGAAGCTGAGGTTTGTGCATACGATGACAGTTTGTGGGGGGCAAGTGTGTAAGCTGTGATGGGAAAGGACTCATTCGATGACAAGGGTGAGATCGTGTGTTTGAAATCGCAACGAATAAGAAGGGACTTGTATGAGACGCACAAATCCTAAGGGTCATCCTTCTCGCTCTCTCTTCTGGTAGATCGCTAGGGCGTCTGCCCATTCCGAATCAACTTCTGTGACCGTCTTCGCTTCCGCTGCAGCTTCCGGTGGCGAGTTGAAAATGCTTTTAGTACCCGAAGTATTCGAGTCGGAAAGTTCCACTGCATGGATAACCTCACCCTGAAAGACACATCGAATTAGTTGTGAAAGATGGAATCGGGGCTACTACCTCACATTCTTGAGACAATCTTTGAGAGGCACGTCTGCAGGTATTGGATCAGCAACAATTCTTCTCGTTGATTTGTGTTCGGGGACATACCGTTGGGAACAAATTCCAGTTTGCTCCTTTGAAGAAGCAATTTGGTTGGATCGAACATCTCAAGACAAGAAATTCGAGAAGATCTTCCACTGAATCCTTTGGCCAACAAATGAACCTCGTCCGCTTGGCATGTTGCCCCAGGGACCGTATCGAGAGGAAGTCTGGCTCATCTCCTGAACGGTACAGGAAAGCGAGATCCGGGTCCAGATCTAATATCCTCCCTAGTTTAAGAGCCGGTGACTTGACCTTCTGTCCAATTGCTGTAGTTCCATTGGATGAACGTTCAGCATCCTCTAATTCAAACGCTTTTCGCTTGATGAGGACCCTGAGAATCGTGATTTGCTGAGGTGTAGCTGGCATTTCCATAGTCTCGGAGGCCGCGTATGTTGTATCAAGGTATCGTGGTCTATCTTGATGGATGGATGCATACGATGGTGAGGCATGTCGTCCAACGACTACAAAGTTGGTCTTGGAGCGACACAGCATCGACAATGCTGGCAGTCGCGCCTTGTATATGGTCAAAAGAAAGCGCTTCGGATGTACGTGAATTTGCTGAGTCCACAAGAGTTGAGGATGACTGTTGACTTCCCATCAATTTCGAGCGTAGTGCCTGTCGGTCGCACGTCGCTTGGTTGTGGTAATCTCTCATCTTCTGGCCGATCTCTTCAATGGTTTGCACTGCCAGCCTCTGCCCCTCTCCTATACCTCTCAAAGTGTCACGAAATCCACCCATTTGGTCGACGAGTACCAAGTTGAGGTGAATGCTGAGTCTGATCGTATACTCTCCCAGGCGAATTTCTAGCTCTGCAATCTCGATACTGCCATAAGTCACTCGCTGCCACCACTCGGCACGATATCTAGACACAAGAGACTCGAGCTTTCTGAGAATACCTTTGAAACCTTTAGGTATGTCATTCAGAACCTACGTGGTGTCCCTTGACTCAAAAAAGGAACGATCCTTCTTCGTAACTCTCCCAAGGCGTTCAAAAATCTAATATGTTTAGTTAACTTACTCTCGAGCGCTTTGGAACTTCTCCGGCGCGTCAACGAACTTATCGATTATATCCCCAATTGACTGCGATATTACCATCGTGAGCTTTGATTGTAGAGCCTCACTGCGGCTTCAAATGTCGCAAGGCGTGAACTGTAATACAAATGATCATCGGCAATTTCAAAAAACTGATAATAATGTAAATTAAACAAAACAATTGCAAAATTCTAATAATTAGTGATATAGTCGAGGTTAGCCCATTATGAAATGTTCGTGGAGCCGTCTTTGAGGTGGTTGCCTCGCTCAGTCTATCAAGCCACAATGCCAAGATGTTTCCAGAAGGTAGCCGTGATTGGCAGGAATGCAAATAAACAAGCAGTCTTTGGAAAATAAGATAGCTAGTACTCAAGATACAAATGAAGAGGCAAAGTGTTTTCATCCTCTCGGAGAAAATACGAGGGGAAAGTGACAAACAGCTGGCAACACGCGACTGCGAGCTGTCTCCTACACAAGACCGGGGATAGCCATGATCTCCATTGAGTACCATGTCAAATGAGCAAGAAACACCGGGACATTTGAGCTCTTGATATTCTCATCGCCTTGTGGTGTAGGAGGGGATGTACCGGTGTTACTTTCACGCGTCTTTGCTGTTGTGCATGCCATTTTTTTCGCGATCTGCCCAAAGGATGCTCGTTCCCTTGTGGTGGAGACAATGGCAACAAAGAAGTTGTAATGGTTCAAGGTCGTTGATTCTTCTTCGATGAAGAATGGCAAGAAGTGTTGAGGATGAGGAAGTTGTGATGAAAAATAAAGATTAATGCGAATACGAGATACGCGTGCCCCAGTTTTCTTCACAGGTATCACGTGCACTCAGTACCCAAGCGCGCCTCACTTCTATTTTTTTTCTTCTTCTGCGCCATAGATAACCTCCTTCAACAATACTGGACACAGACTGCATAACAAAACTTCAATATGTCGGCGCCAACCGCCAAAGCCACGACGTCGTGGCTGCTCTCCGCGAGCTTCGGGCCTCGCCGCGGCTGCGATATCTTGCCGGTTCTTCAGCTCTTGACACATAGATAAAGGCTGAGATGCCTCTCTCATCAGGAGGACGTTCAACAACGAATACTATAACATTCGTAGACATTTGAATTCAAAGAAAAGTAAGAACAATATGCTATACCTTCACGCAACAATTGTGACGGTCAATCCCGACCGGGATGTCTTACTCGATGGAGCTATCCTCGTTAAGGGGGACAAAATCGCTGATATTGGCAAATCGGAAGCTCTTCTTGCGAAATATGGTGATGAAGAACAACTCGACCTTACTGGAAGGATCATAATACCTGGATTGATCACTACACACATGCATACAGCTCAAACATTGCTTCGAGGTAAGCCCTATCACGTGATAACACACGAAGATACTGATCAAAACGGTGCATAGGAGCTGCTGATGACTTGGAACTGGTGTCATGGCTTTGTGAAAGAGTTTGGGTGATGCAGGGAAATTTCACTGCCGAGGATGGATATGCCGCTGCGCGAATCAGTATTGCTGAGATGCTGTTGACGGGAACGACTTGTTTCTTGGAGAGCATGGTATGCCCGCATTGATGCCAAATTAAGATTTCGACTTACTTCTTCAAGTTTGCAGACAGATATGGTTTCGATGGCTTATGTAAAGCCGTCGAGGAAAGTGGTATTCGTGGATGTCTTGGCAAGATCGTCATGGACATCGGAACTTACGCTAAAGATTCGGCTTGGGCTATGCATCCCGGCCTCGTCGAGAACAGAGAGATGTCGCTGTTGGGTGCTATCAACATGTGGGAGAAATGGGATAAGAAAGCAGATGATAGGATCAGAGTTTGGTTTGGTGCTAGAACACCTGGAGGGTAAGTCATTCGGCTCCTTTGTGAGAGTAGAATTAATATGAAAACAGAGTCTCAGATGGCCTTTACAAGGAGATGACCGCCATCTCAAAAGAGAAGAATATCCCTATCACAATGTAAGCACAATATCCTCCTTACTCGAGAATTCCCAACTGATCAAACCCAGGCACTGCGCAGAAGTCAAAGCAGACCGTGAATTCTTCGCCGCACAGGGTCACACTCCAATGTCGTATTGTAACTCAGTTGGTCTCTTGGGGCCAAGCACCGTCCTAGTACACATGGTCCACCTCGACGACTCCGACATCGCAAAGCTTGCAGAGACTGGGACGCACGTCGCTCACTGCCCAACCTCCAACGCCAAACTCGCATCTGGCATCTGTCGCTTGCCGGAACTCCTCAACTCAGGTGTCAATGTAGGACTCGGTACTGACGGAGCACCTTGCAACAACACAAACGATTTGTTACAGGAGATGAAATTGGCAGCCATTATCCACAAAGCAAAGAGCTACGATCCAACAATGATCAACGCTGAGCAAGTCATGGAGATGGCTACCATTAATGGCGCCAAAGCTCTCGGATTGCAGGACTCGATTGGGAGTTTGGAGGTTGGAAAGAAAGCTGATTTCGTGGCGATTGATATGCAGAAGGTGCATTTGCAGCCTTACTTCTCGGCTGTGAGCGCAGTGGTCTATTGTGCGACGGGGAAGGATGTCGAGATGGTGGTTGTTGGCAGCCATTATCCACAAAGCAAAGAGCTACGATCCAACAATGATCAACGCTGAGCAAGTCATGGAGATGGCTACCATTAATGGCGCCAAAGCTCTCGGATTGCAGGACTCGATTGGGAGTTTGGAGGTTGGAAAGAAAGCTGATTTCGTGGCGATTGATATGCAGAAGGTGCATTTGCAGCCTTACTTCTCGGCTGTGAGCGCAGTGGTCTATTGTGCGACGGGGAAGGATGTCGAGATGGTGGTTGTCTCCCCCCAATCAACTCAAATCCTCCATCCTCCATCTCAGACTCCTTAATTATAATTATAACAAATGAAACTCTCCATCTGGTCCCCAAACCACCCAAAATCAGACTGATCCGGACTCCCCACACTAATACTCAGCAATCCCCCAGTACACGCCGTCCCAGCATACAAATCGCAATAGCTCGTCGCAGAAGCAAAGTACATGCTACTAGCAATCTGTTGGAAGTCTAGCGGTGCATCTTGACAGACACCATATGTACCGCATGCATCATAGTAAGCCCCGCCATAGTTGGTGTCGACGAAGAATTCGGCGAGGGGGCTGCAGGGTGTCCATGTTGGGCTTGCAGATGGGATTACATCCACAGTTGCGGATGGGATGTTAGACACAGGTGGTGGTGGCAGTGGAGGCTGCGTATACGTCGGCCATGAAGACATTACTTCAGAAGCCAGCGGTGGAGCCAGAGATCCAGAAGGAAACCAACAGGTCCCAGCATCAGGATGACATCCTGCACCACAGAAATCAGATGTGGTACCGCAATACCCATATTTGCTACAGCATTGGCCCACGGGGCACTTGTCGGTGCTGCTGCAGAGCGCGCCGATGATGGGGTTTGTTGGTGAGGTTGGGGGAGCTGTTGTTGCGGTGACGGGTGGAGGAGGTGAGGGAAGCATGGAGCCCGTTGTTACGATGGGGGTTACTAGGGTGTAGGTATCGCTTGGAGTTGAGTTAGTACGGCACGGAGGGAGGAAGGGAGGAGGATTTACGTTGAAGTGACATATGTCGTTGCACATGGTTCTCCCTCATGTCCCCAGACGGTAACCCATAAGCTAGCGCATACTCCTCTATCGTGGTTTGCATTGACGAATGCTGTGAGGCAAAAAGCCAAAAGAGCTGTGTGAAACCTATACATTTTGAAAACGAGTGTGAGGCTTCAGGTTTCGACTTGAAGCTGTGCTGAGGAGAGGTCTTATATTCTTGTTGACTTTTCCCCTGTGTTGATCCATTCCTGTATAAGGCTGACCGCCGTCTTTAATCTTACTCTCAAACATGCGTGGCAAGTATGCAATGACGAATTAGAGGTCTCGAAGCAAGATGAGGAATGTAGATGCATGTCCCAACATAACTCGACAAACAACCGCGCCGTTGATAGAAATAGAGGGGAACTTTTCGAGAGATTCAGTTTAAGTAGAAGGAAATAGATCGTAAGCCTTGAAACTTGCAATTGGCACCTCTCATATTGCAAAGAGAGAGGAAGAGGACCTGGTGGACTTTCACAAAGGGAGCAGTCACGTGCTCGAGGATGTCTTTCACATGAGCGTCTGTTCATTGATACAAACAACGCTGGAAAGGGCAACAGTGATATTTTAAGAGTTTAGATAAACTCCGAATCTAAATGACAGAATGGAAAATTGAATATGAAGAACATTTGTATTTGTATTATCCATTGCTTCTAGGATAACAAAAGTCGCGGTAATTCAACCAGGTTATCCCACAAACCGAACTGCGGTCGAGCTCATTTTCTTATCAAAAGCCTCAAAACATGTAGCCTTATCTTTTCCATGGAATATTAGGCAAGCTTTTAGTACCTGATATCATGTGCATGCGCTGGTGCCACAACCGTTGCTGTTGATCAGTCAAAGGGGGCTTAGCGAGGGCTTAGCGACGGGAGTCAAGACCCCTATTCTTAGTAGGAGCCTGATCTCTAGACTCACCAGAGACCGTCGTGGAGAGATTTGAACGCATTCTCGAAGTTCCGATACTTTGCATCAAAGTCCTTCCTTCCAATAAAATTTCAGCTCTCATAGAAAGTACGAGGCAGATTAAGCATTTCCGAGGAGCACACGAGGTGCAGATCAGTACCGAGAGTGCCTATCGGTATCACCAACAGGGCTATGAAAACCATCTGAACGTTGTTAGCATCGCGGTAGATCATCTTCGTACCAAGCATGAGGCGCTACCTCCTACAAATACTATCGTGCATTTCCGAAGTGCCATCGTTGGGTGTAACCATGAGGCTAAGGACGATCCTCCAGGTGTGGAGCCTATGATCAACAATTATATCTTCTCTTGCCTTTCTTATTATCTCTTGGCAAGGCAGCTTCTCCGTGTTGGGTTCCTACTAGGAAGAAGGTTGTTTTCGCCATCGTTGAGGTACTTGTACCATGAAAGAACACATACGTGTCGCACCGTTTATATGACAAGTCTCGGAACCTACTCTAAGTTGTAACTGTGACGAATCCGCCAGCGCGAATCTCCCAGTACACATCACATACATCAGCAACCCGCATCTCGCTCGACATCTCTCTCCACTTCCGAATCCACTTCTAAGACCTCTCAAAATGGACGCATTAACGCCCGCTCAGACAGCTGGGCTCGTCTCTAGAATTGGAGCAAAGAAAGCTCGCATGCGTATCGACAAAATGTTCATAAACAACTTCATGGGTGGTCCTCTCCTCGGTTTCGGCTGTGCTCTCCTTATTTCCACGAACTCGTCTCAATGGTTTCAAACGAATGCTCCGGGCTTGATTCGGACGAATGCTGCGAGCTTCTTTCCGGTGGGGTTGATCATGGTGATCTTGACTGGGGCGGATTTGTTCACCAATTATGTTTTGGTGAATTGCCCAAGATTTTGACGAGAAGAAAGTGAAAGCTGATCAGAAACAGTTTCGACTGTTGCATGTCTCCATCGGAGAATCAGCATCCTCGATCTCCTCAAGACATGGGTCGTCTCGTTCTTCGGAAACCTCGCCGGAATGCTCTTCTTCATGGCCGTACTGACTGGGTGTACGTCCCTCTCCCCATCCCTGCTTCCGCACCCAAACTAACACAATCTTCTCTCAGACGGCGGCACATTCTCAACAGGTTACTACAACACTGAACTTCTCAACTTCGCAACAGCCAAAGTCATAACCCCCGGCTGGCACCAAATATTCCTCCGCGGCATCCTCGCAAACTGGCTCGTAACAATGGCCGTCTTCCTCTCCATTTCCAGTCGAGAAGTAATCTCCAAAATCGTCGCGATCTGGTTCCAAGTTATGTGTTTCGTAGCTCTAGGGGTGATCATGTTATTGCGAATATGTATTTTATTCCCATGGCGATCTTTGAAGGCTCTCCTAATATCAGTGTGGGGTATTATATTTGGAAGAGCTTGATTTCGAGTGCGTTGGGGAATATTGTGGGAGGTGGGTTGTTTGTAGGAGTGGTGTATTGGTATTTGTATTTGGCGGGACAGGCCATCGACGATCTTCGATGACCATGTTGCGGGCTTAATGGATGCAAAGTTCCTGATGGACATTGTTGTACCATTATCAAAGGTGATGTTCGTGTATTCTCCAGGATATCGGAAAGTATTCAGACTTGAGAAATATCTATCTAACTTTTCAAATCCGGCACTTCGGAACATGGCGTTATACCCCGCATCTGGATCAGCTGGGTAGAACTGAGCAGGTTCTTGGAGGATGTCTACAGTGGCTTGGTCATTTATACTGGCTACCGTAGAAATGGGGTTATCGACGCTAGCTGCGTGTATATCGTCTGCAACAGATTAGTGCCAAATCAGAGCATTTACTTCAGGACCAACCAAGTAGATATATTTCGGGCAGTTTGATACCGTCTTCGGATGCTGAGACCAGCCTAAGTGCCGGATGGCCTCTTTGAAATGCTATCGTTTGGCTAGTGCAGCTTTGGGGCGACATATGCCCTTCGTGAGTTGAGTAGACCAACCCGTTCAAAGCCAAGTCGAGATCATATTGACTTGAATAGCCGCCAGACGCAGCAGTACCCGTAATGTTGTCAAGTACCCCAAGAAGATCGACAGCGGGGTAGTAGTAGCCAGACGGAGGATCTGTATACAACGTTTAGCCAAGAGAAATCAAGAGCGTACCTATGGCAGCATGTTCATACGGGAAAGGGTGCCTGCACGTGGCTACTCTCTCCTCAGGTTTAAATGGAAGCCAGACACTTACCCTTCAAATACGCCAGGTTGGACTGGAACTCCATGTACTTCTTAATCCCCCTTACATAGCTCGCACCAAGCTCGTTGTCAATGCTCGAAGATTTAAGGCAAGCGTACCCCAGCTCAGGCTCAAAATTGAACGTGCTATTGCTATCTGTTACAAAGTTAGCATCACACATCAAGTCCCTGCACCAGAACGCCTTTGAAAATACGCGACGAATTGCTCCAAAAAGTTTCCGCTTGTTGGGAAATGATCCCACAAGGAGAAGTGGAAATTGGTCGTGCTGGTCAAATTGGCAGCGAGACCTGCAACTGCGGCTGCAAGAGCAGCAACTGGAACGATCATATTGCTGAATGTGAAAGGGGGAAACCCACAAACTTTCTGGAATTGAAATCAAAACCATTTCGAAAATCGAGATAAGACTTTAAAAAACCAGCCATCTCAAGATACAGTTAGCAGACAACCGTCCTAATTTGGTACCGACTCGGGCGCGGCTGCTTCCGCCTTGAAGTACGGGCTCCAATGTCGCACTAGCGCCACCTCAAGCAGACTTCACTTCACCTACCACCACCTCTCCCACAAACAATACACGAACACGCAAACAAGATCATCTTTCGTCGAAGATAACAAGCTAGGACTGCCCAAGGATACAATCAACGGCCATCTCCCCAAGCGCATAAACAACCGCCTGAATAGGTGCCGAAATTGGAGTCGGAATCACACTCGCGTCCACGACTCTCAGTCCTTCCACACCTACGACCTTGAATTCTGTGTTGACTACTTTACCCATTGATGCTGTGCCTGCTGGATGTTGTATTGTACTGTTGATACCTCATTAGCCATCATCCCCAAACTCTCCCGCTTCCCTCTGCTTGCGACTCGTGAAAAAGAGGCGAAAAAGAGTCGAAAAGGGGGAGGGTAGCCTCACAGAGAATTTGCCCTCACCAACCTATCGATATCCCCATCCGTGCTTCTCTCCATCACAGCCTGCATACCATCAGGCACGACTTCACCCCTCGCCATCTCCTTCCCAGCTTTCGTATTCATACACCTCGAAATCATCCTCACCGCCTCCCTGAGTCTATACCTATCCGCCTCGGTCTCATAATGACAATGATCAATCGCCGGCTTCTCATTCGCATCCCCACTCCTTAGAGTAACCGTCCCTCTTGAAGTCGGGAGGTAGTTCAAAGCAAGGGACGTGATTCTCGTCCCATCCATCGGGAATCCGATGTAACGAAGCAAAGGAGCTACGTGGCCACGTGGTTCTCGTAGTAAAGGATGGGATTCCGGGACTTCGTGTCCGAGATCCTTCTCGAGAGCAGATTTGAGACCAGAAGTAGGAACAGTCCAGGTAGTATGCCAATCAAGCGGGATTCCATGATCGAACTTTGGGTCTGTCCATGATGGTGAACCGACGGATGAAGCGAGCGCAGCGTATTTGGGCTGGAGTTCCCAGAGCTGAGGCACACCTAGATGGTCCCAGAGATTTCTACCTACATCTGGACTCTCGAAAATTTGTGGGATTGCATGTTTTGAGAGTTCAGAAGCTGGACCAATGCCGGAGAGAAGGAGAAGTTGTGGTGTACGGAGGGAGCCTGCTGAGAGAATTACTTCCCGTGTACAGGAGAATGTCCGTCCATCTGCGAGTTCAACACCTGTTGCTCTGGGCTTGCTGTCTTTGCTGGTGAACAGAACTCGGCGTGCCATTATTGATGTCAAAACTGTGATGCCCGTGAGAGGATACGCGGCTGATGCGATGACCCGGAGACCCTTCGTGCGAGATTCGACGATCTCAGCGAGCCCCATGGGCAAACCGTTGTTGATGTCGTCCGGCTTCGTGATTCCTAGCTCTGCCCATGCGTCACGGATTGGTTCCCGCAATGCATAGTTGCGTCCTGAAAAAGAGACTGATGAGGTAAAGACGGGACCGTGGTGTCCGTGGAATTCAGGAGGAGCAGAAGAGTCGTAATGCGTTTCTGTCTTCTTGAAATACGGTAGCATTCCCTTGAAACTGAATCTTAGAGAGCCGACCATGTCTGCCCAGGTATCATAATCCGCCGAATGTCCTCGAGTCCATAGGCCAAAATTTATGACCGAACTTCCTCCTAAACCTTTCCCGCCTCCAGCGTATATTTCTCGTCCATCGAGATGTTTCTGAGGTACAGTTGCATAGTCCCAGTCCAATTCTGAGCCTTTCAGAAGACCAACTCTAGATGGGATTGAGACTGTTTCCGCAAGTGAGGTCTTGGAGGCATCGGGTCCTGCTTCAATGAGGAGGACCTTCAGAGAAGGGTCTCGTTCATGAAGGCGAGAGGCCACCACTGTGCCAGCGACACCTGCACCAACAATGATGTAGTCAAATGTATCGGAAGACATTATGATCAAAACAATAGAAGACTGTAATACACACGACTTTTGACGATGCACAGGACAAATAGTACGAAAGAAAATCGTTCGAAACGTTGAATTCAATTAATGCTTTCGTCTTATTAGCAGACAGTTGCGTAATGCTGAATACTTCGTAGCTTCACCTTCATGAGGGGTAGTATGCAGTAGTGCTGGTGTGGATGTTTGGCACGCTAAATTGTTAAATTGCCGACGAAAGTCCTACCATTGGCGTGGATCTCGTTCGGCATTGGACTTCGTCGGATCGAGAAAGAAGAGATGGCTCGATCCGAGACCAAAGCTGATCATTTGGTGGAGCCGTGTCTCACTGCGTCTGACGCACGTAAGCAGAATTTATTGACACGCTCATGGCCTGGCCTCCGAGTCTTTCTGTAACAAGAACCACTTGCGCGGTCAGCTCTCAAGGGTAGGAATAGATGGCCAAAGCTAAAGCAAAGAGCCTAAGTGGTTCCATGTTAATGATATTGATCATAAACACCATTGAGACCGGCTTACAAGCATACTTATGCTATGCGATTGATTAGACATCGAAAGTAAGCTCTCACAAACCCTAAGCCGCTTCATCTCCCCAAATCTTTCTCGCCAAATCCCTCACAAGCACCAACTTCTCCCACATCCTCTCCTCAGTCATACCCACGCCACCACCAGCACTCATACTCGCAAATCCACACTGTGGACTCACACCCAACACCTCTTTCACAACCGTCTCTCTACTCCTGCCTTGTCCTTGCGCAATAACATCTGCGGCTTCCCAAACCCTTTTCTCCAATTCATTTATATCTTCCAAAGCGGGATCTTTGGTGCTAACAATCCCAATCACGACGTTCTTGCCAATGGGCAGATGACGCAGAGGAGAAAAGTCCCCAGCCCTCGAGGAATCGTATTCGAGGTAGAAGGTGTGGTATTCCAGTTCTGTGAACAAACGTTTCGCAATGCCTTCATATGATCCTGATGCAACGTGGGTGCTGTCCTTCATATTCCCTCTGCAGAGATGTATTCCGACGTGTAAGTTTTCAGGTTTGCTAGCGAGGATAGAGTTGTGGGCGGAGATGTAGAGGGAGAGGAGGGAGTCGGCATCGATGCCGTCCTGTTTGCAGCCATCTATAAAGGATTGGTCGAGGAAGAAAGTCAAGTTCGGGTCGTCGATTTGGATTGAGCGGAGGCCGGAGTTGTAGAGTGAGAGGAATTCTGCGCGGTAGGCGGCTGCGAGGTCTTCGAAGTAGGTTTCGTCTGATGTGTAGGCGGCGGATGAGTACGCTGTTCCTTTTGCGAGCCTGCGTCAGGAACCCGCGTTAGCAGAATGCTCAATTCAGAAACAGACATCGGCACCGGGCGGCAGCGCGGTGGGAGGAGGGGATGAGAGACAATTACTTACTGCATATGCTGCCAGGTAGGACTTGGCATCGTTAACTTGCACTCCCGCCATTGTTCCTCCTTCATCAAACTCCTTAATACCTCCCACTCCTCTCCATACACACACTTCACGTGCTGAATCTTGCCAGTAGCTACAACTCCAGGACGGGTCTTCACGCCCTGCTTCTGCAATGTCGCAACACTGGGTAAATTCGCCCGAAAGCCTTTTGGGATTGGCAATTCGGGCAGGATCTTCATCCCCTGCAAGTTCTCGAAGAATCCGCCGTAGAAAATATGTCGTTCATATTCGCCAGACGTCAAGGGTTGGATGGAGAGAGATTCCTGTTTCTTGACGGCGGAGGTAATTGCTTCGCGAGTAACACGCTTCACTTCTTCTGGCAGGACTGGGACGTAAGACTTAGAGACATCGCTGGAGGCTCGAGCTGCGAGGAGCTCTGCAGGACGAAGGAGAGAACCTATTTGCTCTGCACGAAATGGGGGTGCCATGGTGGGTGTAGGAAGAGAATATACATTGTGAAGGTAAAGAAATGTAGGGGATGGCGGGGTATTGAAGCTTTCCAAGACCCCACATCGGTGGGTGCGCCACTGCAGGTTCCCCGCTGCTGTGACGCGTCGGCTTGCTGTAAGCAGTGCTGATGGGAAGGAGCCAGCCAGCCAGCGCACCACACCAGGAAATCTTCCATGCCTTGACGTGAGAAATGCCACCATTTTTGTCCGTAGAGCCTGCATTTGGGTATCTTCGTAATAGCCTTATCCTCGTGTCTCATCCGTGTATTTGCCATGATCGAACTCGGTGCCAATTGTTGTATGCCTTGAACCTGTAATTGTGCGAGCCAAAGTCCGATCAGAAGCTGCTCTTCAGTGCCACTTCAAATATCCCAGTCTGCTGACATTCATAGCTCTCTTATTGTTCGTTTGGTGGCCAAGAGATCGCAAGCTCTTCTATCAATTCAGCGTTGTCGTCGTCCAGCCTCAGTGATGATAGTACTCTCCCTCATCCTCAGTCTGCTCTGGCCGACCAAACAGCTCCGACAAACTAATCCTCCGTCCCATCGGTCTATTCTCCGCCGGCGCCTCAATACTCTGCAAAACCTCCTCATCATACTCCTCACTGCCCACCTCCGTCCTCTCCTCCATCGCCGTCTCCCAATGCGCCTTTACCAACTGACAAACATAATCCCTTGGATAATGCTCACTCCCATGAATATAAATCCCCATCGTCCGTCTCTCCCCATGCGACTGAAATGCCAATATCAAAAACTGCTCCGTAATCTCCACCGCCTCAATCTCCCCACTCTCAATAATCAAATTCTCCATCCCCTTCCTATTCAATACAATTATACAATGTCTCGTCCCACCCGTAACAGGCGAAGGCGTAAGCTGGCACACGAACATCGAGCCTTCGATGTTGGCTTTGTCCCATGATTCCGTCTCCGGTGCGAAAGTGTAGATGACCGCATTGGGAGCGATGGCGACGATGTGTTGGAGGGAAGGGACGTAGCGTCTGACTACTGTGTCGTTGATTTCTTCGCGGGTGCGAGTTGGGGCGGGGTCTTGGTAGAAGGCTTCGGAGTCGTAGTCGGAGGCTTGGATAGGTGCTGGTTGGGCGTGGGATGAGGAGCTGGTTTGACCTCGCTGGCGCGTCTTGCGCGGAGTTCGAGAGAATGAACCTCTGGGAGGCATTGTGGCTGTTTGAATGCAGGGGTGTCGTGGTAGACTTGAGGTCGCTGTCTCCGTCGTATGTCAGTTTCTTGAGGCCTTTCCGAGGTACTTTGGTCACGGATGGCGTGAAGACTTGCTCAAGAATCTGCGAAGCGTTTGAGAAAGTTGTTGACGATCGATGATGTGTTGTTGAAAGGAAGGTTGGTGAGGCTGAAGATTCGCTGGCAGCCTCGCTTGGCTGTGATAACATCACCCGCGCCGCAACCAATGCCCCAAACTTCTCCAAATTCCCTACCTGGCAAGGTGATTGTTAGGTGTTAGATCATTATTGAAGCTGAATGTCACATTCCGTCTGTTACCAAGTGGTTCTCTTTCATTCGATCCCTAGTCTGGATTATTGGGGATTCTACACTCTCGCATCGACCGTACCTGTCCACGAAGTCATGGAACGATCGCGATACCTGAGAATAAAGCATACAGAAACTATTATGTGCTCTCCATCTTGCAATCGAACGTCGACCACTTGCGTCAAGTATACCCTCCTTCTCCGCTTCGGCATGCTATTTATCTTCGACGCCTCACAGACCTTCGAACACATCAAGCGTTTGCACAATCTCGGCACCTCGAAGTGATACACCCCTATTCCAGCCAGCAGAGGCACAAAAATCCTGTTCGTCTTAGGATCAGCTGCTACAGCATGAGCAACGGTCTTGTCTGTGCTAAGATTTTCATCAATATGCCGGCCGACTGAAGGGATGGTACACTAATGTAGAGACTATCTGCTGGTTCTGGCATGCAGAGGCATAGAAGTGGTTCGTTCTAGGACGTGAATTCGATCCAGTAATGCCTTTGGCAGTGCGGGTGTTTTCTCGTCGTCACATCCAGTGTTGGAGACATTGAAGTTAGTATTGCAGTTCTGCAGCCAAGAAAGAGTTTGATGTAAGTGCCAACGGCTGTACCAGTAATGATGCATTTGGCTCGGAGTATGGCTTAATGACCTTCAAGGCCTTAGGATTAATCACATCATTAGCTCTTAGACTCATACTTTCGAGAAGCTCGAACCCTTGAAGTTGTCGAGAGAAGTATTCGAGGTTTCTTCCTCGCAGTTTTATTCGAGAGTCTCTCAGACGAAGACGTCCAAGAAGTGTCTGATTTTCTCTAGTAGCATCATAGCTGTCCTAAGTATGCCCTTATAGTTATCGACTATAATAAAGATCTTGCGGTGTGCCACTATACCCTCCTAGTGGCAGTACCTAAGAGCTAGCCGTCGTTATATCATATTTAGACTCTTAGCCAAAAGTCATGCTTAGTCTATAGTATTACCGTGTTCGATGTAAAGGTAAATCGCGATACTCGATTATAAGTGTATTTGATTTTCGATATATACCGATTATGTCTCGCGAAGCTATACTGTTAGCGGGTTGTCTTCTCGACGCTATCGCTCGGCGCTTGGCTTCCCGTCGCTCTATCTGCCTTTAAGTCTAAAATAATTAATTATAACGGTCAATAAATAGCTAAATCTTTATAATAAAGGTAAGCTTACTATAGTTAAATTTCGGTATGCCGCGATAAAGTAACCTGATCTAACTGGTTATAGTGTATGTGGGTCCTAAATAATAAGCATCAGTAGTTTAGATTCCACGTTTTCACAGGCTATAACATACCCCCTCTGTGTCCGACCGTACGTGAGCATCGTTCCTAAGGTAGCGATATACATCATCCGTAATAACTTCTCTATCGTCACAATCGATCTCATACTCATCCTTAGGAACGAACTAAGAACCTTATTTACCAAAACGTTAATTTTCTAAATATATTTATTATACTTTTATAATTATTAAAGTTTATTATAATAACTTTTATAAAAAATGTTAAATATCTGATAATAATTCTAAATTATTATAAAAGTATATATTCCTTTGAATTCTTTATAAATTAAAAATATAACGAAATAATATATAATGAAATTCGAAACCGGCTTCTTTGCAAATAGTCTCTTATGAAAAGTGGGTCCCATTTTTCTCATTGATCCCTGCGTGCAGCTTTACCACTTACAGTAAAGCGCAATACAAGGGTAATGTTCCGATATACCTTCGAGCTCCGAGCTCTCGCCATCACTCGCCGCCGCTTCTTCTACCGTATACTGTGGTCTAAGGATAAATAAGTGTACCCCCTGAGGGTTGGGGTGGTTCTAGTAGCTTCTGTGCGACCGGGGTCCACTACCAATAAGTTCAATGCTTCTCCCATGCTGCTTTAGATCACTTCTCACTCACTTTCTTAGTAAAAACACCTCTATCAATATGACTGAAGCATCAGAGTACTGGGTCCTTACTCCCAAAACACTAAATCAAATCCTCTCTCGCGACGATCGACTACGCATTCAAATTCTATTCTTTAAGGCAAGATAAACTAAAGACGAGATAACTCTTTAATACTTTCGCTTTTCTATGAGGCAGATTAAGTACGCCTTAGTATATAGACTCACACCTCAAAAGAAACGCTGTGGAAGACATCCTTTCCTTAGTCCTCAAAAAAGGAAGCAGTTAATAGACTAAGTGTGTGCAAATAAGAAGAATAAGAGGACATCGTGGAAGCAGATCCTTGGGATCTTTGGTTGGGACTACAAAGTTTATACTATTGAAATAGCATTCAGAATAAAAGGATTTGAACGGTATACTGCTCTTAGAAAACTTAAATTGATAGCTAAGCACGCTAGAATCAGATTGCAGTGGGCACAAGAGCATTTAAGCTGGACAAAAGAGTAGTAGTTTTAAGTGTTTTAGACGGATGAAACATGGGTTAAGCCGAGTAGACACAAGAAAGTGAAAGTTACAAGGAGAATGGGAGAGGCTTTGCATCCTAATTGTATAGAGCTTAAAGTACAAAGGAAGATTGGATGGATGTTTTGGGGAGGAATCTTAGGGCTATAAGGGAAAGGGCCGGGCTTGTTTTGGGAGAAGAAATGGGGCACAATCAAGTCAGAGAGTTATTGTGAGCATATTGTGCCTCTAATGGAATAGTATGTGCTTCTTAGAGGGCTTATTGTCATGCAAGATAATGCTAAGGGGCACGCAGTTAGAGATACTTTAGTATTAATAGGAAGAAAAGGCATTATGCTTATCTTTTGGCTTGCATTATCACTAGATCTCAATCCTATTGAAACTCTAGCCCTAAAGTAAAGGATATTATTAAACAAAAGGACCCTGAGATCTATAGATCCTATCCTAGGCTTAAAGTAGCTATAATGGAAGCTTAGAACTCAATTACAAATGAAGAGGTTAGAGATTTAATAAGGACAATGCATGATAGATGTCAAGCTGTGATAGACGCTGGAGGATGGCATACAAAATACTAGCTGTATAGTAGAAAAATCGATGTCTGACTTCAAGCTTGTGCATAGGGCGGCACCAGAGTGGGGCGTGCGGCGCATACCCTCAGGGGGTACACTTATTTATCCTCAGACCACAGTACAGCCGCTTGCAAAACCGGCTTTCCCTCCACACGTAATCGGAAATTTTCTTTT
The DNA here is from genome assembly GCA_900073065.1 of Phialocephala subalpina. Taxonomy (NCBI): domain Eukaryota; kingdom Fungi; phylum Ascomycota; class Leotiomycetes; order Helotiales; family Mollisiaceae; genus Phialocephala; species Phialocephala subalpina. The sequence continues at coordinate 1,515,132 of FJOG01000005.1, forward strand.
CCTCCCAGTTCAGCAAGGGCCCTTGATCTCGCTAGTTAAAAGCAGTTAGCATAGAACAGGGAGCCTGGAATAAGATCTCCTGTACCTCCGTAAACTTCGCTAGATTTCGCTAATCCCACCTCCTGTGTTAAAAACGGATTCACATTGCCCATCATCCTGCTCGTCTGCGTTGGGGAACATCCGTATTTGAAAATGACGGGTTCCAGGCCATTTAAGATCTGGTACAGGGACTTGCGAGGCGACCATCTCTACCCCATATCTTCGAGAGTGTCCGGGAGATTCAACTTCCTTCTCCGTTTCAAAGCCTCCGAGAGCACTACTACTGTGACCTGACCAATCAGAAAGTAGACTCTGACATCCCTTGCATAACCCATATCCTCTGCGGGCAGATTCCTGCAGTGCCTTTTTGGTCATAGTTGCTGATTTCGGGTTTTCGACACCCGCTGATAGAAGGAGATGAAACACTGAATGAAGCCCACTTTCGCCTGATATTAGAAGCGGGAGGTCGATTCTGCTTCCAGCCTCAATAAGGATTTGTACTGCCTCTGTTTCCATGTTTGAAGCTGCCCAATAAAGGGGAGTCTGTCCGTCTTCCGTCTCCATGTTTACATCTGCACCACGTATCAGAAGCTGTGGCAGGATGCTCTGATGATACCTAGCAGCATAATGCAGTGCGGACTCTCCATTCATGTTCTGAGCGTTGATGTTGGCTCCATGTTGTAAAAGGAAGTCTAGCATTGGTCCATCCTCATTCCACGCTGCCCAGTGAAGTGGGGTTTGTTTAGTGTCCACAATCATAACCTCAACATGCCCCCCATTATCTACCAGCATGCGGACAACTTCGGAATGAGAATAGAATGCTGCTAGATGGAGTGGCGTCCACCCTCCGTTATCTGCCGTGTTCACTTCAGCACCATGTTCCAGAAGCAGCTGGACAACTGGAGTGGTGCTTTCCATGGCATAATGGAGAGGCGTACGTCCTACGATATCTTTGGCATTGACATCGGCCCTATGTTTAAGGAGCAGAATTACCACATCTTCGTGTCCTCGTATAACTGCTCTGTGGAGCGGCGTCTCATAAGATCCCGAGTTTTCATTTGCTTCAAATCCATCACTAAGGAGTCCTTCGACAGTAGAAACAAGCCCCATGTCGGATGCGTAGAATAACGGGTTGGTAACACTCCTTCCAGCCTCGAAATACTGAAAAGGCTCCACTTCACGGGCTATGAGGGTATGGATGTGTAACCAGGCCGACAGGTTAGACTTTGACAATAGCAATTTCAAGACGAGTGAGTTCAATGACTTCTGATGTTCTGGAGGCGCAAGGTTGACATGTTGGTACCAAAATACGGATGCGTACTCCAAAAGCGGAAAAGAGGACAAGTCTTGGCGGGAATTTGTCCTCAAGGTTGAGTTGGCGTATTGCAAGAGATATAGAAGACAGCATTCTGCAATGAAGTGGTTTTCAATTGATTTCGAAATAGCGAAATGCTTGGCTGGGCCCTGTTGAATACGGTCCGAGATCAGGTATTCCATTACTGAGAAATGCGCTAGGGTAACTGTTATTGCTGGACGGACTAACCCACGTGCATCCAACATATCGCGCTGGTCCTCATTCGAAGAGACAGTGATCAGGCTGGAAAGTATTTGGAACACGCTTTGCGGATCTATAAATCTTTCTTCGGGGCCAAATGGTGGGGGAGCTTCAGGGTTGATTACCATGGCCTCTGCAAGCTCTGTGAGCTCAAGGGGGCGGGTTGAAAATGCAAGCCAGAGTAGAGCATTCTTAGCGTCCTGTTGATATGCGGGATCGATAGCCAAAAATAGACGTGCATAGGTCTCATCGAGCGTCCTTGGCAGATGCTCGAGTGTTTCGTAGATCAAGCTAGCCTTGAGACATCGTTTCAGAGCATCCAGTTGACAAAATACCCATCGAAACCTAGTTAAAAAGTTAATTATAAAACAAGCTATTTCGAAGTGTCAACTTGCATTCCGTTTGCCTTGTCTGTCAAGGTGTTCTCAATCTTTGCTTTCACCTCTTTCGGCCACTTTTTCAACTTCGGATCGGCTGATAGTTGGCTTGAGATATGTAGCTTAATGTCCAAGTCGACTTGAGGGCCTTGCAGGGGAATTGCGGGGACGGTAAGCAAAGATAACATGGCCTCTTCAATATCTGGTTCACGGCGGCTCGTGACGAGTACGTGAAGATTATCTAGTGATCTCGACTTCATGTCTGAAATCACTCCTAGAAGCTGCTCCCTGTCTCCATTTTGAGGACACTCATCCAAGGCATCCAGGACAATGAACACATGTCCCAAGGCCTCTATAATACAGAATAACATTTCTTTCAGATCGTCAACGCTTGGTTGGAGCTTACCATAACTACAACGCTCATACACCTGCTTGATATGAGATGGGACAATATTGAGCTGGGCGCACAGCTGCGAAATAATTGATGAGATACAGGCTGAGAGTTCTTGCTTGGCAGCTGTATTGAAATCGAAGTAGTAATATGCCAGAGCAATTTTTGGCTGATTGCTGCATATTTGTTGCAAATGTTGAATTATAGTCGAGCTGGAGCAGGTTAGCCAGGAAATTGATATGGAGGGAGAATGTAGTGCCTAAGAATGGTCTTTCCACACCCCGCTAGAATCATTTTAGCACAGTTCATATTTATAGGAGTAGATATAAGATTACGTACGAATACCATGTATCCAGAGGAGGGAGTTTTGAGAGACTCTCCATTCTTTGAAATCGCGTCGATTTAACAACCATGTTCCAGTCTTTGGCTGACACTTCTTACATGATGTGTGAAAATTAACAGATGGGTCAGAGGTAGAAAGCCAGTGGATGATGGCCTCTCGATCGACGTCGATTTTCTGAGCCTTAAGTTCATCCTTGATCTCAGCTAAGCCACGGCTTATGTCTAATGTCAAGGCACTAGATAGCAGTTAGTTAGAATAAAGTGTATAAAACGGAAATTGTTCACAAAAGTAACGTACGCTTGGTCTGTAGTCAAAGCAAGAATGAACGAGGATTTGTATCTCCCAATCGCAACTAGAGTTCTGTCCACTTCTTTGCTACTCAACGGCCACTTCATCGTCCTTAGCGCAAGCTTCAATTTACTGGTGTCATCCGGGCTCAATCTTGCCGCCAAGGCTGTTAATTCCAGTTGACATTGTTTTAACGGCCCGTCTTCTTTGTTGACAAGATCGAGAGTGTGCATAGATGTTGAATTACGTGCATTCGCTAAGTCGACTACACTAACCAGAACATCTTGGAGAGAGGTGATCTCATTTCGGAGACGTTGGATATCATTTCTAGCATCCTTAACGTTGAGGTAATATGTTCTGCAGAAGTCGAAAATCTGGGAAGAAATTTGGATCACAGCAATCACACTAGCAGCCGTGCTAACTCCGTCCATTAGAGGTCACAAGCCGTAGCTTTGAAGGATTTCAGTTCGTTAATATTGTTAACAGATAACCCTGAAGTCCTGATCTGTGAATTAGGCACCCAGATCAGGTCCAGCTAAGCGATCTACTAGGGCGATAACAACGAAAGTCGAGTACTCTGCGCTTAACCATATCTGGTTAGATTAGCCCGAGAGCCCTATTCAAGAGCGAGGTAAAAGTTCCTACACTGCAGCAACGGGGAAGGCAGTTTTACAAGCGACTGTAGACTTACGAAATCATCTCTTGAATCTTTCAAAGGAAACGTTGACGATAGTGAGGCCCAAATGTGCTCCTCGCGCTTAACTCTATTTAGTTAGGCAGGGATAACATCAGAACATGATCCTTGCACCACGCTTTACCGAAATCAGCAAAGCTGCCCGCAAGGATTAATACTCAAAGTGGGGTTGAATTTTTATTGAGTATTTAGGGCGAAGCCAGTTTCGAAGTTTTTTATATTATTGTAACTCGATTATTTGCATTATATAGAGATATTTGAAGAATATGAATTTATACAAAAAGCTATTGCCATAAAGTCCGCCGTAACTGCATATCTTAGGCCGAGTTTCCGGAACAACCTCGAACTTGTGATGTTTTGATTTTGATGAGATTCCCTTGTCCACAGGCACTTCTACTCCCATTAAGGCCTGTTCTTTATTACAATATCCAAAGCACTAACTTTGTCCCGTAAACTCTAAGATCTAGGATGATCAGGTCCGAAGACTATCTCATTTCCAATAAAGGCCTTTGAACACATGATCCTAGCCTTCGCTATATCACCTTGATGTTCGAAGAGAGAGCCGAGGTTTTTCGATTATGTCAAGCGCCGGGGGATAAATCGTCACATTGTCTACACCACCGCAAGAAGAAAAGAGCTGGATTGATGAAGCTGCTTGGGAAGGAGCAGGCTAAGATTGAGATGATTCTTAGAGAGGAAGAAAAGTTTGAAGATATATTCACAGGAGGCGAATCTAGACCTCAAAAGGCTAGAACGTGATCCTTGCAGGGATAAGCTCTATTGTCAAACCGAAGCAAGATCCCCCACCATCTTTCACCGAACCTCCATTTTGGGACGAAACCTATACAGCATCTTCTCTTCTTCCTCTGTCTTATATCTAGAGTACTTGTAATGCTTCATTATACCCATTTCCGTCCCTTTTCCTCGTTTTTCCAACTTCCTTAACACCATCCCTTACGTCATCATTAACCGCGTGGTCAACATGGTTCATTGATCTTGATACACAAACCTTTGCACCGAGACGAAGCGCCTGACTGTCCTCGAGAACTCAATACAATGGCGTCGAGTGCACGCTCCTCGACCGAGAGGCAACACAGCGAGTTCGAGCATATCCACCCGACCTCGAGTCCTCAATCCCTTTCGAAAGCGGTGCATGCGCGCAGAGCAGAATACACACGATCACAGAAGATCAAGGTCAAGATTGGTTCTTGGAACGTCGCCGCATGTCCAGGCACCGAGAAAGATCTGGCAGGATGGTTCGTACACGGCAAAGGGATTGACAAGAGGCTGGCAGGCCTGCAGATCACCAATGCGATTGCGGACAATGGCAGCCAGGATAACGTCGAAAGTGTCGAAGCACAAGAGGCTCGCAGAACCAAGAAACAGAGCACAATACCGCTAAATGACGAAGGGACTATAGCTGGCGGAGAGGATATTGGGTTATATGTGCTGGGACTTCAGGAGGTGGTAGATCTGGCGAGCGCGACGCAATACATTGGCAGAGTTTACACGGACTTGGAACCGACCAACAAGTGGAGAAAGGCCTTGATAGAAGCGCTGCCACCTGGCTATGTTATGATTTCAGAGCAGCAGCTGTCCGGACTTCTGTTGTTCATCTTTGCGTCTCCTATAGTGGCACCAACGATCAGTTCTGTGAGCACTGTGAGTGTGGGCACTGGTGTTATGGGATATCTGGGGAACAAGGGCGCAGTGACTACAAGGATAATACTCGGAGAGACGGCTCGAATGGTATTTGTCAATTCGCATTTAGCATCTGGAAACGACCCGGCGCATTTCGACAGGAGGTGTTGGGATGTTACACAAGTTCTGCAAAGGACACGCTTTGATCCTATAAGCTGGGCGGGGGTCTTGGACGATCATCAAGAAGCTATTGGGGAAGAAGATTTCGCTTTCTGGTTTGGGGATTTGAATTTCAGGTTAGAGGGGCTACCGGGCGACGATATACGGAGATTGCTTTTGCTGCATACGAAAGGCGAATACGATATTGGAGCGAAGTCGAGAAATAAGATTGACGGGGAACTTGACGGTGCTGGAGATGGACCGATCTTGATACACAGTGTTGAGAGCGACTCGGATACTGAGGAGGAATCAGAACCAAGGACAAGCAGTACATTTGATGGAGCAGATGATGCCTCTTCAAGTTCACTACCAGACCCAGATGAGTTCGTACAAGACCCAAGCCAAGACCCTTCTTCTTTACAAGCGACACTGGATTCATTACTTCCCCACGATCAATTGCGACGCGCCATGAAAGCGAAGAAAGCGTTCCATGATGGGTGGAGAGAAGGCCCTATTACATTTCTGCCAACATACAAGTACGATGTTGGAAGCATGGGCATGTTTGATTCCAGCGAAAAGAAACGAGCGCCTAGTTGGTGTGATCGAATACTCTACCGAACACGAAAGGATAAATTGGAATATGATGGCAAATCACAAGAGGAGGAATTGGCGAAGATCAAAGATGCAGAGATGAAAGCGAGAGGGATTGATCATGCACTAGACGACGAGGATGTTCTGTTCGATTACAATCCAGATGAGGACGGAGTTGAGGACGCTCCAAATAACGATAATGAATATGATGAATATGACGAGGGTGAGGACGACAGTGGAGAAGCGGTTGTCACGAAAGAGGGATATGTTGATAGGATATCTTTGGATGTTTACACTTCACATCAGCGAGTTCTGTCGTCAGACCACAAACCTCTAGATGCGGTGTTTACGCTTGAGTACGATGCTGTAGTTCCCGAGCTCAAAGCAAAGGTCCACCAAGAAGTCGCTAGAGAGCTCGATCGAGCTGAAAATGAGGGTCGACCTGGGATCACGGTTGTGGTTGACCACTCAATCGACGATACACCGCCAAATTCCTCGTCTTCACGAGAACATTCTGGAGGCAGCGCTGAGAATGTGAGCGTTGACTTTGGCAGAGTGGCATACGGACATAGGAAATCTCGAGCTGTGACAATTGCCAACACCAGCCAGGTAGCATCCACCTTTGCATTCGTGGAGCGACCAAGTGAATCAGGAGAGGCTGATCGGATAGCGCCACCCTGGCTCTCTGTATGTTTCGTCGGATCGGGAGCGGATGAAGATGAACGATTCTTGAAAGATATGAAACGAGAAGTTACATTGGAGCCAGGCGACGCAGTCAATGCTACTTTGGATGTATTCATTGATGATGTTGCGATGGCAAGAGCATTGAATGAAGGCACAACCAAGCTTGAAGATGTTCTAGTCTTGCGAGTCACAGAAGGACGAGATCATTTCGTACCTATCCGCGCAACATGGCTGCAATCCTGCTTTGGCAGATCAGTGGACGAGCTGATTCGAGTCCCTGAAGGCGGTGTTCGGGCGCTACTTCCTCCTAGGAAAGGCACCGGTGGAGCTGTCAATCGTGGTCAAGAAGTCTGCTGGAGTGCGCCACGTGAACTGTTCAAGCTTACTGAAGCAGTGGAATTGCTCATTGAACGAGTAATCGCTGATGCAAACATGCTCGAGAACGCAGCATTGCCGAAAGACTCTCCAGGGTGGCCATTCGACGAGCATTCGTGGCTTCTCAAAGATCAAAAAGCCAGAGAAATGCGGAAATCCAATGTCCTGGAAGCGCTAGATTCAGACAAGGTCCTCAACGAGTCGTTCCCACCCGAAATTCCTGCCTTGGAAAAACTGGAGATAATGTCCGAAGTCCTCATCAGCTTTCTCCGCAGCCTGAAAGACGGTGTGGTTCCTGCGGATCTATGGACCAAACTCGACGCCGATATGACAGCCCGAGGATCCAAACCCATCACCAACACCGAGGAACTCAAAGCCTGGGTTCTCGACGTCCTTTCTAGCTCTCCCAATCACAACATCTCTTTTGTCTTCCTTACAAGTATGCTGTATCGTGTCGCCGCTGAACTGGCGCCCATCCCGAAGAGTGGTTGGAATCCGGCGCCAGTCACTGGGGCGAGGAAGAGTATTGAGAGTGTGAGGAGGAGTTTGAGTTGGAAGGGGAAGGCGCCAGCGCTACCCAATGATCCTGCGTTGTTGAGGAGGGAGAAGGTTGAGAAAGCTTATGCTGATGTGTTTAAGGATGTTATCTTCAGACACGATGATACGAATCTCAAGGATAAGGAGAAGAGGATTGGAGATGAGAGGAGGAAGGAGATACTGGAAGCATTCTTGAAAGGAGGGAGAGATCCTTGAGAGGTGCAGACCGAAGACGGATGATCTACACCATGGATTGCAGGACGCCTACTACTTTCGTGCAGTAGAAGGGACTTCAAGAGGAAGGAAAGACGGAAGGTCAAGTGGAAGGATGATGCCATGGCTGCATTGGTGGAAATTTGGAACAATGTACCTACTGCACCCCACGTTGGGAGCGCGATTGGAAACACGAAACACCTCAATATCAGACCAGAGGCTTGTCTAGCTCTCAGCTGCATTGTCCTCGATTATTCCCCTTTCCGGACACAGAGTTGTATCAGCCTCACCGGATGCTTACCTCCTTCCTTCGCAGCCTCGTATCATCCAGTCCAGCTCCTACTAATCCGCCAAGCTTTTATTTCTTTCAATCTGGGCGAATTTTCTTCTCCATGCGTTCACGCCAACTCATCAGCTAATGAACGTTTCTCGTTTCTTGTCATGGCATCCCGTACCGTCTTTCATTTTTCATCTGCAGCTCAGCAAACATCAAAACTTGCCGTCAGCTTTCCACGTTGTCTTCCAGCCGTGACCTCGCATTTCTCTATTCATCGGTACACGAATCAGAGGACAGAACAAGTAGGAAAGAAAAGCTTTCAAGCTTCTTATCGGTTGGTTCGCAGCCTTGCAGGCTTACCGTACTTGGCATGCATGAGGAAAAAAGCAAAGCAAAACTTCAGAATCAGTTACGACTAAGACATCGTGCAGTGTCATTTTCTGAACACGACTGGGTGGCTGCAGTGAGGTGCAGATTTGGAAACGCAAAATTTTCTCTCCGGATGTGAGTTGGAGATATGCGAAGAGCTGATTCGAGGGAAAGAAGGGTAGGGAAAGTTGTACTTGTAGATCCATGATCCTATTTTCGGACCCGAACTTGAAGACCTAGATTCTTTTTTGGTTATGGGGTACGAATCGACGACATCGTACGCGACCCGCGCTGAGTTGCAGGAATTGTTAATGCTAACAGCAGGCCAAGCTTCACGAAGCTTTTTGATCGATGCCCCTAAGAAATAGCGAGGAAGTGATCCACAGACCCCCGCGGAGGTCCTGGATACCCCCGCGATGCCCAGACCGCGCTATAAATATCCTCTAATATATAGCCTTGCCCTACGCGAACCTTCTTTTCTCTCCTATCTTTCCTTCAACTTCGATTTCGCAAAATCATCACGACGACAAACACTACGATTCCTCTCCACAAGATGGATGGCATCAGCAGGTCTCGAAAAAGCACAAGGATGAAGACGAAGCCGCGTTTTTCTTCAAGCCACCAGATCTTGGCGGCTGAGCAGCCAACGATACTCGATCTCTTATCTCTGACATCGTTCTGCCTTTGCAGCTTTTGCTTATCTTGCTTCCACCACCGGCTGTCAAAGGCGCGGACCAGGATCACTAATGTGCCTTGGCGGGTCAGCCTCTATCTCTGCTCGCGTGCATATGCCTTTCCCATATTCCAATTTTCATTGGGGGAAGAAGTTTCTGGGCCCTGAAATTACTGCTTTGGGGGTGCAAAGGGGGAGGGATAAGGATGAGATGTCCAATAGGATACTTTACCAGAAGAGTGTCTGTACTTCAGACCCCCGAGGCCAAGGCTGTTATCCAGCCTGGTTTCTTTCTCCACTTCTTGGCCATTGTTCACAGCCGTGGTCCCGGCGCTGTGCTGTGCTCAAGCTCCCCCTCGGCAAGCACTCGCTTCTAGCTCTCTCCATACCCATCCATAGCTCACGCCTGCGATAAAGCTACCCATACAAACTCAAATGAAGCTCTGGAACGAGTCAAATCTCTGCACAGCCCGGCCGTCTCCAATCAGCCAGCTGCAAGTCTTCGATCTGGCCCGAGCTGTCAAGCGTATTATGGAGATTAGTGCATCTCTGATTCCGCTCCACATGTTTCCATACAGGGCTATCTGAGAGATGAAGCGCCCCCATTATCCTTATCAGTTGTCTATTCCTCTCGGTCATGCCGTCCGGTAACGGTGGTTTGAAAATCTTTTCTTCTCTCCCCTCATCCTTCCCTGTCCTGTCCCCCGGATTGTAGATCTATATCTAGTCCCAACGTCGCGTCTTGCTTTTGCGTGAAGCAGGTAAGAGTGCAAGTGCATACCATCAACAACGAAAACTCAAGGAAACAAGAGCCGAGGGAAGCAAGATGTCTTCTCTCTACGCAGTTCCCTACAATGGAACCGGAATGACGGGTTGCGATTCTCTGACTGAGGATTGTAACATCTACTACGAAGTTCGTTCCCTTCTCCCTCCCCATTCCCTCCCCCCTTCCAAAACTCGTCTAACAACCCCCAGTCAGGAGACATAGCCTGGATGCTCACCTCCACCGCCCTCGTCCTCCTCATGATTCCCGGCGTCGGCTTCTTCTACTCCGGCCTCGCCCGCCGCAAATCAGCCCTCTCCCTCATATGGCTCTCTTGCATGTCCGTCGGCGTCGTCAGCTTTCAATGGTTCTTTTGGGGATATAGTTTGACGTTCAGTCACACGGCGAATTCTTATATTGGGAATCTGGAGAATATTGGGTTTAGGAATGTGTTGGGCGCGCCGAGTGTGGGCAGCCCGAAGGTACGTTTTGTATTTGATGAGGGGAGGAGAGAGGAAGAGATAGTGAATGCTAACGATGTGATTGAAGATTCCAGATTTGTTGTTTGCGATCTACCAGGGCATGTTCGCGGCGATTACACCTGCGCTTGCGATCGGTGCTGCGGCAGACAGAGGCCGCATGCTCCCCTGCATCGTCTTCATGTTCATCTGGTCCACCATAATTTACGACCCCATCGCCTGCTGGACCTGGAATCCCGCAGGATGGACCTTCAAAATGGGTGGATTGGACTTTGCTGGTGGAACTCCAGTTCATATATCTTCTGGAGCAGCAGCTTTGGCATATTCAATCATGCTTGGAAAGAGAGCTGGTTATAACGATGTTTCTGGCTTGCCATACAGACCACATAACGTCACCCACATCGTCCTCGGCACGGTCTTCCTCTGGGTAGGCTGGTTCGGCTTCAACGGCGGCTCTGCACTTGCTGCTAATATGAGGGCTGTCATGGCATGTGTGGTTACGCATATTGCTGCGAGTGTTGGAGGAGTCACTTGGGTTCTTCTCGATTACCGCCTCGATAAGAAATGGTCAACTGTCGGTTTCTGCTCAGGCGCTGTCTCCGGACTCGTGGCTATCACTCCAGCATCCGGTTTCGTGCCAGCCTGGTCAGCCGTCATCTTCGGTATCGTGGGAGCAATCTGCTGCAATTATGCAACAAAGTTGAAGTATTTGATTGGAGTTGACGATGCGCTTGATATCTTCGGCGAACACGGAGTCGGAGGTATTGTCGGAAATATCATGACTGCTTTCTTTGCTGCGTAAGTCCTCCCTCCCTCTTCCCCCTCCTACTTCCTCCTTGTCAAGATCGATTCTAACAGCCAAAACAGAGACTACATAGCCCACCTCGACGGCTTCTCCGAGATCCCCGGCGGCTGGCTCAACCACCACTGGGTCCAACTCGGCTACCAGCTCGCCGACTGCGTCTCCGGTTTTGCCTACTCCTTCTTCGGCACCTGCATCATTCTCTTCCTCATGAATCTCGTTCCTGGCCTCTCCCTCCGAGCAAGTGAAGAAGAAGAAGCGCTAGGAATGGATGATGCTCAACTGGGAGAGTTTGCGTATGATTATGTGGAGTTGAGGAGGGAGTTTAGTGATGTGATACTTGGGGAGGAACAGGAGGGGAATGGGGATGGGAAGGTGAGTGGGAGTCAGAGGGGGAGTGTGGGTGGTGGGATGATGACGGGGGAAAAGGAGGTTCCTATTGAGAAGGTTTAGGGGTGTTGTGGGATAT
>FJOG01000005.1:1526870-1562709 GCA_900073065.1 Phialocephala subalpina
GAGGGAAATGCAGGACATCATGGATATCGGGATGTAGGATATCAGACTTGGAGGAGGTGTTTAGGTTGCGATACTGTCACTGCTTGGTTGGAGACATGGATGCGGGAGTTTTATAGCTTGATAAGTTGCCATACCCAGAATTGACATTCTTGTTTCTCTTTTTGCTTTCTCATCAACCGTATCCAATCATATACATACATCATTCGTTCGAGATATAAGATGGCCAGGACCAACAATCTCTCACTCGCTCTCTCCTTCCTCTTCTGCAATTTTTCTCATACATTCCAGTCATGAAGAAGAGGACGACCGAGACCAAGAATGTACTCCTACATTACTCTCTGCTTCTACAGGCTTTTCGTTTGCACATTCTCCTTATCAAAGAGATTCTGCTCCAGTCCGACAATTACTCGGACACTTGATCCCGAGTTCGCTGACCCCTCGCTTACCCGTATTTCCCTTTCCCACACCACCACCCAAATCTTTGTCACTATCCCATTGTTGTCAACTTTTAGTCTGTTATCACTCCTTTCAACATGGCCCTTTGAATGAGCCTAGCCCGACCTTCATTCTTGAGATAAAAGATACATCATACCAAACGAGGTTTCGATACCAAGTGGGTGGGGAACCGACCCGCTCAGACCGTCGTGAACCCTCCGGAAAATCGGTATGAGTTGGTTATCGAATCGACTCGATAGACCGTGGACGAGGTAACGTATATATACCAGCTTCCATCGCTTCTTTAAGCCTTCCTTTGATACGTTGAGGGTGAATGTAGTCGTGCGTTCTTATTGTGGCGTCAATGAATTTGACAAATTGGCTAGAACTGTATAGCAAACGAGTACAAGTAGATTCAGGCCAATCGTGCCTTTGTTTGAGATGTCAAGCTTGAATTTAAGTTGCGGATGCGACTTCCTTCCAAATCTCAAGCGTGAATCTAAGTCTTCAATTATTCTCTTGGCTTGGTTGTGAATTTTGAAGCAATGTAAATTTAAGTTGTGGCAAACTATAAATCCATTGTCGTCACCAGCATTAGCAGACAAGGTCGCGATCAGCCTAAACTTCAAAAAGTCATGGATCCGACCTCTTCACAGAATGTCTGCAAAAATCTTTGGCGTCATAGCTGCAAGAAGTTTGAGGTTTGGTTATGTGATAAGGGCCACATGCTACCGTGCGGCGATCTTGAAGATGGCGGAGATTGTTTGTTGTCATCCTGCTTTTGGTTGTCAACTTCTTCAACTTTATGCTTCTGGATCTGCATGTGACCGCATGCTTCACGAGTAGGTAAAGCAGTTGCAATTATGGATGAGTTCACTTGGGTATATTCAACTCCCAAAAGATCTTCTGAATTTCGAAGCTAGGCTGAAGGAGCGAGGATGTTATTTTACGTCGCTTTATAAAGAAGAATGTTTGCATGGAGCTAGGCAGCATGTTACGGGAGGAGTATCTGATATGAGAAGCAGTAGCATGCATAAATTGTAGAAGGAGAATGTGTGTTCAAAGGTTTGCTCAATTTCTCGATTGAAAACGTTTGAAAGGTCGGAAAACAAAATGCGTGACTTTCAAAGGGAGAATATATGACAACAATCAGATCCCGAATGCAAGTATAGAGTAAGGAGAATGCCTGTATTAGAGCAAAGTCGGTGGACAAGCTTTTGGCAAACAAAATGCAAGGACTCAAAGCGCGCAGTATCGCGTAGAAAATGTCTCCTTTCAAGCGCTCGAGAAGAACGAACTCTCAGGTGAGGAGCCTCTCTCCCCCACATTACACAGCCGACTCGAACTGACCTGCGCTTCCTTACTCGGATAGAACGGCGTCACAACACTGTTGGATGCGTCGTGGATGTTTCGAAAGATCATCATGCGATCCCTTTTCAAGAATTCGTCCCGAACTTGAGGATTCTGAAATCCGGCTTTGACACGCATCCAGAGGTACCAGATGCTAAGGATTAAGAGGGTGAGTGGGATGGTTACGGCCCAGTAGATCCAGAATTTGGAGGTTACGTATGATGTAGAGGAGAGGGTGGTGGGCGAGGTGGGGGAGGCGTTGGGGTTGAGGTTGGTGGAGAAGTTGAACATTGACATGCTGAAGATTGACTGTGAGGAGTAAGCTGAGAACGTGGAATTTGAGAGGAAGGCAGGAAGTACGGCGATGAGCATAGCTGGCAGGAAGACAATGCCGAGGATCGCGATCGAAGTCATCGAGGTACTATCTTTCTTCGCCGCTCGAGAGATATTGACATTGATCTTGCTGTCCTGCTGCGCGATGATGGTGTAGATCTGCGCGAGTCAATCACGATGCTAGATTTTGGCATTGGTTCTCCTTACCACGGTGATCAGCGCTTGACATCTCTTCTGCAGCGACAAAGTCTGCTCATGCTGACTCGTTGCTAAGTTCAATGTATTTGTAGCCAGCTCTTTGATGTGCTTAGTGACGACCCGCAACTTCGCTCGATGTTGTTCGGGAAAAATGGCTTCATCATCACAGTCCTTCAAGCACGCAAGCACAAAGTGGCAGAGGCCAATCGCAAATTGGAGCTGTCGTTCAAGGTAGGTCAGACTGGTTTGGATGCGATGACAGTGCTTCGTGCTTTCGCGATGTAGGTCGAAGTTCCAATCCCAAGCGTCGGTTTCTCGCTCTCCTCGTGTGATGCCTAACTGATGTTCCAGGACGTAGAGAGAGCCTTGAAACTGTCGTCTGTGGTCTATGTAGAAAGCGGTAAGAAGATCGGCGAGCATTGCTGGAAGCGTGAGAGGGTGTATCAGATAGGATTTCTTGGCGGTCAAATATTCAAACACTTCCTGAACATCCTCGTCTGATAGACTTTCGAAGAGGGTCGAGGTAGAGCATTGGCTCGCATTCCATGATGATGTGAGAGACCAGATGGCTTTTGCGTTGATGCGCGGTGAGTGTGGTACGCGGATAGTAAATGCTGTGCGCATTAGCAAGAAGTCCGTCGATGTGTGAGAGGTCGAGCTCACCAAGATGTGACACAAGTCCGTCTTCACTAGTTGTAGTATGCTTCATAAAAGCACCACAGCCGCCGGTACCTCTTCTCAGGAACAAGTAGTCCGATGGCAGATTCATAGCGTTCGAGATGCGCTTGAACTCATTCTTTTGGAAAGCCATATACCACGGCTTGAGTTCATGGTGCTGATGACTTCGATGGCGAGTGAAGCTTTGATCGAAATCAGCATTTCCACTTCGACTTCCATGCCCATGGTGGGCCGCGCCCAAGCTTACAGGATACGGAAACGGCCATGACTACAAAGATCATGGCCCTCTCCTAACCACCCCAGAACATCATCGGCATCTAACTTCTTAGGAGGGTCAAGATCAAGCTCTGCGGTCTCCCTACCAATTCCTAGTATCTCGTAGTCTTTGCTGAAAGTATCACAATAGTCGTCAAATCTGTTTAAATACCAAGAGTCGTACATGGTCAAGTGCGACGCCGTTGTTGTGAGACCAGAGAAGACGACTCTAGTAGTAGCTTGCGGATCGGACCATCCCTATACCCCAATGGCACGTACCATTCTCGGAACGAAACGCCCGAGTTGTAAGGTGCAAACGGGATCAGTGAGGCTGTTCGCTGACGCCGAGCACCGAATTGGTCCATCTTGAGCTTTTCTGGCAGCACTTTGCTGCAATGGCAAGCTTGGGCGAATCAAAGTCAACAGGCGCAACCTCCACAGCGTCGCATTGCGGCAAGGACAAACGCCCTCAGGTAAGCCACCAATATTTGATGTATAATTTGAGGATAAAAAGTGTTTTTATCTTGCGTCTTTGCATCAATTGAGCAAAGTCTGCTCAAAGCGCGAAGGAGAGTGGTCGCGAGCGGTAGTGCAGGTAAGAGCAGAATTGACTTGTCCAGATATCATATGCAATGTACAGTACATACAGTAGTACGAGTGTTCAGACTTGATACGCGGCCTCAGCAAGAATAGAGCAATAAGAGGCAAATGATAACATGTGCACTTGGTCTGGAGAAGCATCTAACACAATGCCAAGATCTTCAATCTAGGAATCTAGGATACAAGCTATTTTCATAGTACCTCGCAGACACTGGTCTACATTGCAATAGTATAGTTCCAATACGTATATCAAAGACCTTTTGTAAAGAAAGCACAGGTAAGAGGCAAATGATTGGGAAGATTTAAAGTTGGTGTTGAAGAAACGAGGTAGGAGATTGAGATAATTAGGGAGTCTGAAAAATACGCAGTCGAGCCTTAGCGCAAATTTATCAGCACTAATATTTGATTTCGAATGCCTTCAACTTTCACTTCAACAACACCAAACGCCAAACCTCTTAAGGAGGATCTCACCATCGGATATCACTCTCATACCTGATCCAGGGACTCACCAAGGACTCACCAAGGTATTCGTATCAAGTCATCCATCTGCCAAGGCTTCATTGGTTCCTCGGCGATAACTTCTCAGCTTCAAGTCGTTGGTGTGGCTGCTAGCAAGTTGCTGCGGGACAAGGATCCAACATGCAACCATTGCTAATCGCCGAGTGGGAGTCGCGGGCTGCGATAGGTGGTTCAAACCATTACTATGCATTTTGACGATGCATCTGCTAATCATCCATGACCAACAATGAGGAGAAATGGGGGTGGAAGTCCCAGACAATTTAGAGTTCCGTTGGGCTTGCATGTACAGCCACGGCAGAAGCAGAAGAGAAGGGCTAAAGCAAGGGCAGAGATCAAACCGCTACCAATCGATGTGCGACTTCTTCGGAACCCTCCAGGCAGAGCAGTGGTCCCATATACGCCAAAGAACGAACTGGAGGACTCCAACCTTCATTTCTTGATCTACCACTGCAAGTGTCACCCCATAATGAAGGATCTCATGCATAAGGCTGACAAATCAGACAGACGTTACAGTAGTATCAGCAGAAAGCGTCACGAATGTCGGTCCTCGATTTGAATGGTTCCCATTAGCTGTCAGGGATGAAGCATTCTTTCATGCTGTCATCTCCTCCACATCCTCCCATGCAGCGTACCTCCAGCAGGTCGACCTACCTCCGAACTTCTACTTCCACCGGGGTACAGCTATCCGGCTGCTGAACAAGAGGATTGAGAGGGGGGCACACGACGAAGGAACCATAAACACAGTTGCGGTGTTCTCTCAGCAAGAAGTACGACAACACAACACAAAACAAGTTTTGAAGTCAAGCCCACCGCTGACATTAGACAATAGAGCTTCGAGGGCCGGGCCGAGACGGCACTGACGCATATCCATGGCCTATTGCAGATCGTCTCAACCGCTGGAGGCCCCCATTCCCAGAAGCTTAGTCCTCACACTCGCAGGCATGTATACTTGTAAGCACATCTTGGCCTTATTCCCACAGTGAAGACGCTGACTGACCGGTCCAGAACCGATCTCGCGGCATGCATTGCCCTGATGAGTAAACCACTCCTCACTCCTGCTCTCGATGTCTCAGATCCGGAAAAGTACTTCCGCAAGCCAAGTGTTATAACCGCATCGCACGCCAAAGAATTCGGTACGAGGCTATACAACTTCTCAGGCTCAGAACTCTCAGAGCAAGCAGCAGCTGTCCTATATGGTCTTCGAAACGTCTCAGAGATCTTGGAAGCCATACGAAATCGAACCGAACGAATTGACACTCCATCGGCGACAGACATCCAATTCACCGACCGGGTCGAGGTCCTCGAACGTCTCGTTCATCCGCTCTGGTACGTCGAAGATCCTGCCTCGCCTCAACATCCCATCTTTCGAACCTTTGGATGGACTTGCTGCATATATATCTACGAAACGCTACGGGAACTGCCCAAAGAACTTGGCATGAATACCATGCTTGCAAATCGGGTCAAAGTTGCTCTCGAATCCTGCCCGGATCTAACTATACTCCTTGCTACATTTCAAGATCTGTTGCTGTGGGAGATGTTCATTTGTGGTCGAGTCGCAGACTTCAGAGACCGCCCGTTCTTTGCACAGCAAGCAACAAGGATACTGATGATACGCAAAATCGAGGATCCAGATGGGATCATGGCTGCTGCGAGAGCTTTCCTATGGCCGGAGAGACAATCCACTGTCCCTCGATATAGTGAGGGGTCCTCCTCCAGCGAACCTTTCTTTGAAGGATCCTGAGTCGAAGTTGCCTGAATGAGCATTTGAGGGAGTTCGTGGGAGTTGTGCTTTCCTTTATCGGTTCGGTGCTCTTGGTATACAGTACACGATGTACTTTGATTCACAAAAGAGCTGCACAGTTCATCACGATAGACAGCTAACTGAAAGGTAAGAGCTGTTTAAACAGTTGTCAAAATCATTTCAAATTCTCTTAGACCTCTCTTGTTCCTTCCTCATCATCCTCAGTCGATCAAATATCCCCACATCTGTTTGACTTGCATGTTGATTTCGTCCAGCCCGAATTATTGCTTTCAACCAATCAACCAGGTATCACTGCATGTACGTCGCTTACATTACACCGCCTTTCACTCACATACCATGCTTCTCAATCATCCAAGTCTACCGGTACATTCCCTGTAGACCCAGAGACCAGTCGCAGGAGAGACTCCATGTGTAGGAGAATGTTCAGAATGGGGGAAAGGCTCCAGGAAGAGGAGAATATTAGGATCAAGGGAAGGGTGCAGGGCGAGGAGAAAGTCGCCATTAATCCTAAGGAGGACGAGGTCCTAGTCCTCAAGAAGAAATGTCAGAGGGCAGAGAAGGATGCGTCCGACGATCACCTCGAAAGGCCGCATAATCTCGCTCAGATCGAACAGACCCTATGCGTTCGCCTTCAAGCAGTGACGATAGCAGTGGCAATAGGAGTGGTAATGGTGGCAATCAGTCAGGGTTCATCAACGACAAGCTCAATCCAAAGCCGTTTCCTGATATGTGTTTGATTATTCTCGAGAAGCCTTTGTCGTGAGGGATTGCTTTCGCTATTGCCTTGACAAGCTCAGTGTCCGTGTGCAAGGCCGTCGCTTGTACCGCATTTTCTATGGTGTGCTCAACGGGTTGGGCTAGGATATTTCCGTGAGCAGCGCCGCATCGAGGGTAGGCGAGGCCTTTCGTGGGTGTTGTCTCGTGCCGTACAATTGAGGCAGTGGTCGTAAGAGTGGCATGCACTGGAAGGACTTGAGTGAACGTCGTATTTCCGTCTTCGTCTTGAGCGACGAGTTGTGTTGTGTTGGTCTTTTTGGGGCAAGCCTCCTCGTCCTCAGTCCATGCATAGATAAGACGATCTGGCAGATACCTTTGTGGTGCAGGATCCATCGGCTTTGGGGAATATATGCTGGCGTTCGACGCTAGATGTAAATTTCACGGTTGTAATGGGTTCCAGCCACAGTTTCATGGAGAAGGCAACACGTTACCTGTTCGTCAACTGAGAAATCAATAACGGCATTGATTCTGTGACATCCTGCAATTGGCATATCAGCGAATCGACTCTCTCCGATGAAGCCCAGAACGTGGACAATATGGCTGTCAAAATCTCCCAAGTCTTAAAATGCACTTACTACATTTGTTCAATTTCTCACATGCAGGAGACAAATGCAATCGTACGATCAAACCAGAAGTATTTTCATATCGCTGACCACGAAGTCCCTCTGCTGTCCTGTTTATACATCCAAAGTTATACATTTACAATTCCCCTCTCACCCTCTCGCTCTTTCCCTTATTCCCATAGTCTCTGCCACCCCCTCAATAAGAACTCGCCACTCTCCCACCCCGCTCCCCCAAAACCCTCCATCTCGGCGCCATCCACGTATTCCTAGACTCAAGCACAACCTCACACACGACCCTGGCGACTTTCTCCTCGAATGTCTCCCTTCCCTTAAAGTTCCTATTTCTGCAGACAAGCAAGTTGATGCTGCTGTTGATACTGCTTAGCATATCTTGGCCTCCTTGTTTCCCTTCCCCGAAACTAGTTTTCGCAACGTCGGACGACTGCCCCGTGGAGGGGACGAATAGAGAGCTCGTCTGCGAGAGAGCCAGAATATCCTCTTCCCTCCCCTCACCCACAATCCACACCTCCTCTAAACCCCGAAACCGCCTCCTAACCCCCCTCCAAAAATCCTTCAACCTATCCTCCACAATCCTATCTTCCCTCGAGTCTCGCCACCCCTCACGAAACCCATTCCCCGCCATCCCACCATTTCCCCAGATACCTCCATCTCCATCCCCACCTCCCTGTCCTCTCTCCCAATCTTCAACATTTCCCCACGTCAAGTTTCCCCATCCACCCGCCCCTTCCCAGCCTAGTCCAGAATCCTGACTCGATCTCCTCTTCCTCTCTTCAAGAAACAAATCTTCATGGACAGCCAACTGGCGGATATGGTTGAATGTAGAAGCCGAAGTGACGGACAGGGTTTTTGCCCAATGTTTAAAACTCGCGAGGTACCCGGTGTGAGAGAGAGAGGGGAAGTAGAGGATATCTTGCTGTCTCCCTCCTCCCAAGGTTGAGAACCATATTTTGCTTTCCACGGACCCTGCTAATCGGAATGAAAGGGCGTAATATCGTGTAGCGACGGCGCGAGATTCTTGGCAGAGATGAAAGAGCGCCTTGATAGTAGCGGGGGAGGTAAGACCTATTTGTTCTCTCTTCGGGGTAGTGTGAGGTGGGGAAGTGGTGGTGCTTGAGCAGCGGATTCGTTTTCGCTGTGGGAATGTGGAGGAGGGGCGTGATGGAGAGGAGGGAGGGGAGGGTGAGAAGGAGGTGGGTGAGAGGTAGTGTATTGGGACGAGGCGGGGAGGGGGAAGGCAGAGGGCGTAGATCCTGAGTCGGAGTTCGGTGGGGAGGTGGGTGAAGTAGTGGAACGTTTGCGTTTGTTCCTCATCCTCTTGGCTTGGTTGAATATGCGAGGGTAATTGACATCCAGCCCCAAGATGAAGATCTTCGAACTTAAGCTGTGAAGTCGAAGACGGAGGTTGAGAAACCGATTGAGACATCACGATGCCCTCCATACCAGTGGTACCTGATGATCAATGCGCCTTCCTATCCTATACCAGGATGAGCTTGCAGTCTCCTCGGCAGTATGCACAACACGTTCGTCTCGTCAAATTTCGCCCTATGTCGTCTAATACCGAGTGCCGAGAAGTCGTCCCAGGAATCCGGTCGAGCCGTATCAGCTCCAGATGGACAAGGCCCATATATACGCAAGCGGAACCAACCCGTCATGACCCAAACCCAAGACGGAAAAGGAAAACTCTTCCTTCCAAGATTACTGATCACAATCTTCTCGTTTCGGGCTGGCTTCTAGATTTGACGTCCACTATCCAAAGTGCAGGGCTGGACATCGCCGAACAGCCATGGGCATTCGAGAAGAGAGTCTGAGACATTATGCAGGAGAGGAAACTCCAGGAGAATAATACTGTGTGGTGGAAGAGTGGAGGATAACCTTGTGCCTGGGCGTCTGGAAAACGTTTCGTTCGCGTAGGAATGCAGGGCCAGGAAAATAGAGTGACGGGTGTTTCTCCACAACCTGGAAGCGACAATTATTTGTCAAATCTACTGTCAAAGCCACGGCATTCGCCGCTGTCATCTAGCAACATCTTACGGCCGTAAGAAGAGCCTCAACTCGAAGCTATTTGTTTGGTAGAAGAATTTTAAGTTGGTGCACAGTGACTTTCCTGGGGATCACTATGGCACGTGGCGCGAGGGGTAACTGAGACATCTGGAGAGAAACGACGAGTGCGTGATTGGTTAACATACGAGAAGAAGGTTCTTCAGTGCTTCTGGCGCCCATTCCAGCAGCAGCACTGCAAGCCATGGGCCCAGTTCAGAGGATGCGTTACAGGCACGTCTGGATCAAATGTGGACGAAATGAATTTCTGGGAAGGGCCATCCGCTTTGTGGCGTCGGTAAACATGAGGAGGGCGGAACTTTCCTGATATTGGGGATGCGTACCGTATTCCTCAAAGGGAAATACGATTAGGAGATTTTGTCGTGATGAAGAAGATCGAGTATGGAGAATGTTAAATGTTTAGGGGCACTGGCTTAAGCCTTCTCTGATGCCACTTTCATGGAGGATTGCATCTGCGACGGCAAGATATTCATACTGTCATGATTGGGAGGAGCTTCAATTAGCATGCAAATCAAGACGGCAATTGACAAGATACAGATCAAATATCCAATATCCAGAGAACTTGGTCGAAGGAAGCCCACGTGATACATGACTTGATGAGGGATATGGGGAAGCTCCACCACGTGGGAATGAGACGAACAGCTGAATAAAAGCAAGATCATTATTGGTTTTGATGTAAATATAGACACGGCAACGGTACTTGGTTGTCATAATGTTTCTTTTCGGGTAGGGGCACCAGCTGAACATTTCGGCCGGGAGGAAGCAAAAAAGTAACCACAAAGCGGCCCGTCCACCGCAAAGGATTGCGACCTTGGAAATTGGCTTTTCTTTTGCATTTGCCCCTCTTTCGACTATTCTTTCCGCGGAGAAGGATTGTCAGAGCACTCGCAATACCTTCGTAAAGATTGGAGAGGAACATGACGTCCACTCTTTCAGGGACGGCACACCTTCCATCTTCAAGACTCTTCCACCGAGAGGAAGCAACATCAAAGCACACTCGCAAGAAACGACGTAAAAGAGTCGGACCATCCGTTCAGAAGATGAACGGGATCAACGGTTCTGGACCGATCGGCTTGAAATCACCGAATCGCCTCTCATCGACGGGACCTTTAGTTTGGACCAAGCACTTGACTTCCTCCCTTCTCCGAAATGGCGACCCCTTTGCACGAATATCCAGAAGAAGAAAAAAGACAATTGACACCTGCCACAGTATCAAGACAGGCTTGCCTTTCTTCAGATGGCGTGAGATAGGACAAGCTGTAAGTCACATTCATGCGAAAGCTGCGAGCATTCCCAAGCCCCCCTGATGGGATGAAGAAAAGCAAATAATCGTGCACCTGAATCGTGACAGTTGCTACGTGCCACCAAATGTCTACGCAATTGAAGTGGACAGGAAGGACAAAGCACTCTCGCAAGGAAAGATCAGAGCATCTTATCGGCAAAAATGCAATGGTCCGTCGCATCGAACACTGACTACAGTTCTCAGAGCGTTTTGATAGGAGCGGGCCGCGCCTCCTCCCTCCCTTTCACCGGATGATCGAGATGATGTTTGCAGCGCTGACATCTTTGGAAGAAGCAACGTATTGCAACTCACGAGTCGCAAAACCCTACTAAAGGTATACTCTCGACGCCCAGACCTGGAAACGGCATAAGAAGCCATCTTAATAAGGTCTAAGGGTTCGAGAAAAATCCTTTTTTGTATGCCGTGCACCCCATGATTTTCCACCGAGGATGTCCTATATGCAAATCTTGGAACAGGCTAGGAATATGACTCGCCAGCGCAATGGTTGTCGGTGAAGAGATCGATTCTTTCCAGCCTCCAAGGAGTCAAAGATCAGTGCAGTGCAGCTTCCTGAACGCTGGAGTGGGCCGTCCGTTGAATACGTTCGCCCAAGAGTGAGGATTGTCCGTTTCAAGACGCTTCTTCACAGCCTTCTATCTCACCGTAGTGGAAGATCACAGACATGCGCACCGTTCCAGCGTCCCGAGTTCCGAGACGCACAGTCAATTCTCATCGTGAGTGATGAGGTTGCGTTCTCGAATTCTCCAGCCTCCTCTGATCTGAACTTAGAAAAACATTACGTTTCAAGAAATCTCCTCGGCCCCCAAACTCTGGGCTTCCACTCTGTACCTGCGTTTTGCCACTCAGCACAGACTTCCCAAAATCTTAGGCTACCAGACTTGAAACCTTCCCTCGTGGTCTTTGTTATGATGCCATTTACGTGTTGATTGGCTACAGTCCCAATGTGGTTGTGTTTCATCGCCGGTCTGTGGGCAAATACCGAAAAGGGTCCAAAGGGAATGTTCCGAGGTCTGTGTGGTGCTCCGGGAAATTTCGATGCGTCTTTTGAGATGAAAAACTGGCGAGGGGCGAAAGCCTGAGGCTGCATTTGAGCTGCATCGAATGCTAATTCGAGAGCATGCAATGCTGCAGAAGCTATGGATTATGCTTTAGCGGCAGAGGTACAGCAGAAGGAAGCATCAGCTTTTGTCCAGAACAGGATCCCAACGTTATGCGAAGAATGCAACCTGCACTGTTGGGAAAAACGAAAGCAAGGGGAAGTCAATCGCCTCATAAAGCTCTCGAATTGGGTGCTTAGTTTGTTTTCTCGGGGCTCTCATGCCGTCAGCTTTTCATCCGATTGAGAATTCGGGAATCTTGTGTTGAAATCCCCTCATCGATCGCGATCTTCGGCAGTGGCTTTCTGGAGCGTTTGGTGCCGAAGTGAGACTTGAGGCTGACAAGTCATTGTCACTGGAGAATCGATTTATTCTACCTTGCTTGCTAGATATTGAATGCCCATAAATATTGACATCATGCTTCGGTCTTCCAAAGCCCCGAACTCAATAATTATTGCTAAGCCTTCTCCACGGGAGGGGAATTTTGGATGAAGCTCTGAGGAACCTCCTGAGAGAATTGTAGGCGCTGACATGCTGACAATGCTGTGAGTTTGCCCGTAGGTTTGCAAGAGTCTTCCTTGTTGCAGAAGAATCGAAATGAGATTTGGAGATGTCAGGCCCACTTACCGTCTCCGAAGCCCTCCGCCCTGACAGCAGCAAACTTGGCATGTGCATTCAAACTCTGTCCCCAAAGCCCACTCTCGTCATCCGAAAGAACCGAGTGTTCGTGCCCCCGAAGAGAGTTCATGTGCCTGTTTCAAAGAGCCTTTTTGCGTCGCCACGTTGTACGAGTGCATTCGCATTATGATATCGATGATATCGACGTTCATCTCATGATCGCCATTCGGCAACGTCACTGTTCTGCGGCACTCGGACTTCTCAGCCTTCTTGTAGAAGTCCCAAGATCTCAAACACGTTGAAATGAGATATCCCCCGCCAGCGCCGTCGTTTCAAGAAACGTGACTGCGATCTAGCATCTGTAGCCTTGCGAGCACCCCCGAGCAGCCAATCGTAATGCTCGGGGCAGCTGGATTATTGCGCAAGGATAGACATAGATCGCCCAAGGCTTGATCCCTTCTGCACAGACCAGACCAGTCTTGAAATCTTTCTTGCTGCTGTGGTGGGGTCCCTGGGATATGCTGGGCCCTGAGAGCTGCAAAATTTCCGCACCTCTCCAAAGCTGGAGGCGGAAGTTACTGAATAAGCTGCTGCAGTGGGAATCCATGCAGGAACGAACCAAGAACAGACGGCCAGAGCTAGGCCTCTCTGCCCAAGCTTCAAAGCGCTGCAATAATGACGGCCATGACAGGGAATGCGCTGCCAGACCCTCATCCGTACGGACATGAGGGACAGGATTGGACAGGCTCACCATAACAAAGGTGGACAGACCACTCATATTGAGAATCCCTCTTCCTATAAACAAAAAGTCGGCACCTTCCATTGGGACTTTTCGAAGGTCTCCTTCTGGTTGCCGTCCTTAACTCCTTCTCTACTTCACCACACTCGTTCAACATATATTCTGCTGTCAGCTGCGATTCAAATCGAGACCCCATTTCAAAAGTCTCAAACACACGCCAATCAAATATCGGATTCCTCGGCACCCAATCAGCAGCGCCTGCTCTCAACATCGCCGTGTTTTGTACCGACGGCACGGCTACATGCTCATTCTCGCGACGACTTGGCTAAACAACCCTACTCTGACTTGCCTTACTGCGGACGCTACGCCGGAGACAAAATCCAATAGGACCTGTGCTGGTTGCATGTTAATCTTATAAAGTTGCAATTATAAGCTTGTCGGTCCAGGATTTAAGCAAGCAGCAGACCTCGCTTGGAGAAGCTTGCGGCTTGCCTTGGATCGCTAGAGTCGTATCAGGTTCTAGCCTACCCGGACACGCGACGCGTTGAGGCTCGACCATTCACAGCAAAATAAGTATAGAAACTTATTTATCCCCTCACCCAGCTTTTCCTCGCGTGGTTTGCTTTGCGATCCAATATATCGACACTATCGCTTTACTCGTTGGAAAGGTTGGATCTTGGTTAATTCAGGCCGAATTGAATTCGCTTGGTGCTTCGAGAAGGTCGATCGTCGCGTAGTGGGGGTTTGATATAAGCAATATCTTCAGCCCACCTCACTTAAGGCCCACCTGGACGGGACCCCGCTGGACTGGACTTTACAACATACGGTCGGGGCTGGAATTCCATTACATTACACCTATCATCGTCCTGATTCTCACTTGCGACCAAATATCCGACCCTTTGTAGGACATTCAAGTTTCAACCACCACCACACGAGCTGTACGGAGATAGTTACTATCATACTGCATTCGGCCGGCCAATCCATGTTTATGGACTCAAGCGACTGCGTCTCATCTTTGCAAGCTGCAACCAACCCGATTACTGCTGCTGTACCCCAGCCGTGCACGAAAGGAAACAATCCCGACAAACTGACAAGAGTTGGTGCAAGCGTGGTGTTTGGTGGGACTGACACAAAACACAACATACGCACAACGATCCAAGATTGGTAACGATTTGTGAACCTCGAAAATTAGGGGACGAAAAGAAGAACTCGTGGAGTCGACGTTGAGTCTTTGAAAGACAGCCGTCTAGCCATCAATAGTTGTGGTTGCTGGGTCGAAGCTTTGGATATTGTTTGCTTGTCATTCGTTTGAGCATTCTTGCACGCCCTTCGCCGGAAATTTAGTGCACCAGACGGTTTATATATACCTGTCGCCCTTCTGGAACTCGTGCTACATCAACGCGTCATTCCATCACATATTCCTTCATTATTATCCGGTATTGCGGCGATGGGGATCTCTCGTGTCTTGCCTCTGACGCTCGGGGCGTTGGCAGTCTCGAGCGAAGTTGCCATGCTCACCTTCGACATCATCTTTGCGGTTACTCTGTCTCGAAGCTCGTCGCCAGCCAACACGAGGGCTGTAGCTATTGTCGCTTCGGTGCTGAGCTCGATCACCGTGGCTTTGTTATCGCTCTTGGTGGGCAGGCAGATTCGATACCGGAATGGAGCCCATATCCAAGACTTCGGACATGGCAGACAACACACTTATCTCTTGGCTGGATTTGGGGGAGTATTCGGAATCTTCTCTGCGGTTGCGTCGGCATTGCTGCTGGGAATGATGAGGACGAGAATTGCAGACCTCCCCAAGACAACCATACATTCGTCAACGGAGAATTTGGTTACCGGAGCCTTCATCGTCTGGGCCGTTTCTCTGTTGTCCCAAGCAGTGTTCATCATCTGTATGGTGATCATCCAACGCAGGGACTTCCAACAACAAATCCAACCATACTGCGCCGACACTGAAGAGCCAGAACAATTCCCCCAGATGCTCGAGGCCAGACCACGGGCTTCGAGTGTGCAAAGGAGTTCACACCGCGCAACCCCCTCCGTCGATTCAAAGTCTCCGCCTCCATCAAGTGGTCGTCCATCAAGTGGTCGTTCTCGAGCAGGGTCCGACACCATGTCTTCCTTTCGGTCTTCGATTTCTCAAGTTGTGCGGCCAATCACCTCCAAGACGAAACTCATCCAGAACAACCACAGATCACCGTATAGACCTCAATCCACCAGATCAATTGACTCGTCACATCGCGATACAAGCATTTCGGTTGAGGACGGTTTCGACTCGTGGGACACATCTGCGGTAGATCCTCAATCGCGCGAAGCTGTCGCATCCGCATCACCCACTCCTCCACGATTCCTCGAGACAATTCCAGCGAGTCCAACCGGCAGTCGAAGTCCAAGCCCAGGGTTTCCGCTGGATCTCGAGCCTCCAAAACAAAGGAAGAGGAGTCGAAGTTATAGCCCTGCCAACAGTTATAGAGACCTGCCCAGGACAGCACGGTCAGCGACCAGTCCCACGGAAAGTGTCAACGCCGAAGCACATATTCATCCTCTTTTCAGAACCGATTCACCAACTCCTCCGCCAGCAGCCACTCCAGGCACTATTGTCACTGCTGCTCCCGGCGCCGGACAAGTAATATCAGATCGCCACAGTATCCGTTCGATCCATAGAATGCGGAGCGGGAGTCTGCCTTCAAGTCCAATTGCCCATACACCCAGCTTGGATAGCATTCGTCGGGCGATGGAACGAGAAGAGTTGGATCGTCTGGAAGAAGCTGGCACAGAGAGGAGCTTGACTCCACCCATACCGGACTTCATCTTGAACGGTGGACCCAGGAATAGCATGCAAGGCTATAATGCGCGGAAGAAACCCCAAACAGGATTGGGGAAGCTCGGAGAGGTGCGTGATGAATAGATGAATCTCTTGATGAGGGATGACGGCTCGACGTCAACACGAATTTCCTTGCTGTGTTTGTACGATGGATACCATTGATGTTAGCGTGGCGTTTGACCTACAACAGATATACCTTAGTGCTTAACGAATAAAAGACTTCACACTTCCAGACTTCTGCATTGGTGACTCGTAGTCTCTTGATAGTCTTCCTCCAAATGTGATTGTGGCTGGTGCGAGAATAACGTGGTTTGGCTCAAGACTGATGAGCGAAGGGTTCTGAACAGGACAGGTTGGGCCAATCTTTGCTTGGACCGCTGTGGTACACATGGAATGTGGCGTGATGAAGCAACTGCGCATCGAGTACGACGAGCTCGTCCAGGCAATCAGGATATTGTTCCGCATTTGCTCTCCTGACTCTTGTTTGTAGAATCGATCAAGCTCAGACAGTGATATTGTTGGTAGCCTCGACCTGAACCCATGGTAAGGCTGAGAAGACCAGCCCCGCATTTCGGAATGCGAAGACGATGCCAGGAACCTCAATCCTCGAGGCATGAGGAGGATAGAAGCAAGCTTGCATATGCTTGATGGTGTAGATTACTTCTTTGCTGGTTCCAATGCCGATGCAGAATGGTGGTCAAAGAAAGTTCAATTGTAGAGAATGATGCAACTGGTTGTGAATGGGCAAAGAGGCTGACAACTTCGTGGCAGTCGCTGCCTTCTCTACTTCGCTAGTGAATAGTCCAAGCGCCACCCATACATGAACCTTAAACCTCGTCTCTTTCCTCATCGCCAACTCTTCCACCTTGCAACTACCAAGTCGCCCAGACGAAGTAACCTTTCCGCAAATTCCTACATCAACCGCAGACAAGAACTGTCGTAGCGCGCAAGCTGCCCTGTCGCAACCATGAAGCTTACTTTCAAGGTGCGTTGCCGCTGCGTTCTGTTGCCAGCCCCGCCACCTTAAGAAGGAAACACATGCTAACATAGCTACTTACTGTAGGACCTCAAGCAAAACAAATTCGTTATTGATGCCGAGCCATCAGAACTGGTACGGACACCTACCTCCTGTCGATCTGCCCTTATTACTGTGCCACTCGAAAGAGGACTTCCATTCGCTTCGACCTTCGATTACAATCTGCTAACACAGGCCTTGATAGATCTCAAGCGTGAAGGAGAAAATTGCTAACGAGAAGGGATGGGAAGCATCTCAGCAGAAGCTGATCTATTCGGGTACGCGCCACATGCTTCACGGAACTCTAGGCGCAAGGTTTTGCTGACAAACCTTCAGGCAAGATTCTCCAAGATGCGAATACCGTAGAGTCATACAAGATTGAGGAGAAGGGGTTCATCGTCTGCATGGTTTCAAAGGTAACTTTGAACCATATATCTCTGACTTACATGGCTAACTCTCGTTCTAGCCCAAGGCCGCACCAGCGGCTGCTGCCTCGACCTCAAAACCTCCCTCAACTCCAGCACCAGCCAGTGCCTCGACTCCTGCTCCTCCCGCCGCTCCTGCCCAATCGACCAGCACAACTACCAGTGCCATTCCCGCTACACCCTCGCCTGCCGGTGCCGGTACTGCTGCGCCAGTCATACCATCAACACCTTCGGGAGCTACCTCCGGTCTTGCTATGGGAGCTGAAAGAGCCGCACAGATCGCGGAGATGGAAAGCATGGGTTTCGAGAGATCACAAATTGATGCTGCGATGCGTGCTGCTTTCTTCAACTCGGAGCGTGCTATTGAGTATCTGTTGACTGTGAGTTTATCCGAGCTAGAATCTGCCTAGTTGCTAATAAGCTGCTAGGGTATTCCAGAGAATCTACAACAAGAGGCAAGACCTGCTGCGCCAGCTGCTCAAGCCGAGGCTGCTTCTCCCATCCCTGCGGCTGCTGGAGCTGGGGCTGGAGGTAACGGTGCTGATGAGCCAGTGAACCTCTTCGAGGCTGCGGCACAAGCCGGTGGTGCGCGTGGAAGTGGAGGTGCAGCTCGAGGTGCAGCCGCGAACATTCTTGGTGGAGCTGGTGCTGCAGGTGCCGGAGCTGCTGCTGGTGGACTTGGCAACCTCGACTTTCTCCGAAATAACCCTCAATTCCAACAACTCAGACAGGTCGTCCAACAAAACCCTCAAATGCTCGAACCTATCCTTCAACAAGTCGGCGCTGGCAACCCTCAATTGGCACAGTTGATCGGACAACACCCAGATCAGTTCCTTCAGTTATTGAGCGAGGATGGAGACAACGATGCCCCACTCCCACCAGGAGCTCAAGCTATCAGCGTTACCGAGGAAGAGCGTGCTGCGATTGAGCGGGTAAGTGAAACCAGCACATCATGTGTTCCTCTGCTAACCTCGCACAGTTATGTCTTCTCGGCTTCCCCCGTGACCTGGCGATTCAAGCTTACTTTGCATGCGACAAGAACGAAGAACTTGCGGCGAATTTCCTCTTCGAGCAACCTGACGACGATATGGAGCAATGAGCGTCGATCTGATTGTCTTTCTTATGTTTCCGTCCTTCGGCGATGCTTTTTCAGTATCAAGGATCTCCCGAGTCTGCATAACCTGAGCAGCTAAGCCAGCAGCATGGCTTGAGCTTAGGCTACTATCACAAACACAACGCGAAGGTCTTTGGCAGTCGTGAACATCTACATACATGCGTTTCCTCTGCTCTGAGGGTGGTGATAGTGGATCATTTCTCGTGCATATTCCCTGGAATTGCGATCACAGAGTCGCAAAACATGCATGATGGGTACGGAACATCGGTATTTGAGGAGGGGATATCTGATGCTCCCGTAATAAGAATTCATCAGTCCTCGGTTTTTGCTCTACTACGTGACTTGATGCTGTATTCGTGCTTCTCGAGTTCTTCTCTTGCAAGTTGCAGAGAATGGTTAAGTGTAAATTATGTTCCTGATTTTGGTGACTGCATGAACAAATTCGACCCGACCACCAGCGCCGGGCATACCTATCCAAGGACCAGCACGAGAGAGGATCAGGCCACTCCTGTTGGCAGAACTAGTTAGTTTGCAGCCGAGAAAATGTTCTAATAGAAGCATATCTTTTCAAATATCACTCTTCTCCAAGTCGGTGAGATCGATCTCGAAGCGATGTGTGTGGGACTCTAGATTCGATGAGCATGCTGGTGCTGAGGTGGTGGGAGATTTAGGGATCTGTTGAGCGTCAATTAACTTCCTAGTGGGCGTCAAAAAAGGAAACCTAGTCCTGGGATTTTCTTGCTTTCTTTCTTAGTTTATACGAAGGCGCATTATTCAGGGTTTCTTTTATGGACATTTGCAAACGTGGTTCGTGAAGGTGGGTGGCTGGCGGCAAGTCGAGCATTCCTTTTGTGGGTTCTCTCTTCTGCGATGAAGGAGGAAATTCGTATCAATTGAGTTTTGGTTCAAAATAGAGAGTTGCGTATATTTTGAGGGTGTGATGGTACTAAACAGTCGAATATATCGCATGCGTCTCCTCAAGGTGCCCGCAAAGCTTCGATGTTCGAGCTCAACCCCACTTCTCAACTCTTGACCAACTTCTTCTTCTGCAGTTGCTTGATTCGTTGATTCGTTGATTGAACTGGTTTGTAGAAAGCTCCTGTATCTCTTGGTACCTTTCTTATGCTTCGATTATTAGCTTTGAGACCCAAGAGCATGAAGTTGTGTTCATCAACTCGAACTTCCCAAAGATGAGATGATGTGTTGGGCTTCCACTTGCTGCATCATTTGATTCAAATACTGCCAGCATCTGTTCAATTTCTAGTATCTAGTACATAGGACAATTAAAACTTCTGCAATGATGTGACAAAATAACTCTTGAAAAACGGTGCTGAAGCCTTTCCTATCTTGCAAGCGCTCCCCAATCACACTCTCCCTTGTCCATTCTAGCAACCAATCGAACAGACACTTACTGAGGAAGAGCTACTTCCCCGTGAATCACTCTCCATCCTATTGGCAATAAACTCTGGGAATTATCATCCGACCGTACAGTAAGCGTCATCTATTCCTAAATATATCTTTTGCAGTCTTGCGTTGGATGTCTTCTCGGCACTTCCGTTTGTCACCACTCCTCCATACAGATGCGCGAACTCCTTGCGGGTTAAGTTCCGAGTATCTAGTACTTAGATACACTGACCTCTTCATTTGGTTGAGATTACGGTCGACTGGCAAAGGTAGCCCTTCCCTCTTTTGTGGATGCGAGAAGTGAGGTTTCTGGGGTATTTATAGCCTCGTCTTCTCTTCTCCTCCATCTTTCTCGTTCTTCTAACAATACAACGATCTCTTTCCCCACACCACTCGATTACACGATACAAATATGCGCTTGAGAGGTTATTAGTATCAGTTTACCGAGGTATTCTGGCTTGTTGGGTTTCCCCATGGTAGATCAGAGGAGGAGCAGTCACAAGGGGGGGAACAAGGACTTTGTACAGATGCGACAGCTGTTGGCTGACCAGTCTCTAATTCC
Organism: Phialocephala subalpina; assembly: GCA_900073065.1. Classification (NCBI taxonomy): domain Eukaryota; kingdom Fungi; phylum Ascomycota; class Leotiomycetes; order Helotiales; family Mollisiaceae; genus Phialocephala; species Phialocephala subalpina. Next base: position 1,547,527 of record FJOG01000005.1, read on the forward strand.
TAAAGGTAAGACATAGCTTCATTTCTTCAGTTGAATGGCGGGTCAACGGTGTTCCATCAAATGGTCCTTTCTTGTTTTGTCTTGGGCATAGATGTCTTTTTTATTTTGTTGGTCCTTCTCCATTACCACTTCTCTCTTCACTTTGCACATATCATTTAGCCTTCTTGAAAGAGTAGGTACAGCTGTTCTTCTTTGGGTAAACATAGTCTTTGTGTCTGTTCATGAATACATTTTGTCTTGCTGACCTGTGTCTGCAGCTATCCTTCCTTTCAGTTGATCCGAGGTTGGTCATCACGATGGGGACATAAAAGTACTTTCAGCAGATACGCTAATATCTGGCGCATCTAAACTTAGCTTTGAGAGACAAGAAAAACATACATCTCCTCGATTGAGATATACCTTGCACCGTTCCCTTTATTCAATTTGTCGTGTTGTCTTGGGCTAGTAAGTGTTCCAACTGTCACTCTGAGATCAGTCGGGAGGACCTCGTAACCTTTCTAACAGATGCGCCAATATCTGGCGCATCAAATTTGACTTTCAGAGACGAGATACCTATTCTTCATCAATTGAAACAGTTTCTACTGCCTTCCATCAATTGGTTCTGCTCTTTTCTGTCTCGCGCCATCCAGTTTGGTCAACCACCACACCACCTCTGACTATCACCAACTACACCTATCGGATGACGATCTTATTGGGATGAGATATTCCTGAAAAGTCTGAAAGGTACGATAGTGTTCTTTGAGGTGATCAACGATTGTCTGAACGTCCTGAACCATTCCATTTCCTGGTTCTAGGATGTACCTGCACCCATCTTTCTCTGCACTCACACTTTCACTCCATCATTGAAAGCTTTTACTCACCTCCTGTACTATCAAACTAAATGGATTGATATGATACCAATACGAGGTTTTCAAATGCAGACCAAGAATTCCTGATCAAAAAGTTCTCGAAGATTTGAGATTGGCTGCATCGCCAGAAGAAAGTCTGGACCTTAACTTTTCTTCCCCGCCACCAGCCTCCAAAACAACGCATAGCACAGTCATCCTTCGTAAACACCACAACAACAGAAAGGTCTCACATAATCAAGCTGCAATGCATCCATTCGAGTAATCCAGCACTGCGAAGATTACGCATCAAGTTTTCGACTGAGTTTCCCACCAAGAACGAGTTAATTGCATTTACTGAGGAATTGATACCGATGCAAGACTTGATTTCGACACTATTAAATCTGGCAATTGTTCCTCGACTTTACCTGAGCCGATCGATGCAAGACCTTTCAAGTTCCTCAACCAAGGCGTCGTCGACGTTATTCTGATAAATTCTTGATGATCATCGCAATCCGGGCGTTCGGCGGATGCATGAGGTTCTGACCAATCATAGAGCAGACTCCGCGCTAAGACTCTGAGCATCGTCTTCGAGATTTCCAGCAAAGCAACAACTGAATGAATTTTCAATCCTTACCATTGTCACGATCCTTCGGAGTCTCTGACAATAGCAACAGTCGACTCGCACAATTAATTGCAAACTAGCGCCCAACATAAAATCTCCCCACGATCAAGATTTTCGATCTTTCTTGATCTTTCTTACAAACTCCTCCAAAACACTTCTGCGCCGCCATCAATCAAACAACTGCAACGCAGCTCTGCTACACTTCTAAAGTCTTTCAGATCCTTTCCAAAGGCTAATCACATACTTCGTCAATTCTTTCGATCCTCCTGTCGTTCCTCTGTTGTCTTGCGCTCGATCAAGATGGCTCCCACTCGTCACGAGACTTCCGGTGCTGGTCCACCAGGAACTCCTGAGACAACATCCTACGGTACTCGAGCTTCGAAGAGAAAAGTCGGAGAGACCAATGAGACTACCACCACCGATCCTCCATCATCTGGCAAGCGCGCTTCTACAAGATCTAGGAAGTCCGCTGTCGCGAATCATGATACAGTTGAGGCCATTCAGCCCCCAACTAAGAAACGCCGCACCTCCAATCCCGTCAAAAATCCAGAACCAGAACATTCACCAACTCCTGCGCCAGAATCATCAGCAAGTCCCGAAATTCTTCCTGAGTCAGTTTCCGAAGAGCAAGATGCAGCCAGTCGGAGAGACCAATGAGACTACCACCACCGATCCTCCATCATCTGGCAAGCGCGCTTCTACAAGATCTAGGAAGTCCGCTGTCGCGAATCATGATACAGTTGAGGCCATTCAGCCCCCAACTAAGAAACGCCGCACCTCCAATCCCGTCAAAAATCCAGAACCAGAACATTCACCAACTCCTGCGCCAGAATCATCAGCAAGTCCCGAAATTCTTCCTGAGTCAGTTTCCGAAGAGCAAGATGCAGCCAAGCCAAGCCTAAGCCCCCTCCTAACCCAGTTGCTGCTACGAAAGTTGGAGGTGGTCGTCGAGGAGGAAGACGAAAGGCAAGCGTCAATCCCCGAATTGATGCTGTCAATGACAGATTGTCAAAATTGAAGTCTCAGTTCGCCGCTCTTGCAAAGATGCAGAAGACGGCTTTGGACACGTTGGCGGAAAAGTCTCTCACAATGGCCAAGACAGACCCGACCTATCACAAGTCCCTTCCAGAGTTCAATGAGGTTTCCAAGAAACTCAACAAGCTCTTGGAGGAACGACTTGGACGTCTGGAGGCGGAAAAGCTTCTCCAGTACCAAATTCAGGAAAGACTTCACGAGGGTAACATAAAGTGTACGAAAGATCAATTCAAAGTAAGTACCGAATCTCACATGAACGTGGCATATCTGACGATGTTCTCAGAATCGTCGTGAGGAGGCTTTCGAAACTGCGATGGCACATGCCATAGAGCACGCCATGTACGTCTATGACCAAGGCCAGTTCGGGTTTGAATTGGAGGAGATTCCCGTCCTCGAAAGAGTGAGTACCTCTCTTACTGTCGTATCGCGAATATCACTGACAAATCACAGGAGAAAGCTGTCGAGGTTAACGTCCAGAAGATGCTGCATCCATTCTCTACACCCTACACCAAGGTAAGCGTCCCGCATATTCAGCTTGATATCTAGCTAACCTTTTGCTTTCAAGGAACAACCTGCAGTCGACACTGCGTCTACAAAGGGAGACACAGAGTATCACCAGCATCCAGCGAATTACTGGCGTTCTCTGAACCCGAAGCAGCAGACTGCTGTGGACAGGGAACGCAAGAATCAATATGCGCAGAAGATTTCCGACGCCAATGATCCGAAGAAGAAATCCAACAAGCGGAAGAGAACTGCTCTATTTCAGACTGCCGAGTCCCAAGCTGCTTTGCTCGATGACGAAGAGCCTGAGGACGAGGAAGATGATGGACCCTCCGGCGCGGTCACTCCTGCAGTTGTTGAGCCCTCCAACAAGGCTGCTGGCCGACAGACTCCAGGAAAGGCCCCACCAAAAGTCGCTCCTCCCACCGACGACTATTATGACAGCAGCGACGCAGAGGAGTACCCCGAGGATGACATGAAAGTATCCATTCCCAAGAAGAAGCGTCGTCACAATGCTGTCCAACCCGTCAATAATCGCATCAGATTGCCGCCAATCTACCACTCTGAGGAATGGGAGATCGGACAGCGTAAGCACTACTACAAAATGGTGACTGAGAAGGACCTCAGCGGAAACACATCAAAGTCAATGGCATTCTTGGGCATAGACCGCCTCGCAAACCGGGAGCACATGTTCTTTGACCAGAAGGCCAATAGCGTTAACTCAGGCAAGATGAAGCCCGAGGACTACGACGAAAAGATCGTCAAGACGCACAAACTCCATCCCAAGTTCGGACTTTTCACAAAAGACTCAGTCAACCCAGACTGGGACGAAGGACTCGAAGAATCTTATTTCAACGCTCGATCAGACTGGGCCAAGCCTCTACCATTGCCGAACGGAAAGAAGGTCATTGAGAAATACGCCGATGGCACTCGAAAGCTCTTCCACGCATCTCGCTCCTGGGTCCAAGAGACGGAGCAGAAGTGGGAAGCCCATGGTCGCAAGCTCGCAATGTTCAGACTACTCCAAACGGCCAAAGACGACGAACACCAAAACCTCCCAGATGTCGATCCGAAGGACAAAAAGGTGATGGAAAACTTCCTAAAGGCCGTCAACGAAGCAGCAGAAGTGAACAGGATGGAAGAGGAAGAAGCAGCCTCGAGAAAATTAGCAGCCGACATCGCAGCCGCCAACCAACGAGCAAGATTCACAGCTCCTGAACCACTTTATCCATCCGCCGTACCACTTACCTCGTCATCTCGTTACGATCCTGTCAGAGACACAACATATCAAACACCATACCCACCAGCACCTCGCCAGAACCCAATGCCTCCTCCACCAATGGGTCTCTATCAGCAAGGCGGTGGGATGGCTGCACTCGCGGATGCGGTAGACTTTAGCGCGATGGCTCAGGCTGCACTTCAACAACATCATCCTTCACCATATGGCCCTCCACCTCCACAACAGCAACAGCAAGCTCCACGCCAATCTACCACTACCTGGCAAGAACCACCACTGCTGCCTGCCAATCTGCCTCCACGCCAACCTACCAGTGGCTGGTCAGAACCACCCCCTCTCCCTCCCAGTCTCCCGCCTGCGCACATGATGCATGGACTATCACACCTGCATCCCGCTCCACCAATGCCTCCTCCACAACAGATGGGTATGCAGCCAAATGGGTATTTCATGCAATCCGCCCCTCCCCCGCCTCCTCCGGCCTTCCAAGGATCTCCGCGTCAAAGCCAGAACCAGAATCAGGGTAATTTGAGGCCCCTACAACCCGCTCCGCCCCGTGGTGGACGCCGAGCTACGCCCCCGCAATCAGATCGGAGAGGATGGTATGGAAATTGAGTTGGGAGTTGGGTGGAAGGGGGTGGGATGGGAAGGAAGGTGATACTGTAGATATGTAAATTAGTAATTTCCGTGCTGGAAAGCACAACCAGATGTCCTCCACAGGCTGGGACAATTACGAAATGGATAATTTGATAATCAGAAATTCTTGTGTTCCATGATATGTGATTTGTGCCAAAAACTCTCTGAAATTGCGGTTTTGAATATTGCCAGATTCTTGGGACATTGAAAATTCGAGAAAATGAGCACCTGGAAGGCACCTTCGTTTCTGGAATGCTTTGTTGTTGTCCCATGCTGTGAAAGTAAGTATCCTTGAATATTCAGAGCATAGATTTGACTCCAGTAGCGTTGGAGCCTATGAAAGAATCCAAGGACTGCAAGGGCTTTGATCTATTATGAACTTAGTTCATTGCATGAAGCCCAAGAACAAACAAAAGACGGCACCAACTCCCACGCCAATCTCGAAGGTACCGAGCAAGAATGATTCAGTAGAAGGCAATAAAGCTGTCAACAAAATATTCCAAGAACCCAAGGACAATCAAAAGACAGTGCCAGCTCCCATAGCAACCAAACTTAAACTCACAGCCAAGAAGCCCAAGGTCGTCAACCAGATCGCTTCCGACCAACCCACGGCAGTCACTCGATTCCAACCCAGACTCTGAATCCGATGCACCCATTCTGGAAAGCTAAGATGTCCCGCAGATTCTAGGTGATTCAAATTGAATCCTGAGAATAATAAAACATTGATTTGAGTATACTTGTGTGAAAAGCAAGCTCGCACTGATAAGATCCATCATCGAAGAAGTCCGCAGTCGCTAATCATGATACAATTGAGGCCAAACCAGACAACATCTTCACCGCTTCTTATCCTTCTCTGTGTAGCATTCTTGTCGCGCCTCTGCATGACTAGGTTGACGAACTTGGGGTCTGCCGGGGTTTCTGGGGGATATGATAGGTTCTGATCTTATATGTGGAAGGTGTGAAGGTTCAAGAACAGTAGAAATTTAAGGATGGTGACCTCGTAACGAGCGCTTTGCTCGAGAAATTGTGGCTTGAGGGGTTGATGCTCAAGAGAGGTTACTTAGTAACAAAACATGTGTTGATCTTCTCAGATTTGATCTTTGTTTCGGAGTCTCGAATGTCCAGCACTCCTGAGACATTCTCTTCAGCTCTGTGAAATCCTCGAGACGAGTCTGCTTCTCGAATCCAACGTCTTCTCCCATCACTCACCTCATACTCCATCAATCGCGATCCCCTCTCTCGCCAAAGCTAGGAAAGCTTTCATGCTTCTGGATCCAGCTGGACTGGACTCTGAAGAGATGAAGCTGTACATTAGAACGAGATGGCCGCGGCAGTCGAAGCAAAGAGTGAGAATCAAGAGAGGCAGGAGCAGACGAGAGAGAATGTTAGAAGATCGATGATGGCCATTTCTGGCCAAGTTCAGAAGAAGGGAGAAGAGACTGGGACAATGGCGGAAAATTATTTGAGGACCATGGCTTGAATTCCATGCTGTGCCAGCTTGTCTCTGGATGTGAGAATTCCCAAACCCCGTACTTGTTCAAACACTGCTGGAAATACCATTTTGAATGTCCTGGGATCTCTAGGATCTAAGAGTCAGCTATTCCAAACATCACTGTTTCCTTGAAGCGTGATTATGAGAAGTGATGAATGTCCCTCGCCCGCAAGCTTGGGCATGATCTCAAACCGAAAGGAACGCAACCTAGGTCATTCAAGCTCCTAATGAGCACCATCTCCATACGATCAAGCTTTCTAACCCCACACTTTCGAGTGTCAGCTCTCCCCAAAGCCACAGACACGTACAATAATCACATCGCATTGCATCCAGACCACGAGGACCCTCTAGTCGTCTGCACCCGATCCTTCGACGCCATCCACCCTACTTCTGCAGGTACAAATATCTACTCACCATCACTCATTCTCTCGGTGTTTCCAAATACTCTTCCCGAGTATCAAAGAGTCACAATATCGAGTCACTGCGGCTGTGACCGTGGCGGAGGGAGCTGCCTGAGTCACCTCGCCTGCTTGGAAACCAATTTGGCAGGCCCCACTTTCTCCCTGAATGCACTAGCGCCCGCTTTTGCTATCTTTCATAAGGCGAGGCGAGGAAGGAAAATACTGTTGCAATCAACAGAACATCTTCAACTTCTCCCAGCAACAGAGTCGCTCTTTACACTTCGACTTCAAGTATAGTCTCACGAGAAGAGAGAGAGAAGAACATATCAACAGAAATCCACAAGAAGAAAGCATCATGGCGGTACGAGCACAGTTCGAGAACTCGAATGAGTAAGTTTTGCGCTCGTGATTTTGCCCCTCCTTTGCACACCCCGCGATGCACACCTGCGACCTCACAGCACCCTCAAGGCTGCGCAGAAATATAGTGAGGAGCTGAAGGGATATTTGGGGAAAGAAAAGAGGCTGACGTTCTATGTGCAGAGTCGGTGTCTTCTCGACGTTGACGAATTCCTACGCTCTGGTTGCGGTTGGTGCTAGTGAGAATTTCTACAGGTATGCGACCTTCCTCCTATGGCGAAATATATGGCATACACCTTCAAGATTGAACGAGAAAAATTGGGAAGATAAAGGATAGGAAAATACCAGGAAGGATGGGGCTGACGAGGAAACAGTATCTTCGAGGCAGAATTACAAGATGTTATCCCGATTGTCCACACTACGATTGCGGGCACGAGAATCATTGGGCGACTAACTGCTGGGTATGTACTCTACACGAGGACTTGAGGATATAGGAATGGTGCTGATGGCAGAATAGCAACCGAAAAGGTCTATTGGTACCTACAAGCACGACGGATCAAGAGCTGCAGCATCTGAGAAATAGTTTACCGGATGAGGTGAAGATACAGGTACATCCTCCTTAAAGCCTCACAATCCCCCCAACCTCTCTATGAACCATACTCACGCCATGAATCACAGAGAATAGAAGAACGCCTCTCAGCCCTCGGAAACGTGATCGTCTCCAACGACCACGTCGCCCTCGTCCACCCCGACCTCGAACGTGAAACCGAAGAAATAATAGCCGACGTCCTAGGCGTCGAAGTCTTCCGCCAAACAATCGCTGATAACGTCCTGGTCGGCTCCTACATGTCTCTCTCCAACCAAGGTGGACTCGTCCATCCCAAGACCTCTATCCAAGATCAAGACGAACTTTCGAGTCTGTTGCAGGTGCCATTGGTAGCGGGTAGTATTAATAGGGGAAGTTCAGTTGTGGGAGCGGGTATGGTGGTTAATGACTGGCTGGCGGTTACGGGTCTCGATACTACGGCGACGGAGTTAAGTGTTGTGGAGAGCGTGTTTAGGTTGGGTGAGGGGCAGGGGCCGGGAGCAATAAATACCAGTTTGAAGGATACGATGGTGGAGAGTTTCTACTGATCGTATCCTTGGGCTGTAGACGAGATACTCGGAAGAACATTGTGCGGTGGGACGAGTCCTACGGTGGAGGTACGAGGCCATACTTGGATCCGGAGAGGATTGGGTACTGGTCGAACTCGCTGTTATTATTGCGCGGAGGAAGATTTGAGGGCGAAAAGCAAGGAAGGGATGTATCATGAAGAAAGGGTGATCATGGCTATGCTCCTCTTTAGGAGGTACTGCACAGCGTTGTTTCTGGCCTTCATACGTATTTTCATTGCAAGGCGTTGTGGCCTTTTGGATTGAATCGATGACCTTTCTTCATCCCCACATTCTTGGGTCCTTCTTGCTCATTGATGTTCAGCTAGTATCTTCAGATTATCTTTTTCCAGCCCTCATAACGTCTGCCAAGTGGCTTCATATCCCATGTCCTCGATACTGGCCCCAACAAAATTCCTCGAAGGCTTCATCACCTCTATATAAAGGGTGTACAAGCTACGATATCTCTCGGTACCTCTGTATCTTCTTCTGTCGCCAAAATTCAAACTGTGCCCGGGGCCTCAACAACTATGAGCTTGTCTAAATCGGCGTAGCAAAGCAAATAAAGAGGAGGAAGACAGAATCAGTTTGTTTCCAGACACAATCGATTCTTAACAGCCGAGCTTAATTTCTTTGCTATCATTTCTCACATCATTGTCAACTTCCATCCATCCTTCCTTACCTTTCAACTCTCCAATATCGACGAGAAACCTCCTTTCCCCCCAACTATCTTCCCCCTCTCACAAAGCGCCTTCTCCCCAAGCCTTCAAATCCCTAGAAAAACAATCAACGACATCATTCTGGAAATGCAAAGGTTCATCTTTCTCAGAAGGACGACCTATCACAGCTTGTTCCTGGAATCCGATTCTTGAGGTATACCACGATAGCCAGTTCTCTGCTCTTGCTCCTTCTTTTGCGCTAAATAGTCCGACACTAACTCGTATCAAGTCCGGGGCGGTCTTCTCGTATGCGAATACAGTAGCTCCGCAAGTCTTGCAGAATGTTCGGGCGTGGTTTACAGTAGAGTTCGAAATCGGCTTCAGTTTGGGAACACTCAATCATTTTATTTTTGACCCACAATTCAAGATGCATTAACCCCTTATAGCTAGCCTAATTACAAGCCCCTGCATTCGCTCACCTCCCCTGCTGATATGCGTGTCACATGCAGTATAGACTTCTGCCTGAGGATGAATTCCCGTCGCCGGCCATCGGCGATATTTCTGATCTATCACGTGAGACAATTGCTTCTGCCTGAGGATTGATACCGGACACTATAGAACATTCTAGAACTACCTCTGAATGACATGTCCTTTCGTGCTTTCCCTCGGATGCTGGCTCTGCTTCCCTAATATTGCCGTCCTACTATCGCCTCTGGAATTTCCTACCTTTTGATATTGCCGTAAACCAATCGGCTCCGGGCATACCTCTGTAGGTTTTATTGGCAAGCTTGCGAAGAAGGCGTTTCTAGCGACTGACTTATGATGACACAGGATTGGATATTCCGTCTACCGCACGCTGCCAGTGTGCTCTCAGTGGCAAGTTATGATCTGTGAAGGTGATGTTCTAACGAACTACTTATGATGACATAGGATTGGACGGCTAGTCTTCTGTGGTAGCGGCTCCTCCCCCTACCTCTGGAACGCAGTTGTCCAAAGGCAACGATGAGCAGCCCAACCCCTTCCCTCGACTCTTTCGATTCATATGAGCAGTGGAATCCATACGATGACATCAGTCAGCAGCAGACACAGACGAACGATCTTAAGCTATGCCAGTTTCCTGACTGGGATAGCGAGGGGACCTACGATGATGATCCACCGATTTATATACATTACGCAATCGTATGGAAGGTTACACGGAACAATAGGGCAGTAATGGGACTAGATACGGTGCAAGATACAGTTCTGGCACCTGCGGCCTACTTCCAACACTTTATCCGCCCAAATATTGACAATTATTGGCGCGAAAAAGACAAACCAGTCAGGTCCGAGGATACAAACGTTGTGGTTTCGGTCACACAGCGCAAAGAGCCCCCTCTTACAAAACGCTTTGCTGACACTAGTATTGACTGGGCAGTGATAGAAAAACAGCTCGTTTCGTGGGGCGAGTTTTACCGCGCAGGTAAGAAACTGACACTAAAGCTCCCATTCAACTACGTAGACGTTAGTTAGTCATCGACTACTGCCAGAAGAGGCTTCCCATCCACAACTCGGCAGATGCTTGCCGAAGGAGCTCTGCAGCTAGATGCAGAACAGGCATCTTCCGGACGCCCATCCGTTTGGCGGGAGGTATATAATACCATGCGTTGCCCTGGGCCTCCCTGTAAGAAGGGGCCTCATTGCTGGCGTGACCCTATTGGTAAAAAGCATTACCCACTGAACACGCGCCAGCTAAAGAGCCTCATTATGCATGTGCAAGAGGGTCATACTTTGGAGACACATAATGATGTACCCGCGAATATTCGTGAGGAGCTGTACGCAGAGGAGCAGAAGTTGCTCGAGAAGCATCAAAAGGCTTCTGGGTCTGGGACATCTGCAGCAGCCCCTCCTGCTATTCATATCACAAATGTGCTGCCCCCACCGTCTGGTCCAACATCCTACCGGGCGTTCTCAGCTGGAACTCCGGCTCCAGACATCCCTTCACATACTCCAGTTGATCGTCTCAATATCCCTGGCTTTCGAGATGACGCAGTAAAGGAATACTGTGCTTGGCAGCAGTCGCAAGTGAAGGAGCCAGCACTAAAGGCAGGCTTTCAAACAGCTTGCGGTGTAATACTAAAAAGGGGTTTCGACCTGGAACTGATCCGCCGGAATCCAAACCCCAAATTTTTGATCGATGAAGACGTACAAGAAGGGATTGCCGAACATGTCATAAGTGACATTGACTACTGGTTCGAGAATATCAAGCGACCTAGGATTGGGGAATAACTAGAATGAGATAGTATACATTGCAAGTAGTCTAGTCATTAGGATTTTTGAATTTGAAAACTATTCTGTTACCACATGCCAAGCTTATAGCTCTTCAATGATCAATCCTGCATGCCTAAAATGCCCTCTAGCACTGCTCTTCTTGCTGCCAACTACGTCAATACACCACTCTAAAAAGCTATCAAAGCCTTGCTCCGGATTTTCTTCATAAATATACCAGTTTCGTTTGATAAAAGCTTTTAACTCGGCGAAGAACTCTTCGATTGGATTGAGATCAGGTGAGTATGGCGGCAGATATACTAGCTTCACACCAGCATCACGACACATCTGCTCGATCCGCTCGGTGTAATGGATAAATGCATTATCCATAACGAGAACCGACTTCGGTTCGGGCCATGTACCCATGAAAGGAAGGAGTTGCTCTATGAAACCCTCAAAGACGGCGCTGTCTGTGGATCCCTGGTAAACGCGAGCAAAGATAACGCCGTCCTGCGTATATGCGGGCAATATCTGATATCGCTACTCACGTTGGAATCGGGCAATCTGAATCGGAGTCACACCAAGGGGAGACCATCCCATCCGTCTAAATCCACTCCGTTTGTCGCATCCAGATTCATCCACGAAAACATAGTAATACGAGCGGAAGCCCGAATCCCACGAGTTATACATATACAGGTCTCGCAGATCTGCATTTCGTCCCTTTGCTATGCGGCGAATTATTTTTTTGGTCCAACCGCGGGATTTCAGCGCTCTCCCAATGCTAGCAGCAGATACATGCGTGTCGAACTCGTCCAGCATGAAAAGCACCATCTCGTCCCGGTATAGATCAGGCTTCTCGAGTAAGTATTCGCACAGAGCGTCTAACATCGGAGGTGTAATGCTTCGAGGCCGTCCGACACCATTCGAAGGGGCTTTAGTAGAGCTAAAATGACGAAGGTTTAACTGTATCGCGAAGACAGAGCGCTCACTACAACCTACGACGTCAGCTATTTCACTAGGAGGACGGTTACTGAGGATCATGTCGCGAATTTGCGCATGCTGCGACTCTGCAAGATTCGGAGCCATTCCGTGGAGTGTTTTATTCGAGCGAGATACTCTTCCGTTGACTTTACTGCGGTCAAAAGGACAGGTGGAATGCCTGAGGCCCTAAGGCCGGAACACGGACAACTCGACGTCGACCTTGATGTGATGGATAATCTCTGGCGAAGGCAACAGTTGAAAGTTCACAGCACGATTCTCTGACTAATAGCAAATAAAGTTGAATATTCTCAAGATCTGGTCTCGTGAATATGGAACCAGCCACAGGAGAATCATTGAATCGCCCGCTGCGTCTTCTATCTTTAGGTAAATAGACACTATTCTATACCTACATCCCTACTACTAACAGTTCAGATGGCGGTGGTATCAGAGGCATCTCGGAGCTAGTAATCCTAGAGGAAATCATGCATCGTGTAGGTCGGTCTCAAAATCTGCCAACCCTTCTTCCGGCAGACTACTTTGACGTAATCTGCGGTACAAGTACTGGTGGGTAAGTATATAATGTTCAAATGAGTGTTACAACTCCTTCTAACGTTGCATAGGCTTATTGCTCTACTTCTCGGTCGCCTCCGCTTATCCGTTCCCGAAGCCATCGACAAGTACCGACTCTTGGCCAAACAAGTCTTCTCGGACAAGAAATCTCGAGGAAAGGATGGGTGCTTCAAAGCCTCGAGTTTAGAAAAGGCAATCAAAGACGCTATCGAGGAAAAATTGGGCAAAGGTCATGCAGATGACAGGATGTTTGTATCCAATAGATCGTCATGCAAGACGTAAGTCTCTAAATCATCTTAGTGCTAAATAATACTAAAGCTCTTAGATTCGTTTGCGCAGTCCCAGCGAAGCACATCAACAAGCAACCGAGATTGTTCCGTACATGGTCGGCAGATAAAAATCCAGGTTATAACTGTACTATCTGGGAAGCCGCACGCGCGACATCAGCTGCTCCTAGATTCTTCAAGCGTATTTACATTGGAGATCCAGGTCTACAAGAGGAGTTTATCGATGCAGGAATGGGATGCAACAATCCTGTGCGGTATCTTGTCGAAGAAGTGGGAAAGGAATTTGGTCCCGAGAGAACGGTTAGTTGTATTGTCAGTATCGGGACAGGAAAGCCAAAGGTTGCTGGGTTTAAAGCCCCGGGCCTCTTTCAAAGAGTACTACCGTTGGAGCTCATCAAGGTTTTAGCGGACATGGCTACCGACACCGAGGTTGAAGCGTCGGCAATGGAAGCTCGATTCCAAAACTGCCCTGGCCTCTACTACCGGCTGAATGTAGAGAGAGGACTTGAGGAGGTCTCTCTCGAGGAATGGGAAAAGCTTGGAGATGTCAAACAACACACCATGGCATATTTGAATGACAACGCAGTCAGCAGAAGGATAGATGTGATTGTAGATGCATTAGTAGGGAAGTCCCAGCAGGTGTACCCTCTAGGCCAGTTAGGTATATAGCAAGAGACTTTTCATTTTGCATATGCTAAGCAGAAGGCAGATGGAGCAGTTGCAGCTATTTTTAATACTTATCACTACTTTCTGTATCCAGCACACCAGGTCCTATACTATATCACTCGAAAGGATCCTCTTGAGGCCATCCATCAACGATTCCAGAGGCCCCTAGATAAGGCAATGCCAACGGTCGTTGTTTTGCTTGGTATGGGAGGATGTGGCAAATCTCAACTTGCACTCGAATATTGTCGACAAGGTCAGAACGAGAAGTGGTTTTCTGCGATACTCTGGTTAGATGCAAGTTCTCCTATGAGTATAGCACAGTCTTTCGCCAATGTCGCAAATAAGTTGTCGAAACCAAATTTCGATATTGCAGATGAGAAAGGAAACATTCGATTTGTTCTTGAGACGATAGAGGTATGGAAGTTCCGCTGGCTACTCGTCTTTGATAACTTTGACAATCCAAGCTCGTTTGGCAACACGAGTATAAAGGAATATTTCCCACGGAGTGGCTGCGGTTCAATTCTCTTCACGACTCGCCATGCTGGAGCAAAGAGCTTGGGCTTCTATATCGAAGTGACGACTATGTCGAATGAAGAGGCATTGCAGCTCTTGCTTGAGAGAAGCCAAGCTGAGAAAACCAGTTCAAATACACAAGAAGGGGCAGATATCGTTAAGAGGCTTGGATATCATGCGCTCGCCATTGACCAAGCCGGAGCTTACATTCTAGCACGTGGTTTGGATCTCCACCTATATATGATGCACTACTCTGAGCGGAAAGAGAGGGTGCTCAACGAGGTACCTGAACTTTGGGATTATAAACGAAAGTTGACGACGGATGCGGAGGTCGAAACCAAGCTAACTGTGTTCACGACTTGGGAGTTATCCATTGAATTGATCACAGGAAGCCCTGATGCTCGCGAAGACAAAGCCCATCTTCTTACTCTAGCAGGATTTCTCGACGGTAAAGAAGTGTCCGATGAACTTTTCAGATGCTACGGCTCTAAACACGTTCACTGGCTGGTATCTTGTGTACGCGATGGCGTTTGGGACAAGTACGAAGCTCAGGACATACTCAAAGAATTCCAAAATCTCTCGCTGCTTCAAAACCTATACATCGGAAAGGATGAGACGACATTCTCACTACACCCTCTTATTCAAGATTGGGTAAAGTTACGAGTCAACTCGAACGCACGCCGGGCATTTACTCGGGAAGCAATTCTATTGCTTTCAGCCTTCTTGGATTCTCACAGCATTCATAATATGAAATTCGAATCGAAGCAAGCACTATTATCTCACTTAGAGGCAGTCCTTCAAAACGAGATTGACTACACAGTTCTCAGCGAGAACCTCGAAGAGATTGAGTTGCTAGATGCTACATCTAATTTCGGTTCTTTCTTTCGAAGACAGGGTCGATATAACTTGTCTAAACAGATGATCCAGCATACTTTAAAGGGGAGGACAAAAGTCCTCGGCAAGGAGCACCCTGACACGCTCAGGAGCATGAACAGCCTCGCCCTTC
>FJOG01000005.1:1563559-1611800 GCA_900073065.1 Phialocephala subalpina
AAACAACCTCGCCGCTCTCTTAAAGAGCCAAGGCAAGTACGACGCGGCTAAATCGCTTTACCGGGAGACTCGAAACTAATAAAGTCGGACCTAGCAAGCATACAAAAGCTAAAGGGATATACTAGCAGTAGTAGGATTGGCTTTACATAGTCTCTTCTTTAATATTCTTAGGAAAATGTTAGCAAATTCGCAATAAAATTTAATATTTAATATATTTTTATTATATCTCTATTTCATAAAGGGTCAAGGGAAACATGTGCTTTTATATTGTTTTATAATTGCCACTTGATTTCTAGTTTCTTCTAGAAAAAGCATGAATTACAGTGTAGTCAGCAAATGGCACGTGACTAAGCTCTTGATTCTTGGGCAGGAGTTAGTTTCGAGTTTTACGCCGATATCGGCTAAGCTCAGGCAAAGGCCTTCAAATCACGTGTGATATTACTGCGCAGAGAGATAAGCGAATACGGGAGTCTGTGAGCAGACTAGCCATAAAGGGCTAGTGCACATAAATTATGGGGCAAAAATAAAAATCATTGAGTGTTCCGAACTGAAGCCGATTTCGAACTCTACTGTAAGGATGTCTCATAAGTTGTGAAGATTCCTGCAGATAGAGCTTCGAGATTCAATGGCGTGGAGGTTGTTGCTTCCTCGCCAGTCGAGGCGTGTTGAGACGGGGAGTTGAAGGATATGTTTGCTCTTGGGACGTAAGCCCAAGGTTGAATCTCAAACCCAGACGTCAAGCGACATGTTCGACATACACAAAGTCCAGCCAGATATTTTGTTCCGTTTTCCCTCAGCCACCACCTGCCCTCCTTCTCCTTCTCACCTTTCAAGAAGTCAGGAATATTCGGGCTAACAATCTGCAAAGAAGAAGTGGGACGAGTGATATGGAACTGCACAGCTTTACACAGACATGATGCCTTGAGCTGGTCATCACCTAGTAGAGGTAGGTGCGGATATCGATGTTTTTGTTTGGAAAAGGTAATACGAGGAGGAAATTTCCCAGTGTAATAATCTCGGCCAGCATGGGCGTACACACTCAAAGGGCCACGATACGTCTCTCTCAACCAAACAGCTGCTCCACCATCCTTCGTATCGCCAACAAAAACGTGGTCCGAGAACTCGACATTCCTAGCGACATCGTCTAGAGTTCCAGTTGCGACACCCCATCGCATGCATTCTGACGCCTTTAATTTTACGTCTGAATATTTAACTCGCTGTTTGTCGAAGATGGAGCGGAAGATGTGGCAACCGCAAGTAGAACAGAAGTGTCGTCGATATATCTTATCAGGTCTGTCAGGATTGATGGGGATGGGAGGGTAGGCAGTGGTGTTCTCTAAATGTGGTGGGGAGAAAAGATAGTAGGAGGCGTAGAGATTGCCGGTGGAGCGGCGGCAGGACGTGCAGTGGCAGAGTTGGACTTTCTTGGGGGAGCTTTCTTGTGCTCGGAAGTCGTGAGCCAGGTCATCGATTGGAGGTGAACGGATGGGTTGAGAGATGGTGCCGCAGTGGCATTGAGCGTTGAGGTTGAATGTGCGAGCCATTGTGTGAGAGACGGGCGAAAGTTGAAAGAGAAGAATGGGAAGAGAAGGTGGCGTGGTGGACTAGGAAGAGGTGGATGAGGGAGGGATTGTGGCGAGATTGTTCAATGTCTGTAACTGAAATCCAGCATTCAATGCAAAATATTCAGATTAAGCACCTCTTTTCGTCACATAATCTCATGAGTGGGTGTTTCTAGGTTGTCCTGAAAGTGAGCGCTGTCACGTGCTAGCGCGTTGACCGCCTGCATTTCACTTCATCCTCGCTTCCATCCTTCCTTCACTATTAACAACGATGCCACACTACCAAAAGATGCACTGCTGCATCTAATCGCGACCAGCCACCATGGACCCAGCTTCCTCAACCTCACCGGAAGCCATCGAAACTCCTCAAATTATGGCGCAGCCAGAGCAGGAAAGCCCGCCTCAGCACGACGCGTCCATCAACCTCGATGCCCAAACACCAACATCCTCCCCAGAATCTCCAGAACCAGAACCCACATTACCGGTACTAAAACCGGATACTGGGAAGAAAGTCATCAAGACGGAAATACCAGACAGCGAGTCGGATTTTCTTCTCTCGAGTCCTGAGAAGACGATTAGAGCTGATGTTGGGTCACGTAATACGGGGACGAGAGATTTTGTTGCTGCACCTGATGCTGATGCTGAAGATGGGGATGAGGAGAGTGGGGGTGAGAATCAGGTTACGGGTGAAAGTGCTGGGGAGGAAGGTGGTGAGGTCACGGATGGGGATGCGCGGTTGGGGGATGTTGCAACTGGATCTGTACAGGCGAATGAAGTCGAGAGTGTTGTTGATTCGGCTGTTGCTATCGATGCACCTTCAGTTTCGGAGACAGAAATCTCAAAGCCTGAGAGGGAGGAAGATAATGGCGCCGGGGTCACGAGCGAAGCTACAGAACTGAAGCAGACTCCAACCGCGTCCGAGGAGGCAAAAGAAGTCGGAATTGCCGTTGATACGGCCATTAGTATCAACGAGGCCTCAGTCCCGGGTCCAGAACTCTCTAAGCCTGAGGAAGATGGAGTGAGTGGTGTCAAGATCCTGAGCGGAGATACAGATTCGGAAGAACTCGCAGCGGCGCCTCTTCAAGTCAATAATGCTGTCGATGCAGCTATGATCATCGATAAAACTTCAGTCCCGGACACGGATATGTCCGATCTTGAGGAAGTTCCAATTGAGCAAGCTCCTGTTGTCCTGCAAGAAGAGACAGTCAGAGTTGAGAGTCTGCCAATTCTAGAGGAAAAAGTCAAGGAGGGCGCTGCGACAATCATTAATACATCACTCACACGTACTGTGACGGACTACTCAAAGTTCAAGGTGCCTGAGCTCAAGAAGATCCTCCACGAGCGTGGGCTAGCAATCTCTGGCAACAAACCAGACCTCATTGCGAGATTGAAGGAGGATGACGAGAAAGCCACAGATGCAGCTGAAGTGGAGGACGAAGCCTTGAAAGAAAATTCATCGCCTGTCTTCCCAGACGAGCTAGTTGAGAAATTAGCGACACTGTCCGAAAGAAATGGAACTCAGGAGACTGAGATACCTTTACTTCAGGCTGATGGCGAGGATGTTATCATGACAGACGAAGCCCTGACTCAAGCTGAGGAACCCGCTAATTCTGAGAATCTAACTTTCACGGTTAAGGTTTCTGAAAACGGTGAAGACAGACCAATTTTGCGGGAGAAGACCTCTTCAGCACAAAGATATTCGATTCCAGACAGCGATGACGAGGAGATGTCTGACGCCCCAAGTCCTGCCAAACAAGCAGACGATGCAACATCTAAGACCGAAGCTGCTTCAATGAAACCGACATTCCCCACCGAGAGTGTCAGTGCTATTCAGGATGATGCGGAGGTCAGTTTCTCTCTGACACCAACGACTGCGGCAACCAAAGCTCTTGAACTCCTTCCCAGCAGCAGCCAAGCATCCGAAGTCGCTGTCGAAGACTCATTCAAGATGCCTCCGCCACCTTCACCCTCGCATTCGCAGAATTCAGCGCTTTCTTCGCCGGTCAAGATCAGAGTCAGCCCGAACCCGTCATTCAAAGTTCCCAGCCCGGTCAAGAAGACCCAAGCCCAGTCTTCGTCTGCGATGATGCCGTTTTCTCCTTCGAAGCCAGAGCCATCTACTTCTATCACACCGTCTGAGGTCGCTGACAAGGGCGCAACTTCAACCGCTACCGAATGTCAAGGATCGCAAAAAGATGGTGTGATGAGCGAACTGAAAGCTTTGAAAATGGTGCGTTGCGCACCACCAGATGGAAGATGCGAGCTCTTGCTGACAATACTAATAGGCTTCGATCCAAGCACGCATTACCTCCTTGCAAGCCGAGATAGCTACCAAGCGTGCAAAGCGTGACGAGTTGCAGCAGGGCTTAATGTAAGTTGCGCATGCTCATCTGCCTCCTTTCCACAAATCCCGGTCGCTTCCATTATCTCGGTCCTCAGAGCTCCCCCTCAACCCACACTATTCTGAATCTCAACATCTGCAAACGTTGCCATGCTAACGAGGGACCAATACAGACAACCAGCCGCAGAGACAGTAAAGCGCCATATCAAGCTTCTCCACGACTACAATGACATCAAAGACATCGGACAAGGTCTTGTAGGCATGATTGCTGACCAGCGAGGTTTGAGAGTCGGAGAACTGTACGAGGAGTTTGGTGTTGATTTGAAAGATTGATAGATTGTTTGGTTATGGGATTGCACATTGCTGGACGCGATAGCGGACTAAGGGCTGGAGTTTTGGTCGGACGTTGGCATTGCATTGCTTGGAGCATGGAACGGAAAAAGGAAGATACCCATTTGAGTCTGCATTTGCTAGCATTTGGCATGGAGTTTGGAGAAACAAACACAAGCTGGCATATTTGAGCATGGAAGAAGTGCATATTCATTGACTGTATGGTCGAGGGTATAAAACGACCTGCTAACGAGAGAAAGAAATTCGTTCCTTGCGTCCCCTAAACGCCTGATCCCCCAACCACTGATATGCTCGGGAGCCAGTATCCTCGAGAACCAATGTCCTCAAACACCAGCTTCCTCTTGCACGAGAATTTTCTCCCAGTATGGTGTATGCCCTACTTTTCATTCTCCTTCTCATCCAAACAAACACAAATCGCCGCAATCAAACTCAAATCCACCCCCGCCGCAACCGTAACATAATAAGTCTGCTGCCCCCCAAAAATCTCCCTCATATTGAAATAACTCCTCCCAATCGTCGCCACCGTCGTTCCATTCATACTAATGACCGCGCTTCTATCGAACCAATCTCCTTTGATCAACAACTCCACTGGCGCTTTGTTCGAAGCGTTTGTGAATGTTGCGATCATTTTGCTTGTGCCGATGGAGAATTTTCCTTTTACTTCGAAGAGGAGTTGGCCGGAGGGGGATTCGGCGTAGAAGGATTTGTGGATGCTGAGGAGTTTTGTGCGGAGGGAGAAGAGGGGTGTACCGGATGAGGTGGCGAATTCTTTGCGGTCGGAGAGTGATAGGGTTTGGCCGCGGCATTGGACGACTTCGTGGTTGTTTTCGTCCATTATGTGGAAGGTGTCGCCTGAGAGGGACCTGAGGTGGATGGGTCAGTTGATGTTGATAAGGAGGAAGGTAGGTTTTGGCAGGAGATCGTAGGTAATGGGAGGGATATCGAATGGTTGAGAGGAGAATTGTATTGCTTACCAGACTTTCTCCTTCATGACGAGTGTTGTCTGTTTCTGCACACAGTAATTGGGGTTCACTCCCAAAGGAGGATTGACAGGAGCGAGTTGAACTGGTCCAGGCATTGTGATGATTGGAGTTGAACTTCGAGAGGGAAGGATAAAAGAGCTAGGAGGTATGTAGGGATGTAGATTGAGATCTTGGTTGAAGAAAGACCTACTATCGTCCCTACCTGTTTTATATCTGCCCCTCAGATGACGCTCAGCTTCCTGCCAAGACACTGCGCCATATGGGTGGCTTGATGCTGTCAAGCTTTACGTGAGAAACCCAATCAGCCTTGTGAGGATCTGCTGTTCCATGTTTGTGGATCGACGCCCAGGTAGATCACGGAGTATTGTGGAGCCGTTGACAGATGTCAAGCTCGGATTCGTAATCGGGATCGGCTTCGTGATTAATGTGATGCTGTATTTTGGTGTTTGATGGTCGCATGGCGCAGTCATTGTTAACATCGCGGGGATTAGCTTTGAAGCTGCGGAGAGCGGAAGCTATCCCGAACGGGGAGTGAACTCGCGAGTCACGTGGAAGCTCTAACCTTATTCTAAGCTCCTCGAACGACCTCTCGACTCCTACAAGTGTTTCGACAAATGGTCAACATGTCGAATTAAAGGACCGTTTGACACCACACATTTGAAGCAAGTTCTCTGTCAATTTTAAGGTTTGAACACCTTTCTAATCCCGCCAAAGCCAAGCCACCATAGCCTCAAAAATGCCTAGTTGCATAGAAACGAAGTCCAGAGACAATACGCATGAGGTTTGAGGTATCAATGTTCTTGTTATGTTAGATACCTTTCCCGAGCGGAAGTACTCAGCGTTGCGTTGTGGAATGACCACTGACCTGTCCCCTCCTATCCAATCTCTCCAATTGCCTTATCCAGACCCTGCACCATCTCTTGAAATTCTTCATCTTGGGCGATTTTCTGCAGCAACTCATCCCAGTTGAAGATAGATAGAATCAAACACTTTCTCCAAGGCTATTCTTTTCGTTGTTTCGAAGTCCTTCTTAAGTTCATCCCGAATCTTTTTCGACATCTTCTTCCTCATTGACTCCAGAAATGTTGCTATCTCATACGCGATGTAGACCAATTATATTGGTGCTACTATGAACACAATCGAGCTTCCTCCAACTGCAGCACTCATATGAGTGGCGAAGAAAGCTCACAACGATTCCAGTGACGGCGGTTGTGGCATACTCTTTGACGATGATGAACATCATCTTCTTGGCTGCGGCTGAGGCCAGGAATTTGATGCCTATATGGCCGACATTCGACGCCATAAGCTTGATCAAGAGATGAATAACGGCAACGCTGACATGTAGTCCAGCGGCAGTGGCTGCGAGATGACTGATGTTATGCCCCACAGCGTTCAATGTACCATGCTTCGCGCTTTCTTTTATCTGATGCTTCACAACTTTCAGCTGTTGTCTCTTAACTTGCGACGATATTGAGGATATGGCGATATATGCGAGCCGGTCGACGAAGCTGCTGAGCTTCAGATAATCTGCGGCAAGCATGGTGAGCATGGCCATTCGAGATTACTTCGTTCTAGCTTTCATAGAATTGCTCGTAGAATCGCTGAACCATGTTCGCAAGCGGCTCAGTGAGTGCGGAATCGAGATTGTGGCCATGGTATTGTTGTTTTGCGTGTGAATTTGTAGAGGACTTTGCAGTAACGGTCGAAGTCGTCGTTGAAGCGGAACTCTCAGGTGCGGTATGATTTCCCGCCATCTTGTTTCTCCACGATCGCGATTCATTGCCTGCCTGTTGACTCGATGTAGCATCGAGCGTTCGACTTGATCTCGTCGAGGAAGGTCTCCTTGGAATTGAGGACATCGTCCATACAAAAATGTTCGTTCGGAGGACGGCGAATGAGCCTGCAGAGCTGTATTCAAATTTGGTGGAATAAGTTTGATGTTTCTATGACCTTTCATTTCTACACTTGAAAGCTGGGACATGCAAAGCCTGCAAGCTCGCCTGATCACTCCATTCATGGTACTGCAGAATGTTAGGGGGGGCAACTCCAACATCGACGTTCAGCACCCTATCAGCTTATACCCACCGTCTGATCATTCTTCAGCCCTTAATCAGGTTTTCTATCACCAGTATTTCAATGCCTAGACTATGCGCCTTGCTTTCTATAACATCAATAGTGCAGTATGCGAATTCATCGAAGGACGGCAAGTTGACAAGTCTCAAGCCTAGAAAGCCACTCCAAATATCAACCAATCTCGAATATCAACCCAACGCCATGTCTTGCCTTCGTGAAAACGGCAAGCCACCAAAGCTCCACGAAAGATCACCAATCCCAGCCTCAGAAGATAGCCTCGGGACAACAGAACGCAAGAGAAAGATGAAAGGGTTTTTGGTCACGTGTTTCTGACCGAGCGGGAATACATTTTTCTCTGCTCTAATATTTGAGAATTAGGGCTCTTGGAACAGGAGCGAACACCATCTGCTTTACTGGAATGTACCAGAGCATCATGTTCATTCTTGGATCCTTACCTGGATTTTTTCGAGTCCAACATTCTCATGAGCGTGGGTTCATACTGTCAGGCTCACGGGAAAGAATGGATATATCGGGGAATGCTGTATGTAAGTGAAGCATTAGTGGACTTGAGTGTTGTCACGTTGAGAGCATCACATGAACTGTGGGTTTTTGATTTTGAGGAAGAAGTGGTTTGAGGACTTTGGTACTTCGGGATATTGGAACTTGGGGAAGCTGAATTTGGGGATTCTAGAAGTTGTGGCTTATTCTGCTTGACGCACTATGACATGGAAGTCGGAGAAATCGTACATTAATCATTGGACAAGCATCAACCAATTCAAGAGATCAAAAGATAATCTCATTCTCTTAACTCCGCGGATATGTCAGCCCCACGTGATATCCAGCTGGAAACCTAAACAAATCACAACACGTGCCCAAACATGCACCAAACAAGTCAAACACACAAATGACACTGTTCATACGCCCGTAGTTTCTCCGACTTTGGCCTTGTTCACCCAACCGTACCAGTAGTCCCCCTCCCACCAAAGTGGCGGCTCCCACCTTCGGCCCCACCTAGCCCGTTACCAGTCTCTGACTCACCGACTTTTGTTTAACGTGATATAGTTTTAAATAAGCACTTCTGCTTCCAAGAAATCATGAAATGGCTTGATAGTTCAGTGGCAGAATTCATGCTTTGGGTTATTCAACTTAAATGTATGAGGTCCTGGGTTCAATCCCCAGTCAAGCCCAATTTTTTTGCGCTCCTGGACAGTCCAGGGACTCACCTTTACTTTCAGAACGCTCAGAATTGTTCTTTGATAAAGCTGGAAAGATTCACTATTTTTGGGCATCGTATTGGGGCCAGATTATCACTTTGCTTAGCTTTGCTAAGGACGAGGTTGATAGTACGTTGTCTGATCTTTTAAACGCTTCAAAAATCACTTTGATATCATTATTTTTGATGAATTGGCTCGCTTGCAAAGTTTGTGTGGCAGAGTGTGATTATACCCGCGCTAAGCGAGGGAGGAAAGGGGGCTAGGCGAGGTGGGGCTGGCCTCCTTTCCTAGCGTACCATCCTTCGTGAAAGCGAGCGCAAGTGAATGGATAAAGCGATGGGCTCGAGCTAGCGACCATTGCAACCCCTCAAGTTGTTTCGTTGCGAGCTTTCAAGGTCTGAAAGCCGGTGGGGTATTTAACTTTGCAGGTCCGGGGTTGAGGATTTTAGACATTACGCAAGCGAGGCTGAGTCGGATCTAGTCCTGATCAGGCAATACTGATCGTATTTCGTATCTGATCCTAGGCACTTCTCACAGATCTCCTCGGCTGGAAAGAGAAGTTCTTGATCGTACTCGTAAGTTATATCAACTGTGATTTGTTGGACATTGAATAATCGGTGCCTAGTATTCTCGAATGACATGCATGGAACTCAAAATGCCGGGCGACTGCCAGCCTACTACTGCTAGTCCCGGGTCCTGGGGGCTTATGAGCCTCCTCGTGTGCAGCGAAGCTCACGCCTCTCTCTCTGTTGCCATCGTGAAATGATTTAATTAGTGAAGGCAACTCTCCGTTGCCCCAAGCAGAAGCTTCTCCGACTGCCTTGGCATCAATCATGGACTTGAACCTTGGACCTTGTGCACTATCGTATGCTCGTATTCCTACATATATAACTACGGCCACGAAACAAAAAAAAAATGCAATGAGCACAGTTGGAATCAACCCACAAACTGCCATCAGAATGTTTCTCGCACGCCCCGACACTCTCTTGATCTTGCTGGCTACAGCAGCAGCCGCCTCACCAATATGCAAACTCACACCCCTCGACGCCTCCTGGCCTTCCCCCCTCGAATGGGCCTCACTCAACACCTCCCTCTCCGGCACCCTCATCAAGACCATCCCCGCCGCATCCTCCTGCTACCCCAGCAATCCCTTCAACTCAACCGAATCATGCTCAGCTGTATCTGACAACTGGGATCTTGCAACGTTCCATGCTGCCTTGCCGGAAGGAATTGACTATCCCATCTACGCCAACAATTCGTGCCTGCCACCTGGTGCTCAGGGGTATGTTGAGGATAGAGGATGTGCGGTTGGTGGATCGCCGGTTTATGTCGTGGATGCGAGGAGTGAGGAGCAGGTTGCGACGGCGGTTAAGTGGGCTGCGGATAGGAATATTAGGGTCCTGGTTAAGGGAACTGGGCATGATATGAATGGACGGTCTGTCCCTCGTAACCAGAAGGCCATGTTTGAATGCTGATATCAAAATAGATCTAGTGGAGCATACTCATTGTCAATCTGGACCCGAAACTTCAACAGCATCCAAATGAACGCCAACTGGCCGGTTCCTGGGAGTAACAGCACCGAGAACGTAGCTATCGTTGGAAGCGGAAACATCTGGTACGATGTCTACAGCGCAGCTGTAGCAGCCGGCAGAGTCGTGGTTGGAGGTGGTGCCAAAGACGTCGGTCTAGGTGGTTACATCCAAGGCGGAGGACACGGTCCGCTCTCCAGTCAATATGGCCTCGCAGCAGACCAGCTTTTACAAGCGACAGTCGTCACCACGGAAGGCAATATCCTTGTCGCCAATGGGGTCCAGAATCAAGACATGCTTTGGGCACTTCGAGGTGGTGGTGCGGGACAATATGGCATTGTCACCGAGTATGTGCTCAAGACGTATCCTGCTCCCGCGACCATCGTATCTGGGAATTTGGAATTGTACACCACTGGGTTGGACAATGAGAATATCACCGCTGTCTGGGATGCCTTTGCAGTCTTGACTCGAAGCATTCCAGATCTTATGGACGCTGGTCTAGCTGGTGTATTGACAGCTTCTACTGGCAACGTTGCCGTGCAATCGATGGCTTCGACAGCGGCAATATCACCAGAAGGAGTTCTTGTATCTCACGGGGTGTTCGGATACAACATGACCGCTGCAGAAATGACCGCCCTGATGGAGCCTGTTATTGCAAGCTTGCAGGAAGTCAGCAACAGCACACTCAACATCACTTGGAGCGAGCCAATCACTTACTCGAATTTCATCGCCTTCTTCAACTCTACCAACACCTCACCCAGCGGCGCCGGCCAAGTGAGCTTGATGTCCAGTAGGCTCCTTGGCCGTGATCAACTCTCCAATCGCTCGGTAGCAGACGTCTCGTCATACTTACAACGCATCATCCCAGGCTCGAACAAAACAGCCGGATCTCTTCTCATTGTCGGCATGCAAGCCGGGCCTGGACCAGCATCTGTCCCCGAAGATATGCGAGGAGCCTTGAACCCAGTCTGGAGGTCAGCCTACATCCATGCCATCGCACTCGGCGCTCCCATGAACGCGACTGCCAATCCTCAAGAGATGTTGGCTGGAGCTGGTGACTGGATGAATGAGAACAAGGAGACGATCTGGAGGGAATGGGCACCTGATACGGGATCGTATATGAATGAAGGGAATTGCTTCAATACGGATTTCAAGCATGACTTCTATGGAACGAGCTACGACAGGCTGTTAGAAATCAAGAGGAAGTATGATCCGAGCGAGAGTCTGTTCGTGCTGACTGGGGTGGGAAGTGACGAATGGGATTACAACCTGAATAGTGGAAAATTGTGTCGCAGTACTTGATGAGAAATCTCTCAAGGATAGCCTATGGGGTGAGTTGGAGTCGCGCGGGAGCGTCACTTGGTGTGGGAAACTGAATACATTTTTGAGTATTCGTAAAGTTCTATCGGTGTTAATAGTTTGATTCTTGAAACCAATTTTGGACGTTGTTTTCAACGACCAACAATGAAATTGCTGCTTGCAATGCTTTCCGCAACTGGGATGGCCCACTCGCCCGGGCTCCATTTATTCACAAATAGCTCTCCCTCTCCACCACCGGCTCAACAACACTCGTCAACTCCAACAGCCTCCTCAGAAACCACTCATCACACACTCTCTCCCTACTCCCCATCCTCACATTCCCCTTCAAAATCTCCAACAATTCCCTCCTCTCAAGCACCAATCCCAACCCCAACCCCGCCTTTCCCACAAACGTCTTTTCCGCCTCCATACTCCTATAAGTCAACGCTCCATTGCTTAGCGTCAACCTCCCTTTTCTCCCTAAATCCTTGATCAGAACATCGATATCGAACCTCTCATCCGCTGCTCGAACACCATCGAGTTGGACGGAAAGACCTTCGGGCCATTGATCCATGGATAGGTTTGGATTGACAGTAATCATGCCGCTGTTCGTGCTTAGTTCCTACCATATTTCCACGTCTCATAGTTTTTGGGAGGAAGCGAGACAGAATTAGGTCGCTTCCCCCCGCTGTAATTCCTCGTATATCTCGAGTGATGCGGGAAAGCCACAGACGTAGAATATCCCTCGAAGTAAGCTCCAATCGCTACAAGAGTTAGAATAACCATGTTCCTCACTCAAAGAATCTGCTCTCTACCCCGCCAACAATATCTCGGTTGCCGTCCTTCTTCCTCGCCATGAAGGTCCCAAGTTTCCATGAAGAATCATCTCCATCTCGTAAAGTAGCTACATCCACCATTTTAACGCGGATGGTGCAGGTGATTTTGGTATTTTTGTGACTGGAAAGTCAGACCGTGATCGAAGATATGTCTCCATCTCGTCACTCGCAGGTTGCTCACGCAGTGTATCCAACAACATTAAATCCATAAAGATCTTTTGGTATTTCTGTTTTAACGTCGGAATCTCGACGCTTTCCAATCCTCGAGTTTACGTGACCTCCCCTTCTCTTGGTTACTTTGCCACCTTTACAGTGCTTGTCGCACGAAGCATTCAGCCTCACTAGGAGATTATCAGAAAGTATCGGCAGGATTAGTAACTTGCTAGGGATATCGGAGTAGCAGGATAGTTATTTGGTCTACGCTGTAGATATATGGGATGGATGTCGAGGACAATGGGAGGGTCAATTGAACGCACAGGTCATAATCTATTCACACTCTCCCATTCCGGGATTCTTGTAGCCTGTATGCTTCGCTTAATGAATATATTGCTCTTCATCGCGATATTTTGAGTAATA
Organism: Phialocephala subalpina; assembly: GCA_900073065.1. Lineage (NCBI taxonomy): Eukaryota > Fungi > Ascomycota > Leotiomycetes > Helotiales > Mollisiaceae > Phialocephala > Phialocephala subalpina. Next base: position 1,576,324 of record FJOG01000005.1, read on the forward strand.
TTAATGGCGCCATCTTTCTAACTCCGTAATGACATCAACCGACTCAAAGCTAGTCGAAAATTCAAGTGTTTAAGGTGGAAGCCAATTTCACTGGCGACTATATACCCTCCGCCTCATTCAAAACTTGCTACTCTCCTATTCGCTTAAGTATCACGGAGACGAACTGGCTTATAATAAGAGCGTCGTAGCCTAGCTTAAGTTTAGCTTACCTATAGCTTAGGTCCAAAGACGGGAATGGAAAATGCTCATATCAAGATTCTGATATCGAACTACTTGTTCCAAGACCGCTTCAAAGTCCTCCAATTGCTTCTCAGATTCGAAGCGTTCTTCATTATATTCGCTGCAGATCCATAAATCGAGTGTGAAATTGAGCGAGATCAGTATCTTTCTAACTGCAGAAAAACTTTTGGTCATTGCCAGATCGGAGATCATTTTGCTAGAATCGTCCTCCACATCAGCCCAGAAGACTAGATGTAATTTCTCGAGGCTCAATACCGTGGACAGGATATCGCACCAGCCTTCAAAGTCTTGAGATCGCCCTCGAAGGACATGGGGGTTAACATCAACTTTGAGATACTTGATTTAGGAACGAACCGCTGGCCGATCTGCCAGAAATGTGGGAATACGCCACATAGAATCCTGGGAGAACGAATGATCTGCACCGGAGGTCGATATCCCAGCTCTTGTCCAGAATACTTCTCCTAGCTCTTGCCTGAAATGCGTGCTGACAGATGCTGTTCTTCGCAGCCACTCGAGGTAGACGCGGTCTGTGTAGTCTCCGTACATATAACCTCCAGGTGGTATGAGATTCTCCCTCTCTGGATACAGAACCAACTCGTATGCAGAGTTTCGAAAAGGGTGAATGGAATATTTATGGGGATGCGCTACTTTGCTTTGCCCATACACCCCAACACGAAGTCCTGGCTTGAGGGAATAACCGGGGATCGGACCGGTGCCAACAATTTGCCTTTTGGCGGTAGTCCGCAATCAAGCCTCCCGTGTAGAGTTCCTTATACCAAAAGCATTTATGGCCATTGTCGTCGCGATTCTCAAAAGTCCATGGAGGGTTTCTTAGCTCCAAGCAAGTGTAGCTCAACATTTCAGACTTGCTGTATTGGTATATTGGTCCAAGCAAGAGACGGTAAATCATTCGACGCACGTGCAGAGGAAGCTTGAAGAATTGAAATGACCCAGTCCTGTCAAAGTATTAGTATGAATTGGTTTAACAAAACACTCTACATCTAGCTCTTGAAGCCACTAATATCTGGCACTTAAACGCCACTGCTTCCGCTTTGTCAGTACTCTTGAGTATACAGTATACAGTCCCAACTCGACGTTCTTGGACGACTTGCCCACCGACCAAAACAGAAGTCTCCATACCCGTTGTCGTATGGAACTCTTGCCTGCTGATCCTGCTGAGAAGGTAGAATCTCCTTGGTTTCAGCCGTAACCATATCGTAGTTATCAGGGCTAGTTGTGCTTCATAGTGGTAGGTTGGTCTTTGTTTGAGGCGTCACCGAGGTAGGTACTATCACCTTGCTTCCACCAGCCCTTAGGTCGTCATTGTTGAGGTTCATTGACTTATTGGTGATGGGTTGCGCTCAACATCTGATCGGGAGTTCCGTAGCTAGTCATATGGCGCAAAGCGATGCAAAATTTGAATCATGTTCGCGCTCAAAGTAGAATGGCGCAAAGAAGAAGAGAAGTTTATGAGCGATTGAACGTACCATTCATCTTCTTGTCGAATGCCATACTGCTGCCGTTTGCCTGCGAGGGGTCCATGGTATGTGGCGGGGATTCGAAAGCGGTTGCTGTGAAAGAATGGTCGAGGTTGAGGGTCGAAGTTGAAGGTGGTCAGAAGGTGGACCCGGTGGTTTCCGACGAATTTGAAATACAGCCAGAGGCGGAAGGTGTTGCTAGCGCACTTCCCTGGCATAGAGTCATCTTTGAAAGTTATTATATTGGGAAAGAAAGAGACGAGGGCCTGCCGAATCCGGGAAGTCCTCGGTGCACGAGCCACATGACCCAGATACACCTTCTTAGAGACGAAGACTATCAGGACGTCTCTGCTTGCTATGCTTCTAGAGCTTGCTTCACAACCGCATTGTATTTTGTGGAAGGGGATAGAAGGAGGGTACGGAAAGAAATCAATCGTGAAGAAAAGATGATCCATATGTATAAAGTCCGTCAAAGTATGTACAGGAATTGAAGAATGCACAATACTCCGTCGACTGTAACCGTCTCCTGACATCAACTTGCCCGTCACTCGAGCCTTCAGGCTTCAGCGACTCATGTTCGGACTTTCTTTCACCAGCATCCTCAACTATTCCGAACATCAGCGTCCCGCGCAGCAATCCAAGAACTCATCACTCACGGTCCAGAAACAGTAACCGTGCTCGTTCCCGAGCTATCATACCCCTCCGTCGCCACAATCTGATAATTAAACGTCCCCATACTCAACCCCAAGCTCTTCCATGCATTGAAATGATTCGCCGTCGTAACTGTTCCACTGGTCCTCTTACTCTGCCTAATACTCCAATACTGATTGAACGTCGCCGTTCCTTGAATACTTGGAGCATTGGTTCGAACGCCTTCGTAGATATCGTAGGTGGCGCCGTCGGACGTCACGGTGCCTTTGTGGGTGAGCGAGGAAGCGGGATTGTAGGTTCCGTAGCTTTCGAGGATGTAGTATTCGACGAGGGGGGAGGTGGTCCAACCGTACACGGCGAGGTAGGAGTTTCCGGAGGGTTGGTAGCTGGCTGTGTAGGTGATGGCGCTGAAGATAGGATATTAGGAGTCGAGGTGAGAAATAGAGGTTGGGGTTGACTTACCGAGCAGATCCAGTGGCCCATCCTTTGCCTCCAACGACGTCTCCGGCGCCAGACCAAGTCAAGGTGTATGCTCCCGCAGCACCGTTGGTGTAGGTAACGGTGTCGGTCCCGTCGGTATAGAAAGAGTAGTAGAAGCCATTGCTCGTTCCAGTCTCACTGGGAGTGCTGCGTGCCTCGTGCGAGAAGGGATGTGTTGGAGACATAGGAGCAGCCAAAGCTCCAGTGATGGCGCCAAGAAGCGCGAAGGAAGTGAAGCGGACCATATTTATGATGAAGAACGGATGTACTGAAGACTCTAGCGACGGATCTTGTCAAGATGATCCTTCAGCTGAGGGACTCGTCCGATCTTTATATCTCTTTCCACTCCTTGGTGGAAGCCAAAGCCATGATGCCATCCTAATCCCAACTTGTAATCGATGGATCTTGTGAGTTCAATCTATTGTGGATTTTGGTAAACACATGCCCCAAAAGCAACCAACCATCTGCAATTATTCGTGGAGAATCTGAATCAGATCGTACATCCCTGCTCATCATCCAAGAAACTCTTCAAGGTTTGTTTGTTCGGTATCTCTAAAAGGGGTGAAGCTAGGACCGCTTAATATCAACGGCAGCCGAAGGGAGATGTACCCCACACCTAGTGCTTGGGATAAATGAACGCCATAGCCCTGAAAACTGGGGAGACCGATTTATCCAAGCTTTTGCCATTCTGCCAGTCGTCCGAGATCCCCTGGATTTAGGGTTTCTCGGTGCATGGGACCACGTTCTTCAATCTTGTGCGTGAGCTGGACCGCGAGAAACCGCATCGGCATCGGATGGCGGGGTGCAGACTCAGCGCTCGCCAATCGTCTCGACTTTTTGAGCCTCACATCTTATACTTCAGATATTTGCATTGCAATAATTTTGGAAGGAGGACGAACTTCGCCTCATCAAATCTTCTGATCGTCATGCGATATGATTGCCCTGTTTATAACAAAGGCGGAAAAATATTGTGGCTCGTTTCAGGAGACTCGAAGGTGCGACACGCTTCTTCTCTCGCTACCACTCGGAGATCCCTGCCTAAATAGGGGTCCTTCTACATCCGAGAATACTGCATATGTTCGGCTTCTAGAAGGACGGGTAAATAGAGGAAGAGTGACTTGAAGACTTTGAAGTGCAAATAAGCTTCGAGGATCTGCGATACAGCACTGTTACCATGGTGTAGCATACGAAGCTTGTCACTGGGTAAATGTCTAGCACACTTTATCCGCTACCGCTCCACCTGAAAGTCTGTGAAAGAGCTGCAGCTGGTCGGAAGATCGATTTCCCATGAGGATGTTCCGCGTGGACGGGCGTCGAGGTAATGCTGTTCCGTTCCCAAATCAAGTCGAGATGATGAAGATCATATGTCGTGAGATGTCAGGAGCAAGTTGGCGGCCACGAATGAAGCGAGTCTAGTCTAGAGCAGCTAGACCTTTGTGGAATCTTGGTAAAGATAGATTAATTATTAGTTTGACCATTGTTGACGGCATGTTGGGCAACCTTTGCGACATCGTGAATGTGCTGCCCAAAAATTGACTTCGGAGTTGGTATGACTCGAGAGTCCTTCGAGATGCCTTTGGTCCGGTATTCCGTAATTATCCTACAAGGTGTTGATAACTGATTCCACAATAGCTCCCCTCGTGCCTTGATCAAGTGCATTCAGCTTGGCCATCTCCTCCTTCGACAACTCGAAGTCGTACACATTTGCGTTCTCCACGATTCGAGAGGGTGTATCGCTCTTGGGCAACGGAACCCAATCCTTCTGCAAGCAGTACCGAATCAAAACATGCCCGACGGTCTTGTTATGTGTCTTCGCGATCTCGTTGAGTGTTGGGTCGTTGGCTTTCTGGTTCCGGACGAGAGGGCAGTATGCTTCGACAATGATATTGTTCTTGTGGCAGAAGTCAACAACCTCTCGTTGCTCGTGGAACGGGTGTAGCTGCAGACACACATCAGTTTGTACCCATGAATTCAGGGTGCTGGCATACCTCAATCTGATTGACTTGTGGAGGGTAGAACTTCGCAAAGCTCTTCAGCTCCTCGATATGTCCAATACCCCAATTGCTGACTCCAATGCCCTTGACCTTAACCCCTTCAAGAAGTCTCTCCAGCGCCTGCCACATCTCCTTCCTCGACTTTGAACCACTGCTCGCAGAGTGTATCAGGATCAGATCGACGTATCCATCCTCGCCATCGATTTTCATGACGCTCTCCAGGCAGCTCTGGTACGATTTCTCCACACTGCCACCTGGGCTGAGTATCTTAGTCGTGATGAAGACTTCGGAACGCTTGAGACCAGATTGGCGGACTGCTTCGCCGACTTCTTTCTCGTTGGTGTAGTATCTGGTGATGTTAGACAATGATTCTAGCATCCACGAAGGGAAACTGACTGTGCAGAATCAATGTGCCTGTATCCAGCCTTCAGAGCAGTCAAGCAAGAATTGACACATACTTTGCTGGTAGATTGGTAGACTCCAAAGCCCAATCGTGGGATCTTGACTGAGGAGTTGGCGAGAGGGAGCAAATCCGTGATAGAGAGTCTCGTAGCCATTGCGGTCAACTGAGGGTTCCTTTGCAGTTGCTAAAGCAGGCAAACCTGAATTCAAGGCACGAGATGATGTTGCAACCAGTCCATCGCGCCAATATGGAGGTTCGACGCGCCGTTTGAATGTCAAGAACGGTGCTCGTCATTGATTCCTAGTGACGTGCCTCACTAGCCACACTCACCAGCCACAGAGTTATTGATGCGTTCCAAAATTGTTCAGACATCAAGCTTGAGCTCGACACTTCATCGCCTTAAGATGTCCGAAGTGCTTTCAATTGCTAAGCTGGCATATGCTTCCGAAACTTTTCAATAACGTTCTGCATAATTATACCTACTCTTTTAATGGATTCAGCTGAACTCGAAAGTTTGGGCAGCAGATAAACCTGCAGTTTGCTTTCTGGCTCTTCAAGATCTCGGGCAAGGCGGGTCAGGACTCTCATCTTTCATCGTGGCGCTAGATTGCTTGTTCATAGTCGTTTTCGGTATTTTTTCTCCCTGTTTCGGGTTGTGTTTACAGATGGGAAGGCAAAGCAAAAGCAGAATGATTGGCTTTTTTCCCCCTCGCGATCGATGCTACCTGCTCGTTTTTTGAGCAGCGATGTTTATGATTAATACCATTCTCAAGCGATGAGTTGTCCGTGACTAGAGTACAATCTGTCGTAATATGACTGGCTGTACTTCTCGTTAGTTGGACCTTGATCTTTGTTGAAGATATATTTGGGCTCTCTTCTCCCTGTCTTTCGCGTCCTGACACTGTACTTCTGTCTTCTTTTTCCCTACAAGACGACAAAGCCTTTGAGTCCTGAGAACCACTTGCCTTCTATATCACACGCGCGTTTTCATGCCTCTGTTTTCAAGCCTCATTTTCATGGTTACATCCAGCTACTCACAGGGCCGCCTAATTGCACCGCAATTGCCTCCTTGATTTCATAATCATCCTTCCCTGAAAGCCTTCCCTCAAGGCAGAATGGTTGTGGCCATCAAATAAATCAGGTCGTGCTTTCTACTCACCTCATCCATCAGCCAGAACCCAGACCTGTCGTGTCTTTGTTGCGCCAGCCTCCAAGCGAGACCCGGCCGACATCCGAAGGATCAACTTGTTAAACCCTATTGCAGGACATCGAGCAAGGTTTCGAGGAGAGCTAAAGACCATCGTTACCAAACCTGTTTTAGTGCTGATAGAGGGCTTTGCGGGGAGATCTTCCTCCTGCGTCGAATCCTGAACACTGAGAACATTGCAAAGGCGAGACGAAAATAGCCCTTCAGTTGCACTCGTAAGGCTATGGGCTATGATGTAGAGCTTGCGTCAGCTTGCACTCTGGAGATCCTCCGATGGGAAATGGGAAATCAAAAGCTACTCATTGGATCAATGATTATGCACAACGGATGAAAGCCTGCTCGTTGTTTAGGGTCTTTGATCAGTGCGTACAAATTGAAATATCCATATGTTCATATATATATTAGCAACATCTCCTGCCTGCCTGCAAAGTGGATATTGAAACTAGAAGTCACAAGAACAGTCAACACCTTTAGATTTATTTTAAGGGGGTTTCGGAATGTTATTTTCGTTCTTCACAGTCGCCTTTCTCGCAGCTGGCCTTGGCCAAACTGCGTCAATAAAACCAAATGTTCTGCTCATCATGGCCGACGACCAAGGTTAGTAGTTCTTGTTGTCACATCCCGTACTTTCTAACCTTTGCACAAAGATATGCTTCTGGACTCCCTATCTGTGCAGCCGAACGTCAGAAAGATGATTGGAGAGAACGGAATCCTGTATGAGAAGCATTACTGTACCGTCGCATGGTGCTGCCCATCGCGAGTCAACCTTTTCACAGGAAGAGCTGCTCACAATACCAATGTGACTGCGCTCAGTCCACCTTATGGCGGCTGGCCCAAATTCCTCAACCAGAGTCTGAATGACAATTACCTCCCAGTCTGGATCAATGAGTCTGGTATCCAGACTTACTATGTTGGCAAATTCATGAACTCCTACAACACGGCGAACTTCGATAAACCACACCCCAAGGGATGGGCGTAGAGCAGGTACGAATCGATCGCCCCTCCACTTCATCTGACATATCAGCGAGCGCTGACATACCTAAGTTTCCTTGTTGATCCATACACCTATAATTACTTCCATTCTCATTGGACTGATGGCTACACGGAAAATATCACACCGTACGACGGGATTCATACAACGAACGTCACGCAACAGAAGGCCCTTGCATACCTGGATGACGCTGCTGCCACGGGCGAACAGTTCTTCATGATGGTAACGCCTGGTAAGTTAGGACTTTGGGGTGAGTTATCTTGACTGATCTGTCTCAGTGGCCCCTCATGTTCAACTTGCAAATGGATCTAGCCCACCCCCAGCACCAGCCGAGTTCAGGGGTGCATTCGCTGACCGAATCGCCCCAAGAGTTCCAAACTTCAATCCAGAAGTACCTAGGTAATCTGGGTTACCATTTCAAACTCTGAGTCAGACAGCTAATTGTCATTGTCTCAGTGGAGCCTCCTGGGTGTCCACCCTGCCAAGGCTGAGCGAGACTGAGGTCAAGATAGGAGATGTCCATCACTATCACCGCCTTGAGAACGAAGCAGCATTGATGTCATGGTCGCAGCTCTCATTCAGAAGCTTCAAGAGCACAACCTTCTTGACAACACCTATGTCATTTACACCTCCGACAATGGATTTCACATCGGCAACCATCGCCTGACACCTGGGAAGCGCTGTGGTTATGAGACGGACATCAACATCCCACTTCTCATCCGTGGTCCGAACATTCCCAAGAACATCACTACCAACATCACCAACAGCCACACTGACATGGCTCCGACCGTCTTGAACATGCTCGGTCTGCCCATGCGTCCAGATTTCGATGGTCAACCGATGGCATACACATCGGTTATGCACCGCGAATCTGTGAAGGAAATTCGAGACAGGCTTGACGCTATGGGGGACATCACGGAATACGATGGAGCAGAAGAGGACCTTAGTCAATTAGCTGCCTTGATTGAATGTGTCATTGAGGCGTACTACTAAGGACGGAGAAATCGTGTGCGTGCGGGCCCTCACACAGTTGGCAATTGAGTAGTAAGAAAGGTAAGAGAAACTCAATGTTGGAGCATCAGGAACCTATCAGGAGGTGCAGTACAGTTGACCTGCAGACGATGTTAGTCTTCATTGACTATTCTGAAGCGAGATTTACCATCAAAATCATACACCTATCTAACACTGTGCCACTCTCGCCTGATGAAAATGTGCATTATACGAATCTCCGATTGGTAAATATATGATCAGCCGCTTGGCCTCGAACGAGGTTCCCTGGCGCGCAATAGTCTCCGCTTACTATATGACATAGCTTCCTTCAACTGATTCATCTGATGTTGGGCTCCTCAACCTCATTGGGCTAGAGCGGAGAGACAAGGCAGCACCAAGTAGCTCCACGGCCCAACATGCTTCGAGTCACTTAAGCACAATTTGGGAAACAGCACTCATTAAGTGCAACGTAACGAGCGCAAACAATACAACGGCGGTACTACTTTATCAATGCTATGCACATAATCTTGCTCCCGTTCCTTTACACCATTGCCACTATAAAGGGCATCTGCGCATAACTACCAAGTCAATATGTCATACAGCCCAACGCAAGAGGAGCATCTGCCAACCACTCCAGTACCAAAGAGCCCGAAGAGCCCGAAGACACCCGAACAGAGCAGCAAAACGGGAGTCGACGACCCGGACGAGCGTTTCGGCTGGCGGTATACCAATGATGGCCAGAAGGTGTTTTTCAGCCAAGCGCTCAAGCGCTTCCCTCCTGACGCAGATCGCAAGGGCATACGTAACCCATACTGGGTGGTTCTCCACCTGGAATGGACACTACAGGAAAAGGAGAAGGAAGAACTCAAGCGGAAGGTAGAGGAGAATACAGAGAAGAAGAGACTCGAGCAAGAGAACCTAAAGTTGAAGGAGAAGATCAGGCTGATGGAGCAGCAACACTTGGTCAAAGAAAACAAAAGGTTGGATGCCGAAGCAAGCGAGTCAAAAGAGAAAGCAGCCGAGTTCGAAAAAGCCAAGAACGCACAGATTCATGAGAACAATGTCCTCAAGAAGAGGCTTCAAGAGCAGGAAAAGGGCCAGAAGACTCTCACGAAGACTCTCACCGATTTACAAGCCGGCTACATCTCGCTCGACGAAAAGCTCACGGCTACCTCAAACTCAAGGGACAGCTTCAAGACCTTGTATGACGACAAGCTTCGGAAAAACATTCTTCTTCAGGGTCAAACAGAGGAAAAGGACAAGCTCGTGGCCGACCTGAGGAAGCAAATAACCGAGCTCAGAGCTGATCTACAAACCAAGGAACCCCTAGTCAAGACCGGTATTGCCTTACGAGAACGGTTCAGAGTCGAAACAAAGCATGCTATCAAGGTCAAGAAAGAATCCCTAAGCGATACCGATCGGAAGCATATACGAGGAGGAGGTATTGCGGGTCATAGAGCTGACGGTGACGCTGATGCAGCCCTCTTCGATCTTGTTTCGAAATTGGAAGCAAGAAATGAAAAGGAATACAGTGACCTATACGGCGTCGGTGTGCAAGAATACCGAGCGCTGTCCTCCAGAAGGAAGAAATTGATCAACATGAAAGCAACACTCAAAGGCTCTGTTGCTATCAAAGGTTCCACAGCTTCATTGAGAAGCGACGCAGCAATATTGGCAAGCCAACTAGAAGCGATGGGCTCGGAAATAGATGATAGTGATGAGGCCGAAGCGACATTACGGGAATTGGAGAATCTGGTCGATCGGATTTGCAAAGTTGACCACGAGGCAAAAAGGCCTTGGGCACGAGCAGCCCGTGATCCTCTGCCCCATAGTTCTGCAAATGGCACGCTCGAGGATGTGGAGCCGACGGAGGACGGCGCTAACTTGGATCTAATGGGCTGGTAGACTGGGAGGGAGGCTTGTAGGCTATTAATGAGTTGCTAGAGTGCTTAGATTTACGGCGAGGAAGGTTTGAGGTTGGATAGGATGTTTGGAACAGGGTCAGTACCGTATCATTGGGTAGAGAAGGGCAACGCACTCCAATAGAAGGCTCATAAATCAAAGTTTCGATGTCTCTCCCGCAGTATGTCATAACGAGAAGTGAAACCTATCGAATATAACAAAGAGGAAGAAATTACCTCGGTCTAGTTAATCGCTCGGATAGAGAGTCGTGACTGGAGATCCAACCCTGCAACAACGAAGAAGAGTCAGTGTCCGGTATTTTCATCACAGGGAAACGACCTGTTAGGAACAAATTGCCTGATTTGAGCGTGATACATGTGGTGTTGAAATGTGCTATGAGAAGTTCGAACATCGAGGGACAGGGGTTCATATATATACATCGAAAAACCCGCACACGTGGCAGCCGTCGTGTAAGTCTTCTCATTTCCAAGTTTCCTTGAGCTTTCGAAATACTAACAGGCTTCAAGGTCCAGGCTTCCGATCCGAGTTCCTCCGCGTTGGATGGATGTGCAGATGGAGCTGGCCCTGGCCATGTTGAAGATGCCGAAGAAGTAGCTGGTCATGAGAACGGTTTGTAGTACAGAGTGATGATAGCAATGGGTGATGTCAGCGAAAGCGAGGAAGCAGAACCTGCAACTATAAGCACGGTTTGTACAATCGAAACACTGTAGTATTTAAATAACAAAACAGGCAATGCAGAAACTTCTGGTATCAAGTTTGAGCTTGACTTAAGCCACGCGATGCCATCTCCATCTCATTCAGACAAAGCGATTAAGAGCTAGAGTATCATCAGTATCGACTGATCCTGCTTCTAATTGCCATTCAAGCCATAATCCTGAAGACATTGAAGTAAGGCTCATCGGAGAACTAGAATTTGCTGCTGACTGGACCTGGTCAATGATGACAATGCGGTCGAAGGTGGGGAAATGAATGCTTCAGACCTTCATGAGCAATCATAAACAGCAGGCATTTGCATACTAACATGGCAACATTATCATATATCGTAAGACTTGTATTTTAAGAAGTGAAGGTTGATATTAAAGAAGTGATGTCCGTTTCGTTTCAAAGGCCATCCGTTCGTCGATGATCAGATCAGGCCACCAGAAGCGAGACACCAACAACGGTTGATCTCCATGGTTCCACGGCCATCCAAATTTATCGACCGAACAAAACACTCTACATCATACTACGTCTCCTTGCGTCTTCTCCATACAATCTCCAAACCTCTACCAATCTTTTCTACGCCCATTGAACACGCACCTCTTCAACTGCGACCTCAATCCCTATTGCGCTGTCACCATGGCGACTCTGAGCGAAGCCCAACCTCAACGACCCCTCCAAGGCGGCTGCTCTTGTGGACGCAACAAATACATCGTCTACATCCCACAGAACAGCACCGAAGGACCAACCGTATATTTCGACAATGGCCATCATCACCGTAAGCTCTGCCTCCCTCATCTGTTCCCCTCTCCAACACAATTGCCAAACACCTACTAACCCTCAAACCCACCAGGACGATCCCAAGCAACCCCCCTCTCCGCCTGGCTCCGCATCCCCCTCTCCTGGTACCACAGTACTACCTGCGCCTACCTTCCCGACGAGCTTCCCTCCTCTATCCGAAGAGTATACACGAGTCCCAATGAGCAACACTGCAAACGACACTTCTGCGGCTTTTGCGGCACACCGTTAAGCTACTGGTCCGAATCCCCCGCTTCAGAAGCTGAATACATCTCCTTGACGCTGGGCTCGTTGACTGGTGCTGATTTGAGGAATTTGGAGGAGTTGGGGTTGTTGCCGAAGGAAGCTACAGAGGAGGTTGAAGATAATGTTGTGATTGCGGACGAGGTGGAGAATGAGGGCTTACCGTGGTTTGAGACGTTGGTTGAGGGAAGCAAACTTGGAAGTATGAAGAAGAGTTGGGGAAGGAGGACTGATGGGAAATACAAGGTTGAGTGGGAGATTGTGGAGTGGACTGAGGGCGATGAGGGAGAGGGAGAGGGAGGGGTTGAGGGAGGGGAGGAATCGACGTTATCCGTTAAGCGGAAGTATGGGGAGGTTCATGAGCCGGATTCTGTTATGGAGGGGACTCATTGAGGGAGGAGAAAGGAGTTACGCTGGATGACTGGGAAGGGGGAAGGGGGTTACGATGCTACGATATGATGGAATGCAGGAACGGATACCAATGAGAGAAACGACCTAGGCTTGGGTGGTTCTTCGGTCCTTCTGCACGGCATGGCAATACCGTGCTTCTTTCTAGCTGCACACTCTTGTAGCAATAGGTGGATATGGCTGGCAAAAGAAAATGGGGAGAAGGTACGGAAGGAAGAGATGCATGGACTGGAGTTTTCTGCACCAATTTGGTGGTAATAGCGACACATTCTACAACACTACACAGCTTTGATTTGGCACCCTCTTCACCCCAAAATTAGACCCTTGATACCATTCTAATCTAATCCTTCCTAATAATGCTCTCAAAAAGCGGCCCAATAATCTTAGCACTCTTCTTCAAGGTCCTCTTCTGGCCCCCCTCATAATCAACAAACGTAACCCCAAACCTCGTCTCATACCCCTCCGCCCACTCAAAATTATCCATCAAACTCCAAGCCATGTACCCTCTGATATCAACCCCATCCTCACTCACAGCTTTCGCCAACGCTCCAATATACCCCCTGAAATACTCTGCTCTGAACTCATCATCCACAATCTTCTCTAGAGGAAGATCGTTCTCGCCTTTGAGCGAGGTGCCGTTTTCGGTGACGTAGATCTTTGGGTGGTTGTACCGTTTTGAGAGCCAGACCAGGAGGTTGTGGAATCCTTGGGGGTTGGGACGGAGCCAGAAGGATTGTGTTTCTGGACCGATGTTCTCGCCGGTTTTGGACTCGAATAAGGTTTCGAGGTTTCCGAGGTAATCGTCTTCCGCGGGGGGAGTTTTCTTGTGCTTGATGAAATTTGCTGTGTAGTGATTCATGCCGTAGAAGTCGTTAGATCCAACGACTAAGTCCAGCTCTTCCTTGGTAAAGGTTGGAAGGCGGTCTCCGAGTTGCTTTACCATGGAGGCGGGGTAGTGGCCGTGGTAGATGGGGTCGGCGAACCACGAGATGCTGAATTCGAGTTTGCGTTCTGCGGCTTCGACGTCGAGGGGGTCTTCTTGGTCCCATGGATAAACGGCATCACCTATTCCTCATCAGCTGTATTCTGAATCAAGTAGACAAAAGGGGTACATACCGTTCAAAGTGATACCAATCTCACCACCATTCTTGGGCTTGAACTCCTCCCTGTAAATCTTGACCGCAGTGCCATGCGCAATCAAGAAATTATGTCCCACAATCCAGCATTCTCTCGAACTATCGCCAATAGGACTCTTCTTCCTATCACTCGTATGTCCTGGAGCAAACAATCCCGTATTGTATCCCAAGATGGAGCTACACCACGGCTCATTAAACGTAATCCAATTCTTCACCTTCGGCAACGCTTCAAACATTACCCTCGCATAATTCGCAAAATCAGCTACCCACTCCTCCTTATTCAACAACCCCCCATACCTCTTATCCAACTCATCCGGTAAATCCCAATGAAACAGAGTAACAAACGGTACAATTCCCTCTTTCAAAAGATCATCCACGAACTTCTTATAAAATTCGATGCCTTTGGGATTTACTGGGTCGTTTCGTCCGCCCAGGGGAATGATTCGTGACCAAGAGATGGAGAATCGGTAGGTTTTTGCTCCGGTTTCTTTTAACAGAGCAATGTCTTCTGCGGTACGGTTGTAGGAGTCGCAGGCTACGGCGCCGGAGGAACCGTCTGCTATTTTGCCAGGGATGGCGCAGAATGTGTCCCAGATTGAGGGGCCGCGACCATCCGCCGTTGGGGCGCCTTCGATTTGGTAACTGTGAGAGCCGGAACATTAGCTGTTCTGTTATATTTGGAAGGTGGAGAAGGGTTCTTACGCAGCGGTAGCGAAGCCCCAGAGGAAGTCTTTGGGAAGCACTGCTTTCGACATTTTTGGTTCAAATGAAGTTTACTGGTTGATTCGATTCTGCCTTTTCAACTAAGCTCCGGATAAATAGCAATAGAGCTTGGCAAGTAGATTGCCAACACGAGAAGCAAGCAGAGAGAAAGAAGAATGAAGAGAAAGAGAGGAAGAAAGAGGGAGAGCTAGGTATAAGTACCCTGACCCTGAGGGATATCGATTAGTGGGATGCTCATTTCAAGCATGCTACAGATCTTCGGGTCGTATAGCAAAGGCAATGTATGTATCCGTACCTGATCTATGGGAAACCCACTCGGTTTCGGACCGTATAGACCGGGTCATCTATCACAGGGTTATCATATCCTCATTCAAGGACGTTGGTGATGTTCCGTGACGAGACGCCCCACTGCTTGAGCTCGGAATGCGGGCGGATGGCGGGGTTGTTGATGGGTGAACTGCGGCGATGCAGGGAGAGGCAAGTGGGATGTTGATTGAGGCGGAATGCAGGGCCTGCGAGCCGCCGGAAGAAGGCGGCCCTTTCGGAATAGCTTCCACTCACGTGAGAAGGCGCCAACGACGTGGAGTATTTGTATGATGGAAAAAGGACTAGTAGAAGAAGTAGAGAAGGGAGAACAGGAAGTCGAGGTTGTTACTTGCGTGGGTAGGTGAGTGAGCAAGAAATTTTGTCTTATATAGAGGACAAAGGAGAGGAAAGGTGATGGGAGGATGGCTTTGACTTGCACAAGTCGATGAATGAACAGGCATTTTCTGTTGATGCAAAGACTTTATTTTGCTTTGCTGGGTATCATGACAGCGAACTGCTGCGTGGCAGTATATGCTGGTATCTATCTGTCATGTCTATGGCATCTCGATGCCCCCTTAACTCCGTTTTTGCTGGCCGTTCCATGCCCAATGCTCTCCCTTTATGCTGTATGAATTTATGATACATCCATGAACTCCATCCGTAATGCACAACTTTGGCAACTTATGAAAGAGGTCCAACACCCAAATACATCCATGTGCTCCATCTATGATGCTGAAAAGGGGCTGTCTGTAAAAGAAGATGTCCGTTGAAGAACAACGGCCACCCGAGCTCCGGATGCTCACTCAACCATCTCTCAGTCCATCTCGATTGACTGAATAACCACAACTTCCTCACCACCTGCATCCATCGCATGCTTATTCTTCCTAGGCTTCTTTGCCTGCACCTTGCCCTTGCCCTTTCGGCCACTAGAAGCTGGGGCACAATCTCTACCTCTGCTTGGTCCTGGTGCTGCGTCGTCACTCTCCTCGCCGACACCCTCCAGCATTCGCCTCGCAGCCATGGCTTTCTCACTCGTGTTCTTAATTTCTGCCTTCTTCGCCCGATCAAGCGCTGCTTTCTCCTCCGCAATCTTGTCAAACTGCTCTTGCTGCTGTTTTTCTTCGTCTTCTAGCTCCTTCATGATTTCCTCCTTGGTCTGCAGCTTCAAACCCGACAATTTTTCGAATTGATCCATCTCGATGGCCTTCTTAGGATTCGTCATGTATCTGGTGATTCTGTCTGGATTGTTTCTCTCCTCGGTGTTAAACTTGAGCTTGACCTGGCGTCTGCTTCTATGCGGGAACATCTTCGAAATCGTGTTGAAATCCGTACCGTATTGGCCGACAAGTTTGTAGAACATGTCCGTAGCTGCTGCATCCCATCGATTTGACTTCTCCTTCTTCGAGAAGCTGGCAGAGGTGACGACTCTCGTGAACTCGTTTTCTTCAATTTCCTCGAAAGCAGCACGTTCTGCTTCGCCTTCGGCTTGACGGTTGATTTGGAGAGATGCTTCATCAAGAACAATGACACCATCGACAACCTTCAACTGTGGACCTTGTGGGCCTTTCTGACTAGGTGGTACTGCGCCGGCTTCTTTTTGTGCTGAAGGCCCAGGATTCTCGGTCGCTACAGTGCCTGCATTGGTTCCGGAGGGGCCTGGGTCTCCATTTAGGGCTGCGGCTGCATTTGCAGCTGCCTGTCTCGCTGCAGCGGCCAGCCTAGCATCATCGTCTTGATCCTCAGCATCTAAGACTTCGATCAAATCGGGATGCATCTCACGCATCCTATTACGTGTAGCCTCTTGCTTCTTCTTTTGTTCCCTCTTCATGATCTCATTATGCCAGACAGACTTCTTTCCAATCTTCAGGTCTTTGCATAGTTCCGTCAATGTCATCGTGGTAGGATCGATTTCTCCATCTTCGGCGTCGGAAGGTGTTTCATCACGCGCTTTTCGCTTTTCCTTCTTCTTCTTTCGGACTGCCTTCGCAGCCGCACGCCTTGCTTTGTTTAAACCCATATCGATCGTAGCTCTGCCGTCATCGTCCTCGCCTTCTGCGGCCCGGAGAATCTTCTTACGCCTCACAACCTTCTTCTTCTTCTTTCCTTTCTCCGTACCGGAAACAGGCTCCTCGATGATACCTCCTGATGTACCATCGGGATTAAGAATTGCCATTGGCACAACTTGTCCAGTTCTTTCAGGGGCGAAGATATCTCCTGCAGCACCGAAGGCTCCGCCTGGTGGTCCCATGTTGCCTGGTGGTCCAAGATCACCTGCCGCACCCAATGCTCCTCCGCCTGGAGGTCCAAAGTTGGCCCCAGCTCCCATTCCGCCTGACTCTACAACGCGAGCGATATTTTCAGGCGATGGGTATCGGTATCTTGGCTCTTCGGCATCGTGCGCTGGTGATGGTGACCGTGATTCATCTCTTTCGTTCATCTCGATAGATGGGAGGACTTTTTCGGCGGCTTCTGGCTGTGCTGAAGTTCCTGGTGCTTGGACGATTGTCTCGTTGGTGCTTTCCAATACAGCATGTTGCGGCTCAGGTGCTGCGCTGATGGATGAAATGGGACCATCGTGTCCAGAGGCTGCAACGCCAGTATTACGAGCTTCAATCTCTGGAGGTCGCTCAGTGCTTGTAGACGCCCGCTTTGCTGGATGTTCCCTGATCTCTTCGTCTCGTGATTTTCTCTTGAGCTCATTGGCCTTTGCTGTCGAGACTGTCGCATCCTGCGCAATAGCTGGCTCAACTCTTGGAGCTTCCGCTGGGACCTCCGCACGTCTCTCGACCTGGTTCGCTTGCTCTGCGCTCGCACTTGGGGCTTCCGTTGGAATTGATTCTCTGCCAGTACGCTGAGCTTCCGATGTAGAGTCACGACGCGCCTCGGGGCCTGGGGACACTCGCTTCGCTGGGGATTCTGACACATCCTCCTCTCTGGACTTCCTCTTCAGCTCTTTCTCCTTTTGTAAATTCGTGGTTTGTGTAGTTTGTGAAGATTCAGCAATGGGAGCTGCGGAGACTTCGAGGTTCAAATTTGGGGGTGGGCGGACTTCGACGCTTGGGGTGAATTGCGTAGTCGGCTCTTGTGCTTGCTTTTGTTGTTGGACTTGGTTTTGCTCGCAGACTTGATTCTCCTCCACGATCTTATCCAACTCGATGGTTGAAATTGGCTCGGCCTCTGCAGGTAGTGATGGCGCTGGGGTTTGCGATTGACGTTCAACGCTGGGACGAGTCGAAGATGATGCTGAAGGACCACCGGGTCTGCGTACTGGGCCTTTCTTCGGGGCGAAGTTTTTGCTTCTTCCTTTCAACATGATTGCGGTTGCTATCGATGAGGAGACATTCGAGCTGTGTTTGTCGTGAAGTCGGACTTCGTGAGGTTGAAAGTCGTGAAGTTCGAATTGTGATGGCGGGGAGTTCTGTCACAGCCGTTATCGAATTTCTACCTCCCACAGACGGTAGCCTCGTAACACTAAGCCATATGTAGTTTAGCCCAAAATACTCATTAGCGTCGAATTTAGACTTTGATTCTTCTCAAGGAGTCCAACGTCAACTCATCCTCGAGATCAAACGCCTCGCCACAACGACTCCGCGCAACAACACCTTGGCTTGCTGCAACCGGCGCAGCAGGTCTCAGATCGACTCTCTCCGACTCTCCGTCGCATCTGCCTCACGGCCCTCGCTGTCTGATGCCGATATCAACGCCCCGTCAAGCATCTCACCCATCCTTCTCCAAGATGGAGGATAGGAAGAGATCTGCCGGCGATGACCTCGCACCACCTACGAAGAGACAAGCTGTCAACGGCAAAGCCTCTGCGGACTCCGATGTGCCATACTCTGGCGAAGTTGAGGTATGTCTATGCTGTCGTCACGGCTTCAACCCCCTTCCATCAACACGACTTCCACGATTGAACCATTCTCCCTTGTCTGTACGGACTTGGATGTATACAAATCATGTATCCTAAGGTGTACGATCTATCGATCTGGTGCTAATGCGCAGCCTGCTGTCTACAGCATGTTGCATAGCTTGCAGATCTGCCCCCTTCAGCAATCGTACATCCTCTCCAATCCATACCTACACATGCGCGTTCCTCATACCGATGGTCGTCTGTTCGCACAAGTGGGATATCATGCTGACGTGGATCGCGCAATAGAATTATCAGAAAGATGCAATATTACGACGGATGCAGGAGTTGAAGCGGGAGAAAGATACCCTGGAATCACAATTAAAGGATGTACAAAAGAAAGCGGCTGATCACGATGACCACCTGCGTGTTGTCGATGCTTGGTGGACACAGGTAAAATTTGATCTGTTCACGTGCCTGTGACCGAGGCTGACAGTATCGTAGTTGCTGGACGAGGTGAAATTACTTGTGGAGGACGAGATACCAACAGATGATGATATTGATGGTGAGTCTTGATTCCGATGTCCGTGGTCTGTGCTGACATTTGGACAGGCTCATTCCCTACGGCATTGAACTTCAAGGGCAGTGAAGAGTTTCAGAACCACCTAACCTCAAAAGCGAAGGAGATCAAATCGAAGTTGAATTCTATGTTCACAAATTTAGCATCGACCCGCGGCAGACAGTCACCCGACCTTGGAGAACTGCAAGGAAAGCTCACCAAACTCTTAGCTTCACAGAAGGAGTATGTCGTCAAAGTGGATCGGCTTCGTACCGAAAAGGAAGAACTTACCGAGCGCCTCGAGGTAGCATCACTACGATATATCAAGGCAGAGAAAAAACTCGATCGAGCAAAGAGTGCTGCGGTTGCGAAATTGGAAGCACAAGCCATTGCTGGAAGCGGAAACAGTGCTGGCAGCGGTATCGGAGCTGTTGAGAACGGAGATGTTGAGATGGTCAATGGCATATCCGAGCAGAGTGAAGCTTCCCAGACCGCTCTTAAGGAAGCCCAAGCTGTCGTTGCCAAGCAGCAAGAGCAATTGGAGGCCATCTCCGCAGAGAATAAGTCCTTGACAGAGCAACTGACAGCATTGAATACCAGGTTAACGAGCCTGACGGAGGATGATTATGCGCGCACGGAGCTGTTTAAGCAATTCAGAGTCCAGCACGAAGATGTCATCCGCCGGATCAACCACCTCGAGGCCACGAACATCCAGCTACGAGAAGAAGCAGAGAAGTACCAAGCTGAGCGAACTGCTTTCCGTACACAGATCGAAACCGAAGCTGAGATTGTCACCGGTGAACTAGAAAGCCAATTGCAGAGGGTCGAAGCCGACCTTAGCAGAATCAGGTCAACTAGAGACGAACTTCTTGCCGACGTTGCCACTAGGAAGACAACGCAGGAGCACGAGCGGTCTTCTGTTGATCATCTGAAGGAGCTTATCGGAGCCAGGGACGAAAAGATCGCATCTCTCGAGTTGGCGCAGGAAAGATTGCAAGCCCGGATCGACGAACAATCATGCGAACCTACCCCCAGAGCAGAAATAGATTCATTGAGCCCAGAGGACCTGCGCAGGAAGTATGAGACCTTAGAGAAGGAATTCGATGCGATCAACAAGGAGATGCCAGGTCTGCAGAGTGCGTACAAGCGTGTACAGGCACTATCCTCGAAGAGGGTCATGGATTTCTCGTCTCTGGAAGAGAAAGTCCAACTTCTCGCCGCAGAGAAAGCCAAGGCAGAGCAGAAGTACTTTGCAGCCAGAAAGGATATGGATACCCGCCTCATGGAAGTTCGAGCATTGAAGACCCAAAATGCCAAGAGCTCCGAGATTATATCACAACTGAAGGATGTCGAAACTTCAAACCGAGCGCTGCTCACCAACCTCGAGAAGCAAATGGCTGATATGAGGCAGGCCAACACATCGATCATGGCGGAGCACAAGAAGATGGAGACGACAAGCCGAGAAGCTACCAGCAAGTACGAGAGCATGAAGAACCAAGTCACAGAGCTCACAAATCTCCTCAAGGCAAAGGATTCCCACAATGCCAATACCAAGCAACGAATTCAGGCTGTCGAGCTCGAGATTGAGCAACTTCGTGTGAAATACGAACAAGCACAGAAGGAGAGAGACACTTGGAAGACGAAGAGTTTAAGCAATCAATCTGGTGAAGAGGAAATGCTTCGGGTAAGTGCTTGCTGTCGAGTTCTTGCTTTCATTGCTAACTTTCCTAGTCTTTTGCTCTCTGCACCATCTGTCGAAAGGACTTCAAGAACACAGCAATCAAAACCTGCGGTCACACATTCTGCAACCAGTGTGTTGAAGATCGTATCTCCAACCGTATGCGGAAATGCCCCAATTGCTCGAAAGCCTTTGACAGGACGGATATCATGACGATCCATATGTGATTGTCTTTTGCTTCACTTCAGCGTTGCTTCTGCGATTGTTGGATTATGGGATTGCCGATTTAGGCGTTATGAGACCCCCCGATGGTCGTGTATGATTGCATAAGACGGATGGGCGGATTCTTTACTTCGAGCATGGCGTACGAGATGAGACGATCTCTTTTTCCCTCTGTACATCACGCTTTTCATTATCGTCATCTACACCACAGGGTGTTTACACTTTTTAGTTTCCTATTGGAAACAAAACCCAGCGCTTGGGTACAGTGTATGTAGAGCTAGATACCAGAAATGATCATTGAAACCAAATCCATGCATCTTTCATTATGAGACTATCTTCGAGATGTTGATCCGAACCCTGTGCTTTCGTGCCTGGCAGAAGAGCTTGAGCTGGAACCACTTCGCGATGGTGCAGTGAAACTACCTCCGCCGTTGTTGTTTCCACCAAACCACGAGCTACCTCTACTGTTGTTCAGCAGTGGTTCTTGCTGTCTGTTATTGCCAGACCTCCCCGCCATGTATCCAGCTGCCGCCCCAGCAGCAGTACCACTCCAGAATCCAGGTCTCCATCCTTCCTGATCAGAGCCATACGGTTTCCTCCCTGGATACGGTGGCGGAGGATCCCACGGATCGCCACCTCCAGGTCCACCACCCCACCCTCCTCCCCAGAATCTACCTGGCCGTCTAGGAACTCTTCTCTGCTGCGCCGGAAGACCTTGCCAAGCCGAATACAAGATCCAACCCAACACACCCAAAAACATCACAATAAACACATAACTAAACCAAGTACTCCCTTCCCCATCACTTGATCCAGAACCAGGCCATTTATATCCTCCTCCATACTTCTCTTCTCCTTTATCTGTATAGACCAACCGATACTCAACACCACAACTTCCCTTCAAAACATAAGGATCGTCGGGACTAGAATACCCCTCACAAATCACCTCCGTACTGCCTAACTTGAATTCCTCTGGCATACTAGCTGTACAGCTCCATTCTATATCCTCGTCTCCGTATGAAGCCCCTTGGTTTGTGCATCGTAGAACGTCGATTTTGTAGTGGGAGCAGCCGGGGCCTTTGCAGGTGAGTTGAGGGATGGCGGAGACGCGACGGTGGGAGGTTTTTGCGTTGTTGCGGAGGGTCAAGGTCTTGACTTGGGAAAGAAGGATTGCATCTTTAGGTACTTTCTTTGCTGCGAGGGTGGTGTCAGAGAGGGCGAGGAGAGAGATGAGGGCGGGGTTGAGGAAGGTGAGGAGTTGCATAATGTTGTGTGTCGTTGTCTTCGAGATTGCAATCTGCGGGTCAAGCTGGGGGGTTATTGAGACATGGGGTTTACAGTACGAGAAGACTTGAAGGTATTATGATATGGGCAGCCTCGAAAGGACAGATTGCGAACAAAGACATTCCTCGTCATTGCCACTTCCAGGTTGATTATAGCCTTACGAAGGCGGTGACAGGGGTAGCCGAAATTCTGCCATGCACACCAATGTCCTCGAGCTTCAACAACAGTCCCAGCCTTCACTTTCGGAAATAAGTGACCCATCATGCGTCAACGAATTACATATCTGCAAGAACCGAACGATGCAGTTGACCCTAAGAATCTACAGGTTACAAACAACTCGATATCAACGAAAGAGCTGAAAGCTGCGAGAGAAGAACGGATTACTTTTGGATTCGATGAATTGCCTCAGGAGCTGTATACGGTGTTGAAGGCTAGTCATGAGTTACATATTAGATGGGCGCGTGAGAGGGCTTATGAGAGTATTGCTCCTTTGGTGTCGAGGTTGAGTCCTGGGTTACATGTTTTCTATACGCCGCAGAGGGGAAGCAAGTCTTCGTATGTACTACCAGCGAACGATTAAAGCAGCGCTGATTATTGCCCAGAGATTTGTTATGTCCTATATTAGAGAAAGTGTTTGGAGGAAATGTATCTTGCAAATCACCTGAAGTATATCATCCTCGGCATCATTAGAAGAATACCGCTGACCCCTCAAAAGACATCCTTCACCATCCTCCCCACAGAACGCTTCTCTCACTCCGCGGCAACACAATTTTATACTCCCCTAGCCTCCCTCGACGATTTCCGAGATTACCTAGCCTATAAGCTTTGTCCCGTATCCGACTCGGCATGTCAGTCCCGAGTGTCCTCCCTCTCAAAAGCAGCAAGCCTCGACATATCCTTCGACACAATCTCCCACGCCTTCACATTATCCGCCTTCTTCCCAAGTACAATATCATCCCTCGCTATCAGTAAACCCAAAACATCATCTCCCTCACGCCTCGAGGTAGGCATCCTCAACCATGAAAAAGCTACGGATATAGAAGAACTGTCTATGGCCGGCTTTCTCACAGTAATAGGAGAGAATACGAAACCTTCGCCGACACTATTTTCTTTCCCATCTCGCCATCATCCATCCACCGAATGGTTTTCCTCGAAGTTTTTGCTACCAACAGGCCTACATCCAAATCTAGAATTAAGTATCAGTGGAAGCCAACCTCCGTTAGATGATAGGAGTTGTTCTCTCCACGCCCATATCACTTTACCACGCCAAGTCTTCGCAGACAAATACCAACTTTCCGACCCATTATTCCTCGCTTCCAAGAACCTCACCGCGGTTCGGTACATCACTTCTCCTGTGGATCTCGAAGCTCCTGCCTATACGATGGATATTTGGGGCTCCTCTGTGCTACTCGAACTTGCTCCTCCTTCATCTTCGAAATCAGAGGCATTCACAGCTCAAGTTCCACTACATCTAAGATACCTGGAGCCCAATGCAGGGAAAGGAGGATTAGAACAGACAGAAATTCCATACCCGGTATTGTTCTGGGCTTGCACAGCTGATGAGGGGAGCAAATTCCCCATCAATCCTTTTGACAGGGTCAATCTGGGATATGATGGATTGTTTGGCCCTAGGACTTTGTTCTTCCACTTATCACCTACACCTTCGATTGGAGAAGAGAGGTTGACTAATAAACTTGAGGTTCCAGTTCTGGATTTGGACAAGAGCTCGTTGATTGAGATAGGAACAGCGGCTGTGGTTGGGTTGGGGTTCTTGTGGGTGCTTTGGGTTTTAGTTGGGGTTTGGAGGAGGAGTGGGTATGGGAGTAGGACGGTTGTTGAGAAGGAAAAGAAGAGTCAGTAAGTCTGAGGACTCAGATCGCTACCAAGAGGACGAGGGGTACAAGTTGCAAGCCTCTAGGAAGAATTCAGAACCAATACTCCAACCTTGGGAAAGTGTACCCATGATCTTTTTGTTTCTACTTTCAACTCATTTCTGCTTTGCCGGTATCTTTTCATCCCTGTTCACTTTTCCATGTTGAGAGTCATCTCGTTCAGGTGGCGGAAGAACTTTCGCCCGTGGCGCTGTTTCGGGTGCCTCCTGCTATAAAAGCAACCGCCCTCTGCTAAAGATTTCTTCTCCAACATTACTAGCTTGGCTTGGTCTCCATCCTACGAGCCAGCCAACGTTGGTGGACCTGCGATTTTCAACTTCGATCCATTCGTTATTTCGGAACTTCTCCCTCTTTTTCAATTTTCGTCTTGCCATGCTGGCATGTTCGTCGTACCTGCTCCATCCTTGATTGTTTGACTTCTCGAGGTCGATCCTCGTGCTTTTATTCCCGTTTGCCCTCGTGTTGAGAGCGAGGGGGTGGGAACTCGTTTAGCCAGTGGGTGAGTCGGCTCTACAGAGGCTTCTGAAAGGGCTCGAACGGATTCACCTAAGTCTGACGCAAGTGCAGAGCCTGGGTTGAGGCTCGACGTTATTTTTCGGGTATAAATGTCCAGTGAACCAAATCTAAACCGGCCAAGGTCGGGATTGTCGACCACACCAACTGCTCTCAAGGATTGTGGAGAGGATCAGCACGTGTGTCGACATTCAGAGCTTGTCCGAACTTCAATTGCCAGCCCAGAGTTGTTGTAGTTTACATGTAGTTTCTTTCATTCAACCATATCACATCACTATCAACTCCACAAAATTGTTGTCAATTCCAGTTTTGTCTTGTCTTCTCGCTCTCCACACTAGGTCTGTCCGGTCTTGCTATGCTTTGCGTTGTATAGCAGAAGATCTTCAATGATTTTGTATCTAGACTACTTCCTCGGGCAACACCCAGGGACGAGACACAAGTGGGAGTCCTCCCCATAGAGCTGCAGAAGAATGCGATGGTTGCTCTACTGCTCGGCTTGAAGACTTTCATAGTATTGATCTTCAAGCTCTCAAACCCAGACTCGGTTAACTCACTACTGATTTCTATTCTCGAATTTACTTTCATCTGCACGTTGTTCATAGTCCTCACAAGCTTTAGTAGTCCCAACTTCCTCGACTTGTATTAATTAACTCATTTGAACATTCACGTTTTAGGCCTGCTTTGATGAATCGTTTCATTGAATATCCGGTTCAGGAGCCTGTGGCTCTTCAAGTCAGCAGTGGCAGCATAAAGTGGGCCCAACCCAACCCTCATCTTCTTCGTCTACATAGCCCCCATGGTAGCCAGGCTTGGTAACGTCCCATGGTGGATCTTGGGCTGTGTCGTTTGTTGAAGAGGCTAAAAAGGAGCACCCATCACCCCTTGTATGGGTGCTATTATCAAGCTGTGAGCTAGGTTGAATTTGTCTGCTCATCGGTCGTCAAGTTTATTATCAAAATGTTTAGTACCATCAAGTTACATCAACTAACATAAAAATTGTCACACGAAATCACAACTCGCTTTGCAAACTTGCTTCATGTCCAACGGACTAACAAGACTCTTTATCGCAGGGAAGAACATCCCCCCCCGCGAAAAGCAGACTTTCGTCCCGACACATCCCTCAGACGTTCAAAGCCCACGTTCCTCCATTTGGCTGCTTGTTCTTCCATTTTCTCTCCTCAAACCAAACGCTGCGCGTCTACGTCGTCCGCTTTATACCCCTCGCAATCCAAAACATCCAGCTTTTCACGTTGTGAATCACGGTCAGAGCGGTGAAAGAAATGATATATTTCCAACGTCTATTGTTAGTAGAATCGCTCTTGCGAGTACAGTACATGTTGTGTATAAAACCTAGTCGCTCTCGTTTTGAACCGTCTTTTTTTCCTTTTCCATTCAGTCTACGTTGGACTGAAATGCTGCCACTCTTCTTCCTCGTTGTCGTTGTCACCCTTCCTATCGCTCCTTCCACCAAATCTTGAACTTACTTCACGAGACACGAGCTGGGCAGACATATAACTTAAAGTGGTTTTCAGATGCTGAAATCGAGTGTGATTTTGTTATCGTTTGGAATTTGTTATTAACTTCCTGCGTTCGTTGACAGCACAAAATTGTTTGTTGGACTACCAAGAACCCGTTTTGGGTCCCTTGCCCCTTATCCTTAACCCCGGATCCGTCTGGCTACTATGCCAAGTCACATGTGCAAGTTGATGGAAGGCAAGGTCTCCTTCACATGTATAAGTATCCTGCCGTCGACTGCTTTGCTGCGGCCTCTTTATGCGTCCTTTCACTTCTTTATGTCTTGAAAGCACCCCCTCAAAACACTTGTCCAGGGGGTCAAGTAACTCATCTCTTTTCAGTGTTCTTCCCTGATATAATCACTCTTCTTCTTAAAATTTATATATAAATCCCACCCCCTCTGCCCTCAAAGACGAAACAAAGATCCGGGGGCTAGTAATGGATGGTTGTAAAGTGCAACCATCTTGCCCTCGTTATAGCCATCATCTCCATCGTCCCTCTTTACAATCTCAAGCTTTCTTTGCAAATTCCGCTAATGTACTCAGGAGGTATTTCTCTGCGTATCGAAGAAAATTTGCATCATGTTACCAACTCCTATTTGCTATCAACTCCCCTCACTAACCCTCAAAGGCTCGGACAACAAGTAATCCACAAATCCAACAAATCTCCAACAGCTATGAAAGTAACGTTTCGTCCTTTGAGCAGCTTTGGCCTTCATCCTTCGTCCTTTGCCCGTCGTCCTACAGTGGCTTATTACCCAAAAAGGGTTCGTTGGTTTGCACCTTGCCTGTCGCTGGATAACGTGTATTATATCCCAAAACCAACCTCTAAACCCATTCACCGCCTCATCGCTTCTTAACGTCTCTCGCTAGTGGAGTCGTTTTCGTGTTTACAAGCCGTGTATAAAACATAATTATTCTCGCTGAGGGGGAAGAGCAAGCAGCCGGTCCCAAGGAGGCTGAGGGACGTGGAGACTCAAACAAAAACACCCCTCTCATTGCTGTCTTCCTCGTCGTTCTGTTGGTGGTCGCCCTCCCCTGCCGCATACACGCAAACAGCCTGGCCTAGCGCCAATTCATACCAGGACGTTCTTATAACTGAGTTCCTGCTGCCCTGATACTCACAACTTTGTTATCTTGTCCTTCACGCTGTCAACTTCCGTAGTTCATATTCGTCTGACGACGTAAGGCGAACCAAACCCACACTTCAGAACTAAGATATTAACCTCGAAGTACCTTCTATCCAGAACAGACATTGAAACACAGACACAAGCACAAAGAAATATACCAATGTTGGAACAAATATGAGTGCTCTATATTCTATAAAGTCCAGAACCTGAAGCTCAAATGCACAGTGAGCTGATATGTTATACACCCGAAACTCCACCCATGCCCAATCCAACCCAATGTGTACCCAGCGCGCTGTTTTGTAATGCGCCCGAGTATAATACCTGCTAGAGGAGAAACATAAAAGCACATGATATCACATCCTCTCATCCACCACATATGGTGGTACATTCAAGCGCCTTTAAATGACCCAAGCCATCTTGGACTTTGTCTCATCAAAAGTCTCGTTATGCCTGCCGCTGCTTCCCTGAGCCTCGTGCAGGTCAGCTCGGCCCCGCACCATGGTTGCCTTGGTTCCCCTTCCCTCCATCGAGCAAAAGTTTCGGCTTAATAAACCCCTCATCAAGCTGCCTAAACCAAGCCGCATGATCCTCCGCCGTCCCATGCAACAAACTACTAATAGCACCAGACGCACTGATAGTCGGTGCTCCATGAGTCTCCCTCTCCGCACTCCCACTCGTCGGATAAGTACTACTCCCTATATCACCATCTGGGTTTGATGATTCTTGCTTGGAGCGTCGATCGGATCGCTTGGCTGCGGGAGGTAAGTCGGAGGTGTCGGAGTCGAAATCTGATTCCAAAGCATCGGGATGGAGGAGGTCTTGTTCAGACTCGTGCTCGGTTCTGCGACCATTGGCTGCATTGCTGTTTTTGCGGCTTAGGGAAGAGGGACGATTCGCTGGCGACGAGTTGCCGGATACATATGTCCCCCGTTCAGGACCTCTCCCATGACCATTCAATCCATCAAGTTGTACGGAACCATTTCCTCGTCTGGGCATATTTCCTATTCCACCTCCGTTATTCTTGTAATATGATGAGCCGGGTACGGCTTCGATGTCGAATTCATCGTCTGAGTCGATTTCCTCTACTACACCAATCCTAATACCGAGAATCTCGAGCATACGCGCAGTGGTGCCACCGAATATGATGACGGTTAAAACGACGACGACTAGAACGGTGGCTTTCAGGGCCCAGGCATTAGCGCCTGTCATTCCAGCAGCAAGAGCGACGCCTACAGCTCCCCGGAGACCAGCCCAGAAGAGCATGGCTTGGTAGTTGTAGGGAAGTTCGTCTGCGACTTCCATTCCTCGCCGCTTGGCTCTATAGCGGATGAACCAGTTTATTGCGCGGGAGAGGGGGAAGACGGCTGCCCAGCGAGCGGCGCAGATTCCGATGACGGTGACGATTATGAAGAGGGGTTTGAATTCTAGTTTAGACTCTGTGAAGAGGGAGAGGCCGAGGTAGATGAAGATGAAATTTTCGGAGAGTTGGGCGAGGACTTGGAAGAGGTATTTGGTGGTGAGTTGGGTTCGGCGGGACATGTTGTAGTAGGCGTAATGCTTGAGGGTGATTCCACAGAAGAGGAGCGTGACGATACCTAGGACCGTTAGCTATAAACTTCAGATGAAAGTGAAACACTTACCGGACATGTGCAAGCCATTTGAGAAGAAATAGCTGGCGTATGCAATCAACACTATCAAACAACTCTCAATCTTAGGGAATCTTCGAACGTAGGTGTATTTCAACGCCAACGCCGTGGCAATCCCAATAACGATTCCAATGATCAAGCTTCCGAAGAAGACAGCCAAGAAGATACCAATACCCTCAAGCAAGCTAACGACGCCAAGCGTTCCGGCGGCACCACCCTCCTTGTATCTCTGAGCTGTTTCGAATAGGACAATAGCGATAGCGTCATTGAGGATAGATTCTCCAAAGATGATGGTGTATAGTTTCGGGTCGACCTTGTAGGTGTTGAAGATTGCTAGGATAGTGACAGGATCCGTAGCTGATAATGTAGCTCCGACTGAAATGGCATCGACGAATGTCATCTCGAACCCATCGATTGGAATGCGCGTATAGACCCAGAGGATTATCCCAAGCACAATCGCAGATATGAATGTCCCAGCGAACGCGAATGTCAAAATCGTCCCAATATTTCGGAAGAAATTCGCCTGGTGTAATTCGTACCCCGACGCTAGGATGATTGGTGGTAGCAGTAGATTGAAGAATATCTGATAGTTGAAGCTGACCAAGTTTTGTATCGAAGTCCCGGAGCTTAATCTGAGGATCAAACCAACTGTCATACCTGGCAGATGTTAGTGAGGTCTGGAAGGAGACGTATCCAACTCACCAGCAAATATCGATATGACCGTTTCGTGTACCGCTTCAACTTTCTTCTGCTGGAGTATGTAGGATGTGAAGAGTGCTGCAATAAGTAGCATGATCATAATGAACAGCGCCCATGAAGAGAAGATCTCCATCTGGGATGAATCGGGTCCTGCTTCCATCAGCTATTGTTCCCGATATCCCACATCTGCCATCCG
Organism: Phialocephala subalpina; assembly: GCA_900073065.1. Taxonomy (NCBI): domain Eukaryota; kingdom Fungi; phylum Ascomycota; class Leotiomycetes; order Helotiales; family Mollisiaceae; genus Phialocephala; species Phialocephala subalpina. The sequence continues at coordinate 1,606,168 of FJOG01000005.1, forward strand.
TACCATTTTCCGAATCGTCTTCAGACTCCCTCTCTGCGAATCTATTAGCTAGTGCCTATCATCATCGCAGATGTCGCAACGTACTCAGGAGCTGGAAGGCCACGCCAGCTATCACCGCCGACATCTTAGCCATCTTGATGCAATTGTATCTGCGCGTTCGCAGATGCTTTTAGTCGAGTCGTGGCTCAACGACGAGCAGCGGTATGGAGGGGAAGGACACATGTAACTATCGCAATTTGAGATATCGATGGAGGGTCGAAGTGTGGTCGTCGTGCGGCTAGGTATGGGCGATGCGGGTGCTAGCGGCCAGGTAGCCAGATTAGGGAGCTTGATAGAGAGTGAGGTGTGAGGTGTGAGGTTAATGAGTACGCGAATACGCGATGCGTGTAATCGGGAGTGGGGTGAGTTTGTATAATACAATAATTATTCGATGCAGTAATAATTACTTACTGTAAGACTACTACTGACAATGATCGTGGATGGGAAGATAAGATGTTCCTCTTCAGTCACATCTCAAGTCATGTGTCTTCAGTCTCAAATGTTGCCTCTCACTGCCAAGACCAAGCGAGGCCCGTTGGTGCTACCCCAGGATTTGGTCAGCACCAAGGCTGTGGACGCCGTTCCTTGATCACCAGAGCCCTTGGGACAGGGGAAGATCAGCTTTTCGGTAATGCGGACTTGGTACAGTACAGTATCATCCCACGATGCCACAAACAATCATTGCATGAATCATACAGAACGAATACGCCCATCACGAACAAACACCAAGACCATCCTCGCCTTCCTCTCGGTCGCTTCACACGGCTACTGCGAGACATCTGATCCACCGTTACACCCGAGACAACAGCAGCGGCCTTCGTCTTCTAGCATCGAATCACCACACGCCAGCTGGAGCGCAGTCCACCGCGCGTGATGAACGACTCGTGAACCTCCACAGCCCACTTGCTGTCAGACTCTGCCATTTCGCCTTACCAAAGCGACTGCCGTCGCGTGCTACGGTCCTACCATTTCGAAGCTGCCCCAAGTTATAACGACCCACTCTCCCCCACCCTTTACTCCTTCCCATCGACAACATACCTCCACTACCGAAAAACACCTTCGAAGTGGCCGAAGATCCAGACGAAGGCTCCTCCGACGGTGCCATCAAACTCCAACATATACCCACGGAGGACATGATCGGAGGAGAGGAACCTGGGGGACCACGGCCGTCTCCCAGTTTATCCGGCAGAACAGAACGAGACTCGATGGATGGACCGGGGAAGAGGAAGGCGTCTGAGGACTCTCCGCTGCTATCACCGTCAGGAGAGGAGGAGAATGAAGGCCTTATCGACCAAGGTGTCCTCGAGGACGACCCAGGAGACGAATTCCAAGAAACGAAGAGTCTGGCATACATGATACTGTTGACGATTAGTATTGGAGGTCTACAACTGGCATGGGCGGTGGAACTATCCAACGGAACACCATACTTGTTATCTCTAGGCATGAGCAAGTCTCTGATGGCCTTGGTGTGGATTGCAGGACCTCTGTCCGGAGCTTTGGTACAGCCATATGTTGGTATACTGAGCGACAACTGCAAGTCACCATGGGGAAAGCGAACGCCGTTCATGGTTGCAGGGTCCCTCGCGACTATTGTCTCACTCCTTATGCTGTCTTGGGTCCGAGAAATTGTTGGAGGCATCCTTGGACTTTTCGGAGCCGACAGGACGTCTGAAGGAGTGAAGGTTGCAATCATTGTGGTTGGTGTGTTCTGGGTATACATTCTAGATTTCTCAATCAACACCGGTATGACGAACAATTTCATCCTCAAAAGTTCCAGCTAACACTGGGGTAGTCCAAGCAGGCATTCGAGCTTTCATCCTAGACTGCTGTCCGAGTCATCAACAAGGTATGGTTGCTTCATCTTTTAGGATGAACTGCTATTAATGTATCACAGAGGCTGCCAACTCTATGGCAAGTCGAGTAGTTGGTGTTGGCAACATCATTGGCTACCTGGCCGGCTTTTCTGATCTACCAAAATACATGTGGTGGTTGGGATATACACAGTTCCAGATCCTGTGCGCTATTGCATCGATCGCACTTTTCAGTACCATCCTCATCAGCCTTATCTTCATCAGAGAGCGAGATCCACGCCTGGAGCCCGCCTCGCCGAAGGGAAAGAAGGGTGTAATCGGATTCTTCAAAACTGTCGTCACTTCGATCAAACATCTTCCACCACAGACTCGCAAAGTCTGTGAAGTCCAATTCTTCGCCTGGGTTGGGTACTTCCCTCAACTTTTCTACTCATCCGCATACATCGGAGACATCTATGTTCAACCTCACCTTATCGCGAACCCCAATATGACCCCCGAGGAAATCGATGCTCTCTACGAAACAGCAACCCGAATGGGTACCTTCGCCCTCCTCATCTACGCCATCACATCCCTCACAACCAACGTCTTCCTACCATTCTTCATCGCCCCTTCCTTCGACGCAGACTACGAATCCTCAATCCACAGCAAAAACAGCTACACAACTCGCACTTCCCGCTTCCTCGACAAACTCGTCATCCCCTGGCTCACTCTTCGCCGCGCATGGCTATGCTCCCATCTCATCTTTGCAGCCTGCATGTTCAGCACCCTCATCGTCCGGTCCATCGAAGGAGCCACTGCCCTCATCGGTATCGTCGGTATCTCATGGGCTTTAACTCTCTGGGCACCTTTCGCCATCATCTCCGCCGAAGTCAGTAAGCGGGATAAACTCCGTCGTCAACGCATTCGAACTGCAAGCGAGGATTCTGATCTAGAGCATGCCGTCCTCGAGAAGGAGGATCAAGCGGGCGTTATTCTTGGTATTCATAACATGTCTATCGCTTCGCCTCAAATTCTTGCTACGATTGGGAGCAGTATCATTTTCAAGTTCTTGCAGAAACCGAGAGGTGTCCCGGGAGATAGGAGCTATTCTGTGGTTCTTGCGGCAGGCGGGATTTGTACGCTCGTTGCTGCATGGCTTACCAGTCGTATCAAAGACGAAGTCCCGCTACCTACTCCAGACGAAGATTTCAGGCCGGCGACGAGTGAGGAGAGAAGGAGTTTGACGCAAGACAGGAATCTTGTGAGGAGTCATAGCTACTCTCATATCTGATATTGAGATTGAGGTTGACATTGTTTATGTCTGTGTACGGGTACTTTATGGGCTATGCTATATTTTTGGGATGCGTCTGGGAATGAGACTTGAGCAGGCAACTGGCAATTGGGAAATTGGAGTCGGAGCGATAGATAGAATGCGGATATCAGCATAGGCGTTCAATATGAAATTTTTCCTCACTGGGGCACTCGAGTGCGGTGTGATGCGAATCTCCATTCTTCATTCTGTCTTTGATACTTCATGCCTAGCTCGACTTCCTGATTTTGCGGCGCCGCGTCTACGGTCCGTTTCTTGAGGACGGTATCTGTAACCATCGTTCTCCGAACATATTTGGAGGGTACTTGGGAGGCTACGAAGGCGCTTCCATCCTTCGGGAGTCTCCAATCTCTCTACTCTAGGTAGAATTTGAAGGCGCCTAGGTTGCTTCATGCTTCTAGGAGGATACAGACGGACATCGGGCCGAGATTGATGTGTATTATGAGTAGAGATGCTCAAACCTGAAAAGTATTTTCGGTAGTTGTGAAAGCTTCCAAAGCTTCCTTTTACAGGAGAAGCGTGGTTGGTGGTGCTCAATGGACGCTACATCTCGTTGGTAGATGGCAACTGCACCCTCTCGCTCCAAATTTTGGCCGAATTTCGAATGGGCTTCTCGGGTTCGAGACCTTGTTGGGGCGAGATTATTAGTGACAGTGGATATCAAGATGTGGTTGCTTGAGTCTTTGGTCTTCTGGGCTTGTGGACCTGTGTTCTCCATAACACAATGCCCAGCGTCGTCTTGGCTCTTCACTTCTTCCCAGCTTAAGATCTTAAACGCCACAAAACGGTTTGACCCCAACATTGAGTTCGTCTTTGGCTTGCACCGATGAATCCCATCCTCTTCTTGCTGCGTAGTCATCCGCATTCTCATCCTTCTCGGCCTGTGAAGCATCATCTTTAGCAGGAAGGTTACCCAAGACTAAAACACGTTACAGTAGAAAATAGAAATAGAATAGAAACATAGACATACAATCTTTAGCCCTGAGCAATCCTTTATTATTCCGAAGGTCTTGGAGTCAAGAACCGCAAACAAAAGTTTATTGCACATGAAATCAAGTCGTGTAGCCGGCGACTGGTGAGGCTGGGGTTTGACTCAGGTTTTTATGCGAGATTTTGGGGTTGCGAGAGAAGCTCTTGAGTTGCTTTTTTTCTTCTTCTTAGAAGTGGATAGATGGGAAGTATAGATGAGGCCATACTGCTGCGGGTCTCCTTTCTCCGCCGGTCATGTTCAGGGTCTCGTTCTCTTGGTTGCTAGGAGAGGTCGAAAAGGTGGTAATCTCATCGAATTCCTAACTTCCTGTCTCTTGAATCAAATGCTGTGATTGGTTGATTTAGTTCTCGGTCGGTCTTCCTAACCCGGGAACATGTTGTCTTGGTGTTCAAAGCCTGGAGTTCGCCTCTTGTACGGGGTGAATCTCTTGCTCCGCCACCAAAGTTCTTGTATTGACCTTTTCCTTCTTCCCGAGAACCCAGATGTCGGAAGGGTGGTGGGTGTCTGAGCATGGCTAGAATATCGGTCCAGCCGCTTCTTCTGGTTTGAAAGTTGTTCGAATAAGTGTGAAGAACATTTCTGATTAGGAGCACTCTATGGAGATCAATCATCTCGTCGAGTTCTCGCTTCTTCATACCCTCCTTCTGTTTCCAAGTTCAAGCACCTCTTCATGCAAACGACCAGATGCTTGTTGTGATGCAAGACTAGTTCAGCCCCAGAGAAGGGAAGCATGAAGGACTTTGCTTTTCTATCGGGTGTTTCGTTTGGAAAGAGCTCGGTCTACTGACCTTGTCTGCATCGCCCGGCTCTTATCTTTTAGTATTTCTAGTGGATACCGTCCTCCCCAGACTTCCTCCTGAAGCGTCGGAAAGAATTCGGCCCGTTTAATAGGGAGCCGTCATATCCTGGGCTCGGATGGATAGTGTCTGTGGTAGTAAATGGTTCATGATATCGAACGCAGCTGGCTTCGTGGATGCTATGCTAGCCCTCTAAGAGGAGGAGGAGGTGGTGGAAAAAGACATGTTTTCTCGCCATCGATTGCAGTCGGAAGAATTCTCATTGCTATACATTGGTCGGACTTTTATCCCCTTCAAAAAACTTATAAGACTCCTCTAATCTATTAGTAATAATTTGTTCTATTTATATTCTTAGTATTAGGAAATAATATATTCTAATTAGTTATTTATTATAAAGATTAATATAAGGTTTTTTATAGATTATATAAAAAGTAAAATTGAAATTAGAATAATATGAAAAAGTAAACTTTTGGAATTAATTCTAATATTTGCGAATTAAAAATCTAAAATATAATCTAAAATTTTATAATAAATTCTTTTAATTGAATTAGAATTAGAATTAAATTAAATTAAAAAAAATTAAATAAAAATAATAATAATAATAATAATAATAATAATAATAATAATAATAATAATAATAATAATAATAATAATAATAATAATAATAATAATAATAATAATAAAGG
>FJOG01000005.1:1613740-1695388 GCA_900073065.1 Phialocephala subalpina
GTGGTGGGATTGAGAGGGGTTTTTGGAGGATACCTACTCGAAGTGGATCTTGAACCGCAAACTACAGAGACCGAAATGTTACTTGCTAGAATGAGTACATTGATTTGGGGCACAAACCTTCACAAAGTGTACCCCAGAGGGTTTCAGCAGCCAGAACCTTGATCGAAAACTCCGCAAACGTGGAAACTCGGACCTAATCCTCTTGAAGAGCTCACCGTCACACACGACATCCCTCAAATCAATCTCGCTCAGTGTCTTGGTGTACTCGCCAGTGTTGATGCATACTTCGAAATAAGCTTGATTCAAAGGGTGGGAAATAATGCTGGTACTCGAACTAGATACAAAACCCAACAACGTTGTTGACGAGGAGCCGCTGGGCTGTGTTGAGGAGCTGGATGGAGTTCTGCTGGAGAGGTGCGCTAGTTGTGGTCTCTGAATGTTGGAAAATGAATTCATAACAAAAGCACCACCAGTGTGTGAAGGTTGGGAGCCGGCACATTGGAGAATTGAGGATAGTCGATTGATTTCTTCTGTAGAGGAGTTCGACAAGTCGGCGAACAGCTCCTCCCCGCATCCCTAGATACATTCATATGTTAGAATATTTGGATATCCACAATTCTCGAGGGCAACTGACACATTTCCATTCAAGTCTTTCATGATTGGGTAGAGGTTTTGGTTGAATTAGTTTTTTTATTATGTTTTTGATTTTTATGAAAATTCTGTGCTGAATTCGGATATTCTCCGACATGGGACTAAATTGTTGTTGATGGAGTGCTGCCCTTACTTTATTGACTGTTCCTCGCTGATCTGGGACAGGAGTTCTACGATTCACCAACTGACACGAAGCGAGCGAATCTTGTCTTGGCTCTGCATCCAACCTCCCTGTTGAGCGTGAATATTGTTCATCAGCTTCGAGCGTCCTTGGAATTCCTTTCTCAGCTCTCGCTCGCATGATGTTTCGCGGTCCATTGATAGTAGTGTCTTCACCAGTATCGTAATTTGTGCTCTCCAAGTCATATAGGCTTTCGTGCCGCTCTTTTCCCTTACATGTTTTCTTCAACATGGACGGTGGAGACGAAATTGGTGACGATGGTAATAGTGGAGATAACGGTAGATCGGGTAGATCGTCGAAACCATCTGTGGCATCTGAATCATAGTGTATAGTATATCCTTGAGAAGCGGTCGACTCTGGCAATATCTCTTGAATATCTCGCACGTGCATAAAATCTTGTGCTTTTCGAGCTTCCCTCTCGGCTCGGACTCGCATAATATCTCGCAGTCCAATCATTTTAGTGACCAGAACACGTTCTGGTGAAGCTGCCCGCTCTGACAAAGCCTTTCGCGTCGTCTGTGGGGGTATGAGGTCTTGTTGTCCAAGTTCAAGACCAACGTTGACATGACTGCCATCATTCAATTCTCTGATCCCAGCCTCTTCTATCTGTTCTTGCGAAACCATCGGGCTATCCTCGTAGCAGCGGTCAACACTTCTCCGCCCAGATGTACTCGTTAATTCTGGTACATGAGAGGTATCCTCTATTTCGATATCTTCATCAGCTAAGACGATATCGGTCGGAACCCCTGTGATAGAAGAAAAACGAGGATGATATGTCTCAGGGCTAGACTTAGCAGTATTTTGACGCTTTGTTGAGGGACCCGTGTCATCATTTGGATCCCAAGTACGCTTTGAGGGGATAATGCAGCCACCATTCCCTCCATATATTTGGTCACTGTGGTGTTCATTGTTTGTCTCTGCTATCAGATTCATCGATACCGACATTGGTGGAGCTGACATGTCTTTTGTGTTGAACACATCCATAGGACTTGTCGGCCGTGCCTCACAAACGTCTATCATATCCACATCGAGGTTTGACACATTTGGGACACTGAATTTAACGGTGGAAAGCTGCTCTGCGGATACTGGTAGCTGCTTCTGTGCGTCTTGTGGAAATGTCTTGGTTGCATCGTCGGAGCTCCTAAGCCCCTCAACAAGTACTACGAGTGCAGGTGCTAGGTTTACGAAATCCCGCAGCCGCCTTTCTAATTTGGAGAAAGCGGCTGAAGATATCATGAAATCCTTTGCTTTCTCCAAATTAGGAAGTACCGGCTGCTCATTGTCACTGAACCCACTCCCGTCATCACTTTTCGCAGCCGCTTCATCGGTCCTGGGCTCAGACGTTTCTGCTACATTGCAGAGGAATCTCTCGAGCATGACTTTGGATGTTTGCTGTTTTTGAATGTCATGAAGCGCCTCAGCTTGAGTATGGCTATGATCGAGGGCGAACTTCCCGCGAATGATTCTTGTAACATAGGCTCGGTAACTGTGGACAAGCTTCGTAGCACTTTTCTGGACCTCATTCTGAGCTTCTTTCCGTAAGTTGATGGCAAATTCTTTCAAGAGACGTTGGAGGTTCCGTTCAAATCGATCGACATCCATGGTCTGAAATCCTTTGACTATCAAGTTGCGAACCTCGGCCTTTTGGACTAAAACTTCGACAACTTCTTCGGCAGCACCTCCAAGAGCGGTAGGGTTTACAGATGACATCGTGACCTCCGTTGCACGACTTTCAAGAGATACAACGGATCGGGAGTCCCAGTCGGGTGCAATGCGCCGTTGTCCCTTCAATCCTTTGTTCGAACTCGATATACTTTCTTCGCGTACATTTGTTGCCAATCTTGCTGTAGAAGCTGAGATCCGGCTATAATATCCGCTATCCCTTGACGTACGTGTTTTGGAGTCGTCTGCGTCCTCAACGTATGCATGGGTTGAAGGTCGGCTTCCCTGCCGGAGATCTTGCTGAGCGGCTGGTGAATTTTGGCTTCCAACTCCTGCAGGGTCTTCGTGAACACCTGTTGGTATGTCTCCTAATCCTGAAGCATCTTCCTCTTTCCTGGATTTGATGCCACACTGACTTGGCTGGGTTGTCTGCATCACTAGGTTCTTCGTATTTGAACTTGATCCCAGTAACCGACTGGCTATGCGGTCCAACTCTTCTTCCCAGCCGTAGATGTCTGATCTATTGCTCGTAGCTGATTGAATGCAAGCTGCAGATCTGGCAACGCTCGTGTCGACGGTTAGGCCACTGAGACTGTATCTGTCATTGTCGAACTTCGAGGTCTCCTCATCGCTCCCATGGTAGAGACGCTGTACTGCAATTGATGCCGTCATGGATTCATTTGACGTCCGGGGGCTTGCAACGGCTTCTGGACCATGTGGTGGAGCGACAGAGTTGAGGAACGGGACGAGAACTGATTCGTCCATCAGCTCGTAGATGAACTTAACAGCAGGCTCGAGTACTGCGGGGTCGGGAGGTGTGTCTGTGCGAGGCAATGATAACAGGTGGTCCCGGACATCTGAAGGCAGGTTCACCTCTCTGGGTGCATTTGGATAAATGTAGACTTCTAATATCTTCTGCCATAGCATTTGTACGTATTCATAATCCCCTGTCTGTGGAGACAGAGGCGTATGGGGGTTTCTATCAATCATCTCTGAATAGTGCTTGGTGTATCTGTGGGCATCCATCGTGAATTCCAACGTCTCCAAACAATGATTTTGTGAAAGATATGCCATGAAGGCGCTTAGCGTCCATGGCGGCGGTGCTGTATTCGATAGTACCTCTTCTAATGTTGGTCGTCGAGGACAATATGGCCCAGTCGGTATCGAAAGGCTCAGTGGCCTCGAAGGCAGAAAGTCTCCTGAAGACATGGAGCCTTGGTCGTCTATATTTTAGTCCTAAAGCATGGACGAGCAGTTTTTCTCTCGATGATGTTCCCAGGTATAGTGCCGGAGGCTTTATGGGTATCGACAGGTTCGAGCTGTCAGCTTCAAGGCTCGGAAACTTGTACGCTCAGGCCCAGAATGTCGTTGTGGCGAAAGGCTGAATTGGGAGCTTGGGCGTTTGCGATGTATTGAGGCGGCCCTGCCAATACAGACGACTGGCAGGCCGCGAAGTAGGCACAGGACGAAGAGTTGCGAAGGAGGAGCTTACACAAAGTCTGGAAGGAATGGCTGAATCTAAGGACTGAGGATATCTTAGGGACGGGCGTGTGGAGAGACGTCTGGAGGAAGACGGGTATTAAGCGTGCAGTGATCGAATTGTGTTCTATGTTGGCTAGATGTATAGGGCGGGGGAGTACGGAAGGCGTATATTACGCTCGGCTTTACAAACCGGTGTAGATGACAATGTGAAAGGCATCGACGATCTAAGGCGTGCTAAATGACGAAGATGATAGTGTTGGCGCAGGCGGAGAAAAATGTCAATTGGGTATTTTGGGTCTCCGTAATAGAAGCTCCACCAGAGCAAAAAGTGGCCGCTTTTATATATAGGCCAAAAATATTAAAGACTAGAACCTCAATTTATCTATCTAATTAGTATTTCGTCATTTGCTTATTAAGCCTTTAGTATTCATATAGCCTTTTGGTATATTATTTATATATTTATATATTTTTATTTTTATTTATTAATTATTTATTATAAGTGTCACAGATTAGGCTTAGCCTAGTCTCACGTGACCTCGCTTAGCCTACCGCCCGGCAGAACCAGGGGATATAACTCCTCCTCGAGGCGTAACCTTGATCTTCTTTCCTTAGTTTAGTTTAATCTTAATAGAACCTCCCTTATAACAGCTTACTTTGTACTAAGGACTTTAGATTCGTGATATTAAATTAAACTTAATTTACCTCGTTACTACGGAGCAACTCAAAAATATTATATTTCTTTTCGACCTTTTTGCGCAAACTACTAATTTGCGCTTACAAAGACTTAATCAAATCTTGGATTTTAACTCGGTCCTCTCGAGCACGAGACTCTCCCCTTGAAGTAGCACTAGAGGTTACACGGTCCGCAAATCAAAGTAAAAGGCTCTTCGAGTACGAAATTCGATTTCGACGAATTAAAGTAAAAAGCTCTTCGCCCGCTAATATTAGACTATCAAACTAACCCCTTGAAAACGCAAAGCGCAAAAACACCCTATTTACTTTTTCGATAATCCTTATCTTCTTTCGAAGCTTATTCCCTTCGAAACTATAAAGACGTAAAACGCGCAAAACCAATATACTTTTATTCCCTTTTTTCCCTTTTTTTCTTTATTGAACTTTACGATAATAGCGAAAGACGCAATTTAACGCGCAATCGAAGCTAAGTAAAACGAGTAAAATTAATTCGAGTTTACTACTTATCAACGAATTCTTCGACTCTTAGTTCTTCCTGATTCTAATTCTACTAATAGCGATTATAATAGCGAGATCGAGCGACTATTAGATATACTTACAAGAAAACTCGGAAAAGAAGACGATACTAAGCTCGGAATTATCCTTATTACTCTCGAAGACTTTAATAAATTCTACGCTAAAAACAAAGAAATACTATATTAAATAGTGATTTAAATAATCGCTAATCGAAACGATACGCGCAAAATTAACTCGAAGAAATAAGCCGTTATTACTTTGAAAAACGGAGAGTTAACTGAATATACTATTTAAATTACGAGTCTCTTTAAAGAACGCGACTTTCTCGCTCGAGATAAGGCTATCTTAATTATATACTTTCTCTCGAATCCTCTAGTAACTTCTTATTCTCGACAATTTTCTCCCTTTATTTCTTTCCGACTAACGAAGACGGCCAAGTAACCCGATCCACCGATACTTAAAGATAGAGTTAACTCTACATTCGAAGCGTGGAATAAGCAAATCAAAAGCAAATTGATTATAAATTATAATCACTTTGAGAACAAAGTAGTAAAGATAGCTTATATCTTTAATCGGACTGAAAGTAAAGCTTAAAACTACCTTTAATCCCATTATTTCAACGATAAGCCTTCCGACTTTATAATTATCGGCGAAATAATTAAATACTTAGCTAATATTTACGTTAATTCGAATAAAATCGAGAACGCGAAAAACAAATATACGGTTATAATAATAAAGCCTTTTAAGACTTTTTCGGAGTTTTACACTCGATTTTTAAAGATTGCAAATAATACTAAAATCTCGGAGAGCGAATACTTAAGCACTTTACAACGCAAAATAACCTTTAAACTTTAAACCGATTTACTCCCTTTTAAGGGCACTTATAAGACATACCAAGACTTAATTATTTATTTTAATACTCTCGATTAAAGTCACCGCCGCATTACTGCCTTAAATTAATAGCTCGCCGCAACTAAAGTTACTCTTATTTCCCGAGGCGGATTAATCCCTACATTTTACCGCAATTAAAGCTAATTAGTACTTCGATCGAGTTATCCGAATACCTCTGAGATTAACCGTCCGAGATACCCACTTTCCGCTCCGATTAGAAGTAACTCGGATAAGACTCTCTTTAATCTAAGTAAACTCGAGAATAAATCGATCGCGATTAGTGAACCGATAACCCGCAAATACTATTATTATTATAAATTAAAATATAATATGCGTAACTACCCGTTCCTTTTAGCTTCTTCCCTTGCTTTGATAGCTGAGATTGCCTAGATGGGGCTAATCGAGGGACAAAGTAATCATTTGACGGATGTAAAAGGAAGAGGAAAAGAATACTTTAAGGCTAAAGAGTACTTCGACTTTAAGCCGAAAAACGAACGCGCTTAAAGAAAGTTTCTACTTTTGGGCGATATAATATCGAGATTAGCGAAGTAAATCTTAGCCAATTAATTAGTAGAGACTCTTTTACTACGCAATGTACTTTTAGCCGCAATAAAATTAGTATTAAGATTACTTTTCTTCTCGATACTAAAGTTAGTGTATTTACTTTTATTAATAAATTATTTACTATGTTATATTGTATTTACTTGGGTATTTAAAAGAAAAAGCTCCTTTATCCTATTATTATTCGTAAGTATAATGGGAATACTCGAAGGGAGATTAACGAGTACGTCGAGATAACTCTATATATCGACGGCCAGATTATTAAGAACGTCCCGATGCTTATTATAAAGCTTGGAAACTAAGACTTAATCTTAGGTCGTTTATTCTTTACTAAGTTCAACGTACTTTTACGTTATAAGACAAAATAATTAATTTGGCCCGCAAATATGCCCTCGAATCAAAATTGGTAGAAGGTTATTACAGTAACTCGCGAGAATTTAATTAAGTATATCGAGATTACTCACCAAAAGGATACTAAACGCTAAGATCAACGAATAAATAACGAAACAAATCGAATTATGGCTATCTATTAAAGTCCTCTTTTAAAGTAGTAGAAAAAGTCTAAGAATTAGAAAACTAATCGAGACTACTAATATTAAACGATAAAAAATATTTTAAGAAGATATAATTCGAAGTTATATTTTCTCGAGCTACGTAAGAAGAAGAGAACTCTAAGGACGAAATGGAAGCCGATAATCGATATTACTTATATTATAACCGAGGCTTTTAAACTTAATATTCAATAATTAAATAACGCTTTTTTCTCGATTACTCTCAAAGAGCTCGATCGAGTAATCGAAGATAACGAAGGTTAAAATGCAATTTAAATTACAGGTCTCAAAAAAGCTCTTTTTTTACTCGGCGAGCAATAATCGAACGAAATTAAAATCAAGTAATTAACGCGGGTTTTATTTAAAGAATATAATAAGTATATAAAAGTATTCTCGAAAATCGAATCAAACGTTTTACTTTTTTATTGTTTATATGATCATAAGATATAATTAGATGCGAATTAAACGGAGGATGAGATCGAATATACTCTTCTTTGGAAGAAGATAATTCAAGAACTTTAAGAGATTTGTCGGTTTTTATTAGAGAATTTGGACAAAGGATTTATTGCTTTAAATTATACTCTTTTTATTTCCTCGGTTTTTTTTGTTTAGAAAGCAAATAGCGGTCTTTGATTTTATATCGACTTTCGAAAGTTAAATAATTTGACTCGAAAAAATAAGTATTTTCTCTCTTTAATCGAAGAGACTTTAGCCCGCATATTTAAAGCTAAAGTGTTTACGAAGCTCGATATTCGGTAAACTTTTTATCGAATTCGAATATATCTCGATACTAAAGAACTCACTACGTTTCGAATTAAATACGGAGCTTATAAATACAAAGTACTTTTCGAGGGATTAATAAACGGCCCGATTACTTTTTAACGATATATGAACGATATCTTTTTCGATTATTTCGACGATTTTTATATAGTTTATATAAACGATATTCTCGTTTTCTCAGAGGATTTTCTCGAACATAAAATGCATATTAAAAAGGTTTTAAATCGATTGCAATAAGCCGATTTTTAAGTTAATATTAAAAAGTCTGAATTTAATGTGAGTTAAATTAAGTTCCTCAGTTTTATTATTTTTATTAAAAGGATCTTAGTTAATTTAAAGAAGATTAAAGCAATTAAAAGTTAAAAAGAACTATATACGGTTCGAGGAGTCTAATCTTTCTTAGGATTTTATAATTTCTATCGACGATTTATCTCCGAGTACAAACGGGTTTACAAGCCACTTAATAAGCTTACTTTAAAGGGCTACAAATAGAACTAGACTCTAAATTGTAACGAGGCATTTACTACTCTTAAAGACTTACTATTTACGGCACTAATCCTTCGATATTACTAACTCGAGCAACTCATATAAATAAAGACTAATGCTTCGAACGGAGTCCTCGCTAGCGTCCTCTCATAGTAAGACCCAAAAACAAAGTTATAGCACCTTATTACCTTTTTCTCAAAGACAATAATTACTACAAAACTCAATTATAATATCCACGATAAAAAGATATTAATTATTATTCGAGCATTTAATGAGTGGCGCTTCGAACTCCAAAGGATTTAAACGGATAATCCGTTCTTAATCTACTCAAATCACTAAGCACTCGAATACTTTATAACTATTAAAAAGCTTTCCGGAAAATAAGCTCGATAATCCGAATTACTCTCGAGATATAACTTTAAATTGATATATCGAGTAAGCAAATTAAATAAAAAAGCCGACGCTTTTTCACGAAAAGACGAAGAAATCGCTATAACCGAAGAAGCTATGCATTATCAGAGGACTCAGATTATAATTCCTCGCTCTCGGATCGACCAAACTATTATCAAAGATCTCTCACTCGAATTGGTTCTTACTCCGTTCGAGCCCGAGGAACTAGAATCAGAACCCTATAATAGCATTTAATTAATTAATAAGATCTTAAAAGAGAACAAAATCTCTCTAAATCTTAAGGAGTATCGAACTTTAGCTCGAAACGAGATCGAGACAACTTAAGAGCTTCGAGACAATCTATTACTTCGATAAAGCAAGCTTTTTGTGCCCGATAGACAACTAATTAACGCTATACTTTTTCGAACCGCAATTATCAAGGAAATACATGACTTATTACTCTCGGGACATCTTAATAAAGCCAAGCTCACTCAACTAGTGAGAATGCGGTATTATTGGCCCGGAGTCAATAGTAATATTAAGCGCTACTATAATAATTGCTACACGTATAAGAAATCGAAAGTCCCTCGAAATAAAACGCTTAATTTATTATATTAATTACCGATCTCGGATTATCTTTGGCAGTATATTACAATCGATTTCAAGAAGTATCCAAAGAGTAAAAGCGGAGCCAATATAATAGTTATCTTTATAAATCGATTATATAAAAGATCGATTTCGATTCCCGTTCGAAATACGATTACGGCAAGGGAGCTAACACCTCTCTTTCTTATTTACGTCGTACGTCATATTAGTATTTCGAACTCGATTATATTAAACTAAAGCCTTTAATTTATCTCTGATTTCTAAAATGAGTTTTATACTCGATTAAACATAAAAATTCAATTCTCGACCGCTAATCACCCGCAAATAAACGAACAAATTGAGATCATTAATTAATACTTCGATCAACGCTTATATCTATACGTTAATTACTACTAAAATAATTAGGATAAATAGATTACTATCTTCGACTTATAACAATCTACCTTATAGCATGAGACAATTAGCCAATTACCGTTCTTTACGGAGAAAAAATATAAGACTCGCACTTCTCTCGATTAAGAAAGACCGGTTTAAACCGTTATTCTTAAAAAGAGGTTAAATCGAGAAGAGGCTTAAGCTCTTATTACTCGCTTGCACGAATCTACGTCGGTTGCCTAGACTAATATGCGAGCCTCGCAAGAAAAGTATACTCTACAAGTTAATAAGAGAAGGCGAGAGTCGGATTAGAAGGTTAAAAACTGGGTTTACGTTAAGAATGCCTCTTAGAAAGCTCATTGCCCGAGTCGGAAGCTCGCTAATTAGAACGAGGGATTATTCGAAGTTATCGAGATAATAGGACTTTTATACAAGTTGCGACTATTAGAGTACTTTAGTCGAATTTATAACGTTTTCCACGCCGAGAAACTTCGAAAGGTAATAATAAATCTTTTACTCGAACAAGTTAATCAAGAATTAGAAGGAGAAGATATTAATGGCGGTACGAAGTACGAAGTACAAGAGATTCTAGTAGTAAGATTAAAGAAGAATCGCCTTTAGTATAGAGTTAGTTAGAAAGGCTACGACGAAGATCCGACGTTCTACTTGGTATTTTTTCTCAACTTAAGCCCATTGCTTCTCAAAAGATTCCACGAGACTTATCCGTATCTTCTTAGGCCGCCAAAGAACTTTAATTACTAGTTAAAGTATGCGGAGAATAAAATCTTACTAATTGCGAGGGCAAACGATGGGAAATACGTCTAAAATCCAATGTTAATACTTAAAGCTTAAAGAGGGGGAATTCCCCCATTTCTGGCCTAAGGCCGCTATTCACGTAATCACAAAAAAAAGTTATTTGATTTTTTTATTTATTTTAGCGTTTTTTTCCCGGAAGGGAATAAAAGAAGTAAAAGCTTGCGGATAAGTTTACTTTAGAGGGGGGGGTAATATCACAAATTAGGCTTAGCCTAGTCTCACGTGACCTCGCTTAGCTTACCGCCCGGCAGAACCAGGGGATATAACTCCTCCTCGAGGCGCAACTTTAATCTTCTTTCCTTAGTTTAATTTGGTCTTAATAGAACCTCCCTTACAATAGCTTGCTTTGTACTAAGGACTTTGGATTCGTGACAATAAGAATTAATTTTAATTTTTTCTAGAAAATAAAATTATATAGAAAATAAAATTAAAAAGGGAATAATCGATTTTCCCAAATTTCGATAAAAGTATTAAATATAATTCTTTAATTAATTTGTTAAAGATTTTTTTTTTATATAATTTAAATATTTTTAATTAAAAATATTAAAATTTTATAATTAATTTATATTTTAAAAATTAATATAAATTTTTATATAAATTAAAATTCAATTAAATATATTTATATTCTAAGTTTTAAATTAAATTATGAATTTATTATTATATTATAATTATATTTTTATTTGAAATATTAAAATTTAATTTTTTTAATATATAAATATTAAAGAAATTAATAATTAATTTATTTATAATAATATTATAAAGAAATTTAAATCGCGATTGAATTTAATTATTAATAATCGTATTATTAAAAGTTTTTATAATAATGTTCTTATGGAAGATGTACCCCGGATAATAAAATAATAAGGTATCGCTAGGAGTTGCTTTCTGAAACCCAGCCAATGGGAAGGCCTTTCACCCCAGGGCCCACTCTATCTAGGCAGCCTTGCGCAGCTTCCCTCTTCAACAAAGACCATCATCACTTTAACCGTGATGATATACCACTGGCAGCTCAATAACCATGACTGCCTACAGCTACACACCCTTGAGTGACTCCTCAGAGAACTGTCGCTTCCTCATCTTGAAGCCGGAGGCACTCAGAGACACACCGTGGGAACCGGAGTTAAGGAACATGATTACGACTCCATCTTACTCGGATTCCGCGTCAACTGAAGGAAGCAGAGCACTTCGCGGCTTGATCGTGGAAACACCGTTGTCTGTGGCAGCAGATAGAGGGTTCTCCGCGCTTTCGTATTGCTGGGGTTCAGACGACCGCTGCTTCGAGATTCTGATAAATGATGGCCAGCGCCTGGGTATCACACAAGAGCTTGAGAATGCAATCCGACATCTTGCTGTGTCAATTATATGGATCGATCAAATTTGCATCGATCAGACGAATCTCCAAGAGAAGGCTGCACAGATACCTCTCATGGCTCGCATCTATCGCGAAGCTACCGAAGTCATCATATGGTTAGGGCTGCCATCAGCAGACTCAAACATTGCGTTCGAGTATGCTGCCAAGATCTCAGTTCTATACACATTGACACAACGTTGCTTCAAGGAAAACTTCTCTCACGATGCCGACCCACTCCAGATATCCAAACCTTTGGGCGAGGCTGAGCTTGCGAACGGACGCCTGAACAATGAAACAGCAATGGCAATGTTGCATCTCTTCCAGCGACCTTGGTTCGGGAGGATGTGGACGATTCAAGAACAATTGTTGGCCAAGTCTGGACACTTTCAGTGTGGCCTCCAGTCTCTCCATATCTGGGATATGCTTCGCGCCGCAACGTTTATGAAAGTGGTTTCGAATTTTCTAGGAGATGGGATACTATCAATGCCAGGGACGTCAGGACCAGCATGGCTCAAAGAAAAAGAGTCGTGGGGCCCGTTCATCAGAAGGCAATCAATGTCTGATCACTGGCCACTTCACCAGCTTCTTCTGGAGGCCCACTTTGGATCATCTGCTCCAAGCGCAACAGATGCTCGCGACATGATATATGGAATGCTCAGTCTCGCATCCGACATTGAGCAACTGGGGATTATTCCGAATTATTCAGTCAGCTGTGAAACTGTCTTCCGTGATATCGCAAGAAGGATAATTGTTCGAGGAGGATTCATTGACTATCTGGCCTATGTCAATGGACGAGCTCCGGTGCCGAACTTACCAAGTTGGGCTTACGACCCAAGGGTTGCAAACAAGATCTTTGGGGCGCCGCTCAATACCGGGACCCTTCCATTAAATGTGAGTAGTGACGATAAGCAGCATCTCCGTGCCTGTCCATTCAACGTGAGTGGTGACAAGCGTCAGCCTCTCTGTGATGTGGATATGGATGTGGATGAGGGGGAGCAAAAGGAGTTTCTAAGAATTCAAGGAGTCGAGGTCGACAGGATATCGGACCTTGGAAACTTCAAGATCTTTGAAGGAGATGACATTGCTTATGTCGAAGTCATATGGCTGGTTATGATTGTGGCGTACCTTCATCAGCGTGATAAAGACAAACTTGAAAGCCTTTATAGCTTTCCGGAGAGGGCTTTAGAAGCAATTTGGCGAACGCCTCTTGAAGATTGCTATTATGAGGTTGGCGAGGGGGCTAGACGAGCGGATAGACGAGCCTATGTAGGATGGGAGCAGATCTTCAGAGACGTGCAAAATTTTGCCACAGCCTCTTCTTCGACAACAGCTATGGCAAACGATACTCAAAATGGTCAAGATGGTCAAGATGGCCATCATTTGCTACTATTCGCAAGAATTCCTGGTAAGTTAAATCCATTCGAGGATGGCCGATCACAGAGCTTGCCTATAGCAGGACAGGATCTTGACGCAGGTGAGATCGAAAGTAACATCAATACAGGCACCAACGGAGCCGCTATTTTCCAGCCGCTCGTAGTTCTTTCGGATATAGCAAAGGTGTTTCGGATGTTTCCGACCACCACAACGAACGAGCAATACGAGTGGACTAATCGAATTAGAAAGCTCAAGTCTCGAAGACCTTTCGTTACCCAGAAAGGCTACCTTGGTATGGCGCCATCTCGAAGTCAAGCCGATGATGTGGTAGTGGTATTATATGGGGGGAAAGTACCATATGTCATCCGACCTATTCCAGGAAACCCCGACCACTTCGAGTTAATTGGCGCTTGTTATTGCGACGGAATTATGGACGGAGAATTATTTCAGACAACGAAAGAAGTGGAAGACAGAATATTCGTTTTGGTTTGAAGTCTACAGACTTGGAGCAAATCCTCTCCTCTGGTGGTACTTCACTTCTGCACCAAGTGTCAATTGTCATTGCCCGAGTACTGCACAGCGCGATAACGATGAGTTCAAATCCGATGTCGACATCTGGTTCAAGGGTTATTGCATGGCCTAATGTCAACATCAAATTGTCTTTCTAGAAAGAAAAGAAGGCACAGGCCAAAACGGCACAATCAAGTCGGTACTATTCCATTTCGCATGGGACGAAGACGGTGCCGATAAAATCACTGGCTCTCGAATCTTCGAGACTATCGACTGGCCATCGACACTTTCTTCAATGTGGAAGCACAAGGCTTTCGATGGTCGCCAATGGAACGATCTCCCTAAGGATATATTAATACATTACCAAAAGGCAGCTCTCAGTGCAAAGTATTGCTACGAGCTCGACATATCCACCGAATACGGCGACGACTACAATTACTTTGGGCGAGAGGATTGAGTGCACCCAGACGGAAATGAGGATAATGATGAGGAACACGAAAGCTCGAACAACGAGGACTGGAATGAGGATGCAGAGGTAAAAGACTCAAGGCATAATGGAGGAAAGATACTGATAATACGTTTTCAGGTAGAACCATCAAGTCGAAACTAAGCAATCCTGCATAAGGGCAGATCTTTGATGCTCAAGGCTGGAAAGGTGCTGGGGATCGATATTTAGAATCGGGAGGCCGCCTGATGTTGTCACTGCAGACGCAAAAAGTACCACATGAGATATAGAGCGCAGCATGGAATTCACGAATGCATGGCCGTTTCTTTGACATTTATTCGAGTCTGAGTCATATAAACATGCTTCAGGACCAAATTGTGAAGGGAGTATCAATTTAGGATCAACTTTGCAATCAAATATTGCGTCCAACATTTCTTATTTTGATGCAACAATTTCACAAGGATATAAAGACCAATGAAAGTGTCGCTTTCGTCAAATAGACCACAGATTCAACATCAAGAACAGGATCGACTATCACTACCATCGATTGAATCGACCACATCGTCCCAGGGTAGGGTAGTATTGCCATCCTCTTCCACTTTTGCCATATCCTCGCCCAAGAATACCCTGCGTACTAGGCATTGCGACCTCGCTATCGTACGCCTCTAGATTAGACATGCTCATGCTAGGAAAGTTTGCGGCTATGGTACAAGCTTCAAACACTCTCGCTTGCCCACGTAGCAATGTCTTGGGCTGCAGAAACTGCTTTACTCGAGCATGATTGAGCATTTCAACATATCGAAAAGCATCTTTGCATCAAGCGGAATATTCACAAGAAGTACGCAATTGAAATCTCTGCAATCATTGCCCAAAAGCATCTGGAATCGACAGGACAAATATGGTATTCGTAACAAAACTTTGTACACTCAGTTGAACATCTGATTGTCCATTCTCTAATCAAGGCCTACTAGCAACGTCTTAAAGCCTCCATGCATAAGGCTAAAGATTATGAAAAATATTGCGATGAATTTGGAGAGGGAAAACTCGCTTCAACAGGTCCACGGATCGGCTTCCTCTCCATCGTGAAGAAAGTCTCCCAGTTCCTTGTGAGCGTGGAATAGCTTTCGTGCCTTGCATCAAGGACGTCCCATCCGAGCAATTCGAAAATCATTCTGCCATCCCGGACGGCACGACCTGAATCCTTACACTTCCACAAAATCTCCAGGTCTCGGCCTCCAGCTGTAACATGCTTCTGTTTGCAGATCTGCATCACATTGGGTATGTCCATACTCATCCAGTTTCCAAAAGGGGTTGGCTGCCAGCCAAACGTCATGTTTCGTAGTCCTGGAATCACATGGTGAGGAAGCAACATAGTCAACCTGACTTTGGACCACTTTCCTGGCTGTGCTAGCATTTTCAACACGGTCTCAAGCTTGGGGCTGATATTCTCGACTGCTCCTTCCAAATGTTTCTCATCATGATTGTCAAGGCCAAGGCTCAAATCCTCCAACCCTCCTTCCAAAAGTCGATCCTCACCATCCTCGTAATTCTTGCGCGTTGGAAGAATCAAGTGCTTATTGATAGGGTAGACTATCTCTCTGTCGTTTTCAGTTGCTATTGCTTCGTTCCATCTAGGTAAAGGCTTCGAGTCCGAGCTGCGCACTTCGAATTGAGTTCTTGCTCCAAGCGGATTCGAAAGCTGCCAAACATGTTGTGGTCGCTGCATCTGGAATTCGAGGTGGGCTAGATATCTTCTGTTCGTAGATCCGATGCCGATGAGCCATTCAAGCACTGTATCCCAAATCCATTTATCTCCAACGAAGCGAAATGAGTTGTTGCTCCAGAATACCTCAGCTGCTTCCCTCGAGACGTCTCGACTCACTCGGGACATGCTGATTCCCAGTCGTTCAACAGGAAGTGCATTGGTCTCGTACTCGGATATATTGAATGTCTGTGGGGTAACCTCCCGACGAACCCAATCACGTAGGCTGGAAAATGCCACTAGAGACTCTGAGAACTCTTCCAGAGACATGCCGGACCATGCTATCAGGGGCGAAGGAGATATCAGAACAAGGTTGTAGATGATATCCCGGATTTCGCGGGGGAGGTCGAGGAAGGTGAGCTTGGCTGCAGGAGGCGGTGTGTTGGGATCGAGACAGCCAGTGAGGTTGTCTGGGTTCTTTTGAAGTTGTGACATGATAGATAAGGTGTTGGAAGAGATGGCTGATAGGTGAAAAGTGTGAATGTTTGGACATCTGAAGAAAGAAGGTGCAGGTTGGATGTCGGGTTTTCGCTTGACGTTCACCGATCAACATGACACGTGAACCCACTCCATTTACTGCATGGAAAGCTGCTAGATTACTGCTTCTGCGTTTACAAGTTACTTCATTCGAGATACTTTGGAAAGAAGATACTTTGAAAGAAAGCAATAAGTAGTTGCTTAGAAGTCAAAGGTCCACGTGACTATGTTGGATCTGGGCTGCAGAGGTGAAGGATATTGGTCTTAAACTATTGTTTAGATCAAGTCATGAACTCCTCGATCGATGAGAGGAGATGAGGATGTATTATTTGCTCAGATAATTCATTATTTCAAATACAATATAACTCTGCCATGTCCCATGCCCAATCTTAGCCCCTCTCATATTGAGACTTCTGTCACATTGGAAGTGTGGCGTTGATTTTTCAGGAGACTGTAAACACCATCGAGCAGACACGCCTTTTTTAAATTTCTTGAAAGCTCTGTAGTGCAAAGATGATTTCCCACCTCAGAATGGCCTCCACAACTGTGGGATATTCTTAATCATGGGAACGCCCTTATTCCTCTTCAGCATTAGATGAAGGAGTGTCATCGCCAACCCCTAACGATGAACAATACTCTATATCAACGGAAAGGTCCAAGATTATGTCCTCGTGTTCCACCTTCATATCATGCCGATCGCCACAATAACCGTGGTATTCTAAATCGGGCACCACGATATTAGACAGCCCTATCAATGGATTCATGACCCCACTCTCCAGAAAGATCTCAGCAGCTCTGGTATCTGCGGCATCAAATAGACAAAGTCCCGATTATCTGCTTCGTCTGAATCATCGTCGGGATCGTGTTCACGTTCAATTCTGAATACGTCTCAGGAGCTAAGATAATACGAAGTAAGGATATCTCTGGGGAATTTGATAATACAGTTGCAACATCTCGCAGGATTCGGGTTTGTCAAATAAATTGGGAGAATCGAGAGCACCCATCGGGATCGAAGTTGAGGCTCGAATCAATGAATAACTTTGGCACCACTTTCACCGGAATATCTTCGTCTTTGAAGTCAAAATATAACTGCAGCTCAATCTTTTTGAACCGGGTAAAGACATGCGGATCCATGAGACCATCCATAGCGGGGGCTGAGTATATTTGACTGCCATTTGGACCTTCGCCAACGCCGTCGAGCGGATTACGTCTCCAGATCTTCTCACGTGGCTTTGCGATGTCGTCCCATGGGGTTCGCAGGTAGGTGATATTTCCAGGGCGTATAACCATCGCGTGCTTCGAATAGAGAATACCGAGCCCTCTGAGTATAATTGATGATTACCACGTAGTATCGAGGTATGTGGTCGCTCTGGAGGGTCCTCAAGGAACTTTCGGTATCCAGCGTCAAGGAAATATTGTGGCGAGAGGACGAGGAGGTATCGAAAGATGTACAGTCGGATTTCCAGATGCCGGTGTTAGCTTTTGCAATCAATTGAGGGAGAGATCTTTTACCTGGTGGCAGAAGCAAAAGAGGGCCAACGACGTTCATCGATTCCGCATGTTGGGTGGGACTGGCTTCACGGGAGTGGTAGGTAATGCCTCCACTGCACAGAAGATGCCTGCTTGTATTTTCAGTGGTCGGAGCGATGGTCGGAGCGATGGTCGGAGCAGATTTCGTTGCAGCTCAATATCATGCTGCTTTGCTTGGAGTTAGCAGATGTTGATGAGCGCTCGGCTGCAGCCGCAAGGTTACAGCGACCTTGCAGCCTCGTGCTGAATCACACGTCACAAGCCGAATACTTCAGCATGCACAATAACCGAGATCCACTCTCCGTGCACACCCACAGCGAATGCACACCCCAAAAAAATGTCACCACCTAGCTTCTAAAAATGACCATTTAACAACCACACAAGCTAGAACGTAGAAAAATGTATTTCTATTGTCGCAACACCTAGGAGATTCATTTGGATCAATCTAAAATCTATCTACTTGCGTCGTTCGGGAAGAATAACCTTCCGGCCTCTCCTAGTCACATACTCCACTACTTCTTCTTCCGCACCCACGTATGCAACCTCAACATCCTCATAAGACCCCAAACTCTTAAGATGAGAGCCTCTAAGCTTCAAGATCACTACTTTAGAAGGTTTGGCCTTCTTAGCAGCTTTTTCGGCTTCTTTTGTAGCTTTTTTAGCTGCCTTAGCCTCCGCAGCTTCGCGTTTTTTGCAGTCGGCCTCCTCCTTCTTCTGCTCAGCCCTAATCTGCCTATCAGCAGCAGCTTGCTCCTTTCTATCCTCTTTAGCCTTCTTTTCAAGGGCCTCTTTAATAGCTCTAGCATTCGCAACTGCGATTTTCTTGGCCTCCTTCTCTTCTTTTTCTTTGAGAAGTGCTACTTCTTTCCCCTCCTGGAATCTGAGTGCTTCCTTGATCTCGCAACTACTAAAGAACTGCCCAGCCCCTATAGCTTCTGTGCCATTCAAATTGAGCTTTTTGCCTCTTTGCCTTTTCTTTTTCTCGATCTCTAAAGCTTCTCTGAAAGCGGTTGCTCTATGATTGGCGATATCTCTCTCGACAGAGGAGGTCTCGGCTACTTTGATGAGCTTCCTAATCATAGTCTTAAAAGGGTTCTTTTCAAGCTCTTACTTGAAGTGGCGAAAGTGCTAAGCTTTGCGAGGTGTAAGAGGCTCTAATCTCTTTCTATTGACAATAATATCTAGTGATCTAGCCCACTCTTTGAACTGAATCTAGTCTAGGACTTTAGAGGGGTTAAAGGGCACTAAACTAGTCTTCTCAAAAGCAGAGAGAACATTCTTCTGAGTCAAGGCCAAATCCCAAGCTTTCTTGAACATGCTATAGAATAGTCTCTTAGTTATAGAGCAGATTCTATCACTCTGGTGTAAGAGCTTATTGACTTGATTGGAGTACTGGGTAAAGAGTGGGAGGAATGCACCGACATCACAAGGCTGCAGTCTGTGAGTGCTGTGAGGAGGGAGGATCAAAACGCACCACCTTAGCCTATCACATTAATCGAGAAAGGCTATATTGATATGACTCGAGTGCCTATCCACAATTAAGAGCCTCTTACTTCTTCCGGCCTTAGCTTTAGTGAGTGGATCAAGCACTTTAACGAAGTAGTTCAGTCCGAACGCATTACTTGACTAACTATTGGGTGAAGTAGCCATAAACACCTCCTCTTCGCCTAGATCTTGCGCCCATGTGTCTTATAAGGAGTCGGTTGGCCCCTTGTAAATAAAGGCAAGAGGCAAAGAATTGCCATCGCCGCAGATAGTAACCAATAAGCTGATAAACTCTCTAGATCTATTTTGCGCTGCTTTCTTGCATTTCCCATTATCATATAGCTCTTTGGTCATAATTCGCTTCATGGACCGATAGAGGCCAATTAGAAATCCTTTCTCATTTTAATTGTATGTGTTTTCAGGCAAAATGCGATGCTACTCGATTATTGTTGCGTATTAAATAGAGTAAAGAAGTAATTAGCTTAAGATACTAAAAAAATCATATTATCACGAAATATTAATAGAAAATAGTTCATATTAGCTTGAAAAACTCCTCAATTATTGGAGCATATTCTGATTTAACTCGCTGGGAGTCAATATTTCTCAAATAGACTGATTTGAGACGATTTTAGTGCCGCCGGACAAATCGAGTGCTTTAGTTCTTGTTTAACTCTCTTCTAATGATTTCTTTAGCCAAATTCTTCACGATTTGAGTAGTCGAAGGCCTGCCACGGGCTGATTGCTTGTTTATCTGAATTATTAGAGCCTTTTCTTAGTGTTTGGATAGAGTAGAGTGGTAGAGGTAAATCGCTTCTTGTCTTGAGGTTGTTCGAGCTTGATGCCGCCGCATAAGAGTAGTTCGATCGAAAGGGAAGATTCTGGCTATTTCAGAATAATTGGGGATTAATTCTCTATCATATAAGGCAAGAGCCTCTTGCATTTGGTCTTCGGTCCACTCCATTTTAATTATTTAAAGATGATGGTGGGGTTATTTTAATGAAAATTTTATGTGTGCATTCGGTGTGTCTGTGCACGGAGAGTGGATCTCGGTTAACCTCATAATTTTTAACAAGGACCTATGATGAACCTTCAAGATCACCCTTAACAGACCTAAGTCTTTCTTACTCCTGCTAAGAGTCACCGGAATGGTAAATATACCTCGAACAACTTTCAAGATTTCGTGCTGATACTTCATAAGCTTTAAATCTAAGCTTGATCGTCAACGGTTCGTAGGAGTAACGAGACTCGGTAACATCCCAAGCATACAAAGACATCAGGACGAACTCTAAGATTCCATCCCGCAATAGACCTCTCAACAAGCCCTGCGATAATGGCATCCTTCCTGAGCCTTCCTCTTGAGATCCGCAATCTCATCTACTCATTGGTCTTAATATCACCCACACCTCTCATAGCCTGGTCTGGCATGCCTCTTTTCGAGCTCATGGATGAGCCTGCTCACGACCCCAATGGACAACTCGATCCTTCATCATTCAGCATCGACTCCTACCTCGCCGATGCGCTCCCTGTCGAGCGTCTGGCAGTCAGAATCTCCCTTGTCAACAAACAAGTTTCAGAAGAGGCAGCAGCAATTTTCTGGACCAAGAACACGTTTCGATTTCTTGGGAAATGGCTATGGGGGTCCGTCGTGGAATGGCTCGCATCTATTGGCGACACGAACCGGGGCCATCTGAAGAGCTTGGAGATGACTTTGATGAAATGGTATAGCGTGCAGCACGTGTGGCAGCTCCACTACCCAAAGGGAGCGAGGACACAGCTTGATGCTACTATAAGCTATAGTGGAGCGAGAAGACATAACGGCAAAGAGAAAACTTATCCAAGGAGTCTACATTTGGTTCTTCCAGATATTGAGGATGAGGGAGAATTGATTGGATGTGTCGACAACATCAGTCCTGCGGTCGAGACTGTGTTCCGGATGCTGGGGAGAACACGGCAAGAATTGGGGCAACAAACAGGGCAGAAGATGAAAATAAGCATGATGATGCCAGAGGACTGGTATCCGGGATTTCGTTTTTCCGAGTTCGATGTCGAATATTTCGACTGGTACATGAGCATGGATCTGCCGAACGTGATGGAAAGATGCAGGGAACTTCATACCGCAAGCGAGGGGAACCAAATCGAGATATTGTGGAAGGGTAAAATGGAGGAACCAAATTTCGAGGAATACAGAAGCACGTTGGAAGAGCTCGGATGGGAGATTGTGGATGAGAGACATGAGCTTGCCACCTGGTGGTGGACGGATGAATTGAGTTGTAAAAATGTCTATTTCAGTTTAAGGAGAAGGAAGATTGAGGGCGATATTGTGGCCAGTGCTCCTTCCATATACTCGAATGAGCATTACGACTTGGGACCGCAGTGGTGGAACACCCCAGAAGGAAGGAGAGCTCAAGGCATCACGTGATGCTTGTCTTCCTCCCCTCCAACATTCGTTTCACCCCACCGTAACCTCATGGTAACGACTAACCATGCCATATTTCCTGTTATGGTAATCGACACTACGATCAAAGACATCTGAAAACCGGTCACGAGTCGACCAACCTCTTTTGGGCAAGCTCAACCTCGGCTATCTGACAACTCTCCTTTTGAACAATGAACCAACTGCTGCACTCTCTCGACGCAGCACCTTCTACGCAAGCCCTTTATTGGGCGGTAGGGCAAACTCTAATACTCAAATACGACACCGAGTCACGGAAGCGGCTTTTATATTTTGATTACTCGACATCTGAGCTGAAACCAAGGTCTTATCAACCTCGGCTCTGATTGTCAGATTCGGGCCAACCTCATCCCTCCGCCGACGACATCGAGAGTTAAGATTGCCAGCAATTCCAACGCAAGGATAGGGCTCCATTGCTCTAGAAATTGAAAATCGTAGAACAAGTCATTTCCATCATCAACAGCGTCTTGGCCAAGGTGACAAGAGTTACCCTGTGATCACACGATATAAGCCTGTCTACTTCAATACCTCACTGCTCAATCTCCTCAAAAGCCGGAATTACCAGACATAACCAAAATGTCTTCTCTTATAACGACAAACAAATCCTTCACAGTCACCAAAACAGGTAACAAATATGCCTACATCCACCACCCACCGTCCAACCCCAGCAAACCAACCCTCCTCCTCCTCCATGGCTTCCCCTCAACCTCCCACGACTGGCGCTACCAAATCCCCCATCTCACCTCTCTCGGATACGGTATCCTAGCCCCCGACCTCCTTGGCTACGGATCCTCCTCCAAGCCCCTCGCCGTTGAGCCATACATCGGAAGTTCCATGGCAGCAGACATGATCGCCATTCTCGATCACGAAGGACTCAAAACCGTTGTTGGAGTGGGTCATGATTGGGGTACGTACTTATTAAGTCAGTTGATCATCTGGTATCCGGAGAGGGTGGAGAGATGTGTGTTTGTTAATGTGCCGTTCCATGTCCCGGGTAGGAAAACGGATGCGAGGGGTTTGAATGAGAAGTCGAGGAGAGCTTTGGGGTTTGAGACGATGGGGTATTGGTAAGCTTATGTCCATACTAAATTGCTGTCTTTATGTATGAGATCTTCGGAGCTTGGAGCTGTCTTGAGAGCCGAGACACTTCGTTTGCATGCAGGCTCCTGAGACAGCTCCCAGCTCCGGAGTTCTCTCCCACCAAGATGACTTTTTCCAGTGCTAATTCGTTCGACAGGATGTCTCTTACTGCGAGTGGGGCGGGGAAGGTTATTGGCGATAACGTGAGTACCTGTTTCATGGCCTTTATCTGGCTCTGATGGCGGTGTTGAGGTCAACCAAGGCGAAGAATATATGGCTGACAATGTCCACGGTAGTGGGAAACATTCTTCAATATAGTCTACTGCGCCGACGCCTCTCTCTGGCGCACACACTTCGCACCCCTCAACGCGATTGAAAACACACTCAAAACCCTCACTCCTTCCTCGTCAGCAAAGTACGTCGCTCCTTGGGTCAACCAACAAGACAAAGCAGCCCACCACGCCGCTTTTGGCGATGACTATTCTCCAACTCTAAATTGGTACCACCGCGGCATCAGCTCTCTCGGCGTCGACGACGAGATCTCTGCTCTCAAGTCAGGAACTATTAAAGCAAAGATTGGGATACCGACGTTGATGATTACTGGGACTAAGGATGTGGTGTGTGGCGCTGGACATGCGAGGAAGACGATGGAGAGTTGTGTTGAAGATGGAAAGGGAGGGGAGAAGTTGAAGGTTGTGGATGTTGATGCTGGACATTGGATTATGCTTGAGCAGAAGGAGAGGTTTAATGAGGTGTTGGGGAGCTGGCTTGAGGAGACAGGGAGGGATAACTGGAAGGCGAAGCTTTGAATTGTGAGTTCTTTGCATCATCATCCCAAAATTCGTGAATATCACTGTGACAAGCTTTGGGATCTGGTGATGGGGTTTTATGATTTTCATACTTTTTTTGGTGCTTTTGTGAGTTTTCTACTAGCGTTACAGGAGAAGGAAAAGCCTTTGACAGGCAATATCTTGTACAAATTGAGGTCGTTCTGATGAACAGACCGGCCAGTGTGAAGGGTGTTCGAAGATCTAGCCATCGAGGACTCGATCGGCGGGCCAACGGAGTCTCCAGCAGAAGCTCCAAGCTACGCCACACCCAGGAATAAGATTCTTTGTGGATTCCATGACACAGATCCCCACTTCGCCAGTTAAAATAGAATCAAAGCTTACAACCTTCAGACCAAAAAGCGTACAAATCCAGCAGGCTTTGTGTGTGTGTTTTCCAACTCTGACAACAATATCCTCAACAGAAACATTCATCCTTTCATCAAATCGTGCCCATCCATATCGCATCGCATCGCCTGGAATCGCATCCTTCGAGTCTGTTCGGACGTTTAATGCTTCACCGGAGCGCCACCTTTCTCTGTACTTTGGGTCGATGATCCATTTCCATCACGAGCTATGAAAAGCTGTTAGTGGTATTCCTCCAAAGCAGTATCAAACGCAATACTTACCTAACTTCTCCTTGATAGCGGTACGGTCCCACTTGCGATCGAATTTCAGACAGGGAACCATTGCATCCTTAATCTTCTGCAGGGCTCGTGCAGCATGACCACCAGCGTCCTCCTCGAATGCCTTGGTTCCCATTGTATTGTGCTTTTGACTCATGAGCCGGACTGTAGCTTCGACGATATTTATCTCTTGCAAGGGGCGATTGGGATGGTTGGAATTCAGAGCAGCTGAGGTTTGGAGGGTGGCATAAGCGTCCATGGCATCACGCATCTTGGCAGACAGCTTGTAATACTCCTTGGGATCATCACCATAAAGGGTCTTGAAGACTGGAGTCAAGTTCTTCAATTGAAGATTGGTCAAGAAACCGCCGTTCAGGACAGCCGCATCAGCCTCGCCGAGTGCGTTCCAGACTGCAACATGACCACGCTTGATGGCTGCCTTGTCAAGCTGAGCGACTTTGAGTTGGGATGAGCGAGCCTCCTCGAGGTAGCGAGTGCGAACGTCCTTGCCGATCTGAAACAATGGCTCCTTCAAATGGACCTCAAGCTGGAGTTCTCGATTACGAGTCTCGAGCCACTCCAATCGCGCATTGTCGGCCGGGGCTGCAGCTGGAGCTGGAGGAGCAGCTTTGGTCGCCTTCAAAGCATCGTACTCAGCTTGGAGAGTCCTATATCGCTGTCGCAGCTCCTTTGTGTAATCAGACTCAGCTCGGTATGCTTCAAGCTCACGATCCATCTCAATGCGTTCCTCCTTGTATGCCTCCAGCTCCTGCTCAATTGTCTCGAGTCTTGATCCTTGTTCTTCTAACTCTGCCTCGAGGGCCTTAATCTTAATTCTGTCGGCATTGACAAGTTCGGACAAAGGCTTGTTATTAATGGCAGTCTCGACTGGGCGCTCGACTAGAGGGTTGCCTTGGTGGCCACGCTTGACGGGAGGGGCTGGCGAGCCTTGATTTGGTATTGCGGTTTCGTAACCTTGATACTTGGAAGCGACGACCAGCTTTGGAGCAGGAGCTTTGGTTGGGGAAGGAGTCCCTGGGTCATCGTCTGACCACCTGGAGGTAGCAGGAACGAACTGTACGGCCTGCAAAGGCTGCTTGCTCTTCTTGCCCTCTGTAGTCGCAAATTTCTGCCATGCAGAAGTCGACTGGACGTGGTTCTCTGGATGATATTGAGCTGCAGATGCCGGAGCTGGTGCAGGCGGGTCATTTGGACTCGCCATTGCAATGCTGACGGTAGGATCATCACCCCAACGAGCTACGGAGCCTATATGAGCAGTCTGAGGCTTGGCAGGTGTCGAAGAGGGGAATACAGGCCATCCTGAGGGTGACTGAGGTGACTGGTATCGGTTGCCAAATGCCTTTGTACCTACGAAGTTGGTGTAAGCCTCGTCTGAGTATTCTGTGTCCTTCTCCTTCTTAGGCAGTGTTGGTTGAGGAGGCGTAGGCTGTCGATAGCTGGTCTTCTTCACTGCTGCGGGTTGAGGGCTGGGCTGTGGCTGAGCGACTGGGGGTGGGGTAGGAGGTTGTGGTGTTTGTTGCTTGTCTCCGGCCGCGCCGTTCACAGCAGACATGAAAGCCATGGGATCGACAAGCGTCTGACCACGGTAGACATGCTGAGTGTTCTGGATTACAAGCCGAGGCGGAGCAGTCTCTTGTCTGGAGAGTCTTGTGGCGAGTGGGCGTGGACCAGCTGCCGGGTTCGACGCGTAACGACTGGCTGCGAGACCGTTCCGTGTGGTCGGAGAGAAGGTCGCAGTTGCTTGTGCTCGACTTTGGTAGTCCAAATTGGCCGTAACTTCCGGAGAAGCACCAGGTGTGAGCTCTTCTTGCTTGACCAGTGGAGAAGACACTTCATGTTGTTGCGCGGGATGCGACAAGTTATCAACCTTGCTCCAAGCGGACTCACCATTTGTAGGAGGTGGTGCCGGAGACGCGTAGCTGGCAGCTTGGTATCGAGTTCCATACTGTAAATGGCCATTTGAAATTCCCCGAAGAGCATCACCTTCCTGTTTGACTTCCTGCTTGATCTCCTCCTGCTTCACTTCAGCCTGTTGAGTTTGTGCGCTTGACTTTCGTCCGGCGGTGTAGCTTCCACCTGGCGCCAAGCCATATCGCTTCTCGAATTGTGATCGCGTACCATGATGAGGACGGTACACGGGAATCACGCGTTCTTGATTTGACTCGGCGGAGTGTGCGGTCTGAGTGGCAGGAGGCTGGTAGATTGTGCTGCTTTGCATGTCGACTGAATCAGGCTCTGGCTCAGATTTGACTACTGAAGATGGGTGTGGACGTGTGGCAGGGCGAATTGCGATGTGGGCGTTGATTTGATTGACGTGTTTTTGAGCTGCTTGGACGTCGATCTTGGCTGGTTGAGGTGTGATCGGAAGCTCGTTCTCTCTCGATCCTGCAGCTTGATTCTGGGTTGCATCTCCTCTCCAGTAATTAGTAGTAGTGGTGCCGCGCTCCCGAGCTCGAGCCGCTGCAAAATCACCCCAGCCAGAGCGTAGTACCGCCTCGATGATGTCCGTACGGCCGCCGTCCATGATCAAGGCCGTATGTTCGAGGCCTGTATCCGTTGCACCAGAATTGTGAGTAAGGGAGGACAATTCAATGATAAAGTGGCCAAAAGAATTGGAGAATGTCACAGGAATTGGAGTTGTTGCGATTTGTTTTGGTTTGTGGAGGAAGAAATCAAGGCGTTCAAATTATGGATCCACTTTCAGATTCACGCTAGGCCTTCGCGTCTTCTCTTCATGCAGAGACCAAGATATCTCTACTCGAAAAGCATCGAGTGAGTGCTGAAATGCTCGATCTCTGCTCACATAATCACCCTTGGCTTTTCACGTGTTATATTTGAAATAGTTTTCCGCTGGGTTTCGTTGTACCTACACTTCAGGTCTTCACCTCGCTCCTGCAGAGCTCAAATGTTCGTTTCTACGAAGCCAACATAGGGAATCTTAGAAGCTCAATCTCTACGAAGATCCGAAATGATCCTCGACCATACTTCAGTTTGGAATTATTGACTAGGTGCCCAGATCTTAGGAGTTTATTTCCAGAGACATCACGGTGTACATAAAGAAGTTTTGGATCCTGCACAGCCTACCAATATGTCCCTCATTGCACGCATTAAAACGTAGCAATGCCTGTACTCGCGGACACAGAGTATAATTGTTCGTAAAGTCCGATTGCTTCCCCAGTAAGATGCCCTTTGACTCTCAAAGCTAGGAGTCGAGGATGAGGAGCTATGACAAAAGTATTGGTTATGGAGTGGCAACGGCTAGACCTTGTGTGCAGTACTTCCCTCCTGGTTTCCACGGTTTTCACTCGCCCCGGGAAGCTAGCAGCTTCGGTTTGGATCAATTTTGCCCCATTTGCTTTATCAAACTACCTATCAATGCAATAAGCATTTCTTTCTCACCTCAGCTGCGGCAGCGCTCTCAACTTCCTAGCCTCGCCTGGACTTTCCGGAGCCCATGCTCTACGGTTAAGGACGAAAGGTGGCTGAAAACAGGAGTTCCTGCAACATGCGGTATCTCAGCCTGGCGTGGCCTCTTTGAATATCCTTGATAGGGTAAGAAATTGAAAATGCTGAACTGTTTATTAAGATAAGCTTGTATTGCCTCGCAATACGGAGGAGAATCGATTCATCTTGAGCGTTTCTATATTATGGTCACAAAAGGAAGAGTTCTAGTACTCGCCATCTTCAGAGATTTGTTCAGGTGCCTGATCAGTTGGCGGCCCGCAACTATGACTTTTGGCAGCGAAAAAGTCCTAAAATTTTTAGTACTTTCAGCAAATCGGATTCTTGAAGCTTTTTCTTACGATGTGTGGCAATCTATTCAATGCCCTTCTCTAGGGAAAGCCAATTATATTACCCAGAGTCTCGATGCACTCGAACAGCTTTCTCAACATAGCGAGTAAAGCTGATCGTGATCAAGGAGTGGAACAAATTAGCGAGGCGCGCTAGCTAAGCGAGACAGAATCAACCCCTTGTTGCGCCGCAAAAAAAACGCAAAAACATAAAAAGCGGGACTGAGCAGTAAGGAAAACTTTAAAAAGCTCCCTACCAACCCGTCGAGTTGGGGTGGTAGATAGGAAAACCCCCGGGCAGTTTATTCTTGAGTCGCCCCCCTCTAGAGGGCGACTCCATGTGAAGGTGTATAGAGTAATAGCAGGAATTCGACGTGACGTCAGGGTGCTATTTGCTAAGTGTCTAATCGCTAAGACGAAAACTTTTCATTATTTAAATTTGAATAGGTATTTGTGGTGGATTTGCCGAGTGTGCCCCACCTTAGTCCCAAATAGGCAGCTACGGGTCTTGAAGATGTTCTAGAGCCATGAACACATGATCTCTCGAGCTCGAGTTGAAAAGCTGAAGCGTCCGTATCATCAAAGATAAGGAATGAGATTTTGGAAGTCCCTCTCCTTGTTAGTAATCTGGGAATTTGAAGTGAGGTCGCCTATAAACGAAGTGATATGCCTCGAGGAATGTTAACGCTTTTATCAATACCCTTCCTTTCTTGACAATCATGAAGAGCTGAAATCTCTGTTCTAACAACAACAAATGACTCAAAGTCTTCGAATCTCGGCCACCAATTTCTTGAAAGTGATCAAGACTATTTAGCCACCCACGCTTGAAACTTTAGTGAAGTTCTTCCACGTCCTGCTCCGAAAGGAACGTATGTGTATCCATGTCTTTACTACTGCATCAGTCCATCCGCTCCTGGTACTTATCCAGAGGTTGAAGTCCATGTATTTTAAGAAGTAACAAGTGACCGATCAAAACTTGGGTTGCTAGAAAAGTCTTTACAATTGGCCAAATGGCTTGGAGTTGGTAATATGACCGTGTTGGATTTGTTCCGCAGAGACCATGCTATACACCAAGAGTTGTTGATGCCCTATAACTATATCATCCAGACAAAAAATGCCCATCATTTAGCCAACTTGCCGATACCATGTGGTCTAAAACCCAGGTCCCAGCTCGCAACATTATCACGCGAATACTCACAGTTGCTAATTTCACGTATGAACTCAGTGCTAGCGCCACTATATTCGCACCTTTTGAATGCGGTGTTTGTCAAAAAGCTGCTGCATTGATGTTGAGAAGATGTGCCCGTGTCTCCGTTGAAAGACCAAACATCTAGAACCTACCAACTCTCGAATGTAAACTTTCTTGACTGTTCTTCCATTTAGACAGCCTCCTCGGCACCTCAACTACCAATGGCTCCTTTTCTTCTCCAAAACTCAAACCTCCGACACTGACAATATGCCACAATTCCTCTTACATCTACCTGACTCGTCTCAAGAGCTCCATTGAACGATTAGTACACAGCCTACAGTGAGAATCAAACATACAACGGTACTAGATCAAAGTCAGTAAGTCCTAGGAAAGGTTGCTCCGAGCCAACTTACCTGCCGGTATAATTAGCGGCGACCATACTTAGGTCTATCCATGTTGACAATCTTGTCGGTCAATCCCTCCAACTCTTCAAGGAGATCTCTAACTCCGATACTGGACTCAAAGTCATGATTACTCATGACATAGTGCATGTTGATAAGTCTCCGGGAAAGCTCTCCGTGCTCCTTACGTTTGTTTGCTGCCTTGCTATCGCTGACGCCTTTAAGAGTCTTGAGAGTTGCTTCACAATCCGTGAGTCTCGACATCTTCTTGGTACAACAAGGGTACGCGAATGGCGATGTCTCATAGAGCTCTTTGAATATCTCCTCCATGTCATCGTAATTCTCTTCTGGACCGAGATTCAACTTGAACAGAGCAGCATCCTTGTCGCCGTTCGCTCGATGTGTTTCAATATTTCCATCCTGGATCAAGCACTTATCCACGTCAGACTTGTCAAGATCGAAGACTGACTCTCTGGCTTGCTCCAAGAATCGGAGGCGAATAGCTGCTCCAACCTCAACCAAAGGTTGCTGTTCTTCGATTTCCTTCTCCAGGTCTTGAATTCGAAAGTCCTTGTCACTAAGGTACCCTCTCAGCTCGTTTTCACTTTCTTCGGTAATGCGAAGGTCCTCTTGCACAATGTACAGCTCGTTTCTGAGGCCGGTGTTCTCTTTTTTCAGCTTTCGTATCGTGTCTCCGGACCTCGTATTGTTCTGCTTAATTTGGTTAAGTTGGTTGGACATGTCGGCATATCGTCTTCTCAGATCCTGCTCCTCGAAACTAGGCTCATTGTTCCTCAGTTCGCGCTCTCCAACCAATTCGTTTTTGAGGTCTGCTAATTCGAAGTTCATAGCAGCAAATCGATTGCGTGATGCAAGCTCTTCTTCCTGCGCCTGCTGCAAAGCTGTTTGTAGAAGTCGTTGACCGGTGGTTTTGTCGGCGAGCTCTTTCCTGAGCTGTGTGATCATTGACTGTTGATTTTTCTCCTCGCTAGTCATCTGCTGGACTTCGGACAATGCCTTCTTGGTCTTCGCAACCTCGAGACGAAGCTCCTTCTTTGCTTGCTTCCTCTGTGTCTTGAGCTCCTCATTGTGCTCTGTTTCTAGACATTCGATAACCTCCGTGTGTTTATCGATTGTGGCTTGCAGCTGAAGACATTTGTACTCCAATTTCGATTTCTCGACACTCATTGTATTAGCCCGACTGATGATATTCTCATTTTTCTTTTGGAATGTGGCGAGCTCCGACTTTGCTGCTACAATCTGTTGCTTCGAAGCCTTGAGATCCTTTTCTTTCTTCTCCAATTGGTGCTTTAACGATGTTACCTGGGCTCGCAGATCTTCTAGAGCGCTTCGTGGCTTTAGGAGGAAAGAAGAAGGTACTTCGAGCCTGGAGAGCAGAGTTGTCTTCGACTTGATGGGCTCGACGTCGTCTGATGGCTGGACAAATTGTGATTTCGCAGACTTGGCGACCGGAGCGGGAGCCGCAGCCTTGATTGACATAGCCGCAACAGAAGTAATCACGGAATCCACGATTGAAACCTCTCCTGCCGAGGTGCTAGAGTCTTCGCTTTCGCCTTCCTCCTCGACTTCAGATAGGGAAATCCTGCCGTCCTTTGTGCTCTTCTTTGTTTTACCCGTCCACATCGTGGGTAGAAAATCTTCGGTATCATCATCCATGAAACTGCCAGCATCTGAGTCACTATCCTCTTGTTGTGATTTGGCTTTGGGTTCATCGTGCCTCGATGGCTTGGGTTTCGAGGAAGGAGTTTTGCCAATTCGGTCGGCGGTCTTCTTTCGCTTCGCCATAGCAGAATTGTATGCGGAAGCTTGCTGAAATTTGCTGGTACCAAGAGGAGTGGTTATCCGAAGCAGACGTATCGATTGATTCGAATCGTGGAGCTGACGAAGGCGCGTCAAAAAATCCGATTCAAGTTCGCAATTAAATGTACAGGTGTAAGCAGCTCGAAGTAAATAGTTGGAGAATGAGGCTTGAGCAAGAATTGTGGCTGCAAGACTTTCCCGGAAGAATGAGGTCACCTCCGAAATCAAAGTCGAGTTTAGAAATTTTTGTTGTTGTGAACATGACCAGACATCGAGGTGTGGGGTGGGCTAGGGTCTCGCTTAAACTCTTGGCGCTCCTCGAGCGGATGAATAGGAGAATGTCCCGGAATGACAAAGGTGGACATTAAGAAATGAGACATCCTGCACCACATTCAAAGATCACCAATATTTTTTGAAGATGAGGATGAAATCTTGCGATGGGGCCGGGCCTTCTCTTCTCAGGAGACGCAATGCAATGAACCTCTGGAACAAATTAAACCCAAGTGGCTACCCAGACTTGATTGGAGGGATCACCAGAGTCATCAAAGATCAACAATTATTGGTGGTGAACAAAATAATATTACATTCAATAGGCTTTATAATGTACATTAAAAAACTGGTACCTTCCTCGAAACTATCTGTCAATAGCTTGTGGCCTCTCAAAAAACATCTATCTCGGGTCCCTCCGTAACTCTGCATGGGCAGATACGCTTATCTTCGATGCCTATAACAAAATTAGCTTCCAGAAGCTATCTCAATCAACCCATAGGTAACCTACTTCTCCTTCTTAGCTGCGTGATTCAGCTTGTGCTCGGCGAGCAGCGCAGTATAACTCTCCTTCAACTTGTTGTATGTGGTCTGGCCGCCAACATTGTCGTTCAAGTGCTTCTCGATCTTTTCTGTATCCCAATGATACACAGCCGAGTTCTTGAAATCCTTGAAATGAGCATCGAAGGTAAGTCGCTCCATGCTGGGGGAATCTGATGAAATCGTAAATTCGGGGATGCTGCCACGCCAGTCCAACATATCCATCAGCCTCTTGCAGCTTCTGTGCTCCAACACGAACTCCTTGTTGACGCCATATGATCTCTCGAATAGAGACGGAGTCTTCCTGGGTGCCATGTCAGAGACCATAGCATCTGCCAGGGCAGCACCGTAGTGGGACGCCGCATCACCCAGACCAATGACCTCTTTGTCTTGTAACTTCTCCTCCTTGGCCCATTCCAGCTTTCGATTGCGAATTCGGACGCCTAGGGATACTAGTGGCTCTAGTCTACCGCGCTCTTGCTGTCTTGCGGCCTAAACGCACAATGTCAGTTTCTGATAGCGTTTCATCGGGGAGTACTTGAAGAGCACAATGTTGGATCTTGACATACAATGACATTCGTAACTTCCAATTGGAGAGCTCTGCCCCATTCCACCCTCCATGTCTGTTCTGCCCTGTTAGCTGCATCTTTGAAGGTGTCTACCAAGCCGTTCAAATCAGCCAATGTAGCTTTCTCGACCTTGAACTCCTCCTCCTTTTCGCCTAGAAGAATGCACCTGGGGGCCATAATGTTGTGGATGCTTTCAATCTCCAGCTTGTGCTTCAGCATTTCTCCAACCTTCTGCACGGCCTTGATTGCGTCTTAGTCTTTTCAACTCTGCTCTTGCACTCTGCTTCCCAATGTTTTGCTTGTTGTGTTGCGCTGCGAATTGTCCATGTATCGCTGCCTTCAGACACCAAACAGTCCATGACATTGTCCGACGGTGTGAAGACATCTTGAGAGAGTTGGAGAGCCTTTATGGTCTGGTTGAGGGCCATTTCGTCACCATTATGTGAGTTTGCGAAAACGGTTTGCAGCTTGTGTACTTGAGCTGCCTTGTCATGACACTCCTTACGCAGATCCAAGACTTCATCTTCGATGCTCTTGACGCATAGTTCTTGGATTCTGATAGCTTCGATATGTGCCGCAAGCTCGCGCTTCTTCTCAAAGGTTTCTTCGAACAACTTGCCTTTGGCAAGGTGTTTGGCGTACTCGATGTCGAAATCTGGCTCAATTGTTGACGCCATTGTGGGATGCTTGGATAGAGTGGAACTTCCCGAGAATCGCGGTTTCGAGGAGATTAGTGCGCGGGGGAAAGGGAGTTCGTTGAAGAAAATTCTTGTCGACAATATCAAGGACAGTAGAACCGTGCTTGTACCGAGATACGGACTTGGCAAGCTAGTCTTCGAGCTCACGATCCGAAGGTGAACCTCTTCAATCGGATCAAGCTCCCGTTAATGGACGGAGTGTCCCGTTAGTTCGATTAATTTTGTCTACCGGGTAAGGAAGCCTTTGAGCTGGGAACGTAATTTCTTCGAAGACATTTCACAAGTAATGCGGAAATTCCAGGGCCTTCCTCGATCTTTCAACAAAAGGAATAATTCAAAGGATTTGAGATCTTTTGCTACCAAAAGGTCTGAGAAATTCCGTAATGTGAAGAGTTTCATCTAAAATGAAAATGCTAGTGGAAATTCCTTTTCCACCTCCTATGCAGCGTCAATGTCGGTAGATTGTTGAAAAGTCTGAAATGGTGCTATATTACAATTCGCTTCGGCGGAGTGACCAGTATGCTGGTTGAAGCTTCTTGATATTTGACGTCACACGTGTGAAGGAGATCATGCCATTGCAAGATATTGAATTGATGCTATGCTTCCAGGTTGCCCACATCTTGTTTGCGGAAAGCATCAGGAGCAGCAGGTCGGAGCAGCAAACTATCAAGTACCTATCAGAGCGTCCGGGCATCCATTTCTTGAGTTGGAAAACAAGATTATCACCTGAGTATTGTCAGTCTTAGCTTGGGATATTCGAAAGATAAGGTCATACCAGACCTTTCGCCAGTACTTTGTATTCTCAAGGTCGTTTATATGCTGCTGCTCCAGGAACTTATAGGAGTCTCGCAGCTTGGCATTCTTTTCCTCCGCTGAATTTTTCTTGTTTGTAAAAGCGGCCATGATTTCCCGAGACATCTTTTGACTTTGTAATGTTGGCTTATCCTATCGAGGTAATTAGATCTGGATTCGCATGTCTCCTATCATAGAGCTACTTCACAACATTGACGAATTGTTTATTATTCTGATTCTCCCACACAAAAGCCGGATCCACACCATACTCGCGAGTGTAGTCCTGGGGATTGTTGCGCTTCCTCGGACAGATCTCTTGGTAGAGTATGCATCTGCGACTGGTTCTCCACCATGGACGGCCTGATTACCAAGAACGAAGACCGCTTGGTCTCTGGAACGGCGTGGATGCTCGATGTCTTCAAATGCACGAGTTCTGATGCTGATACCAACATTCAAAATGGATTGAACTTGGTTTTGCTAGGCCCCAATGGCACTCTCGAGCCTCTTCTGATCTTCCTCGTAGGAAGCAGTAGCTTCCTGGAGTTGTTTTTGGCAAGCCAGGAGAGATTGTTCCAAGTCGATTCGTTCCTTTTCAACAGCATAAACGTCCCAGGATTGCTGATAGATTGAATCTTTCCAGCCCTTTGCTATCTGCTTTTCTTCTGCCACTTGAGACTCCAGCTGCTGGATTCTGACCAGTTTACATTCATTTTGCATCTGTTGATCTCTGACCTCGTCCCGTTGATTTGCAATGATTCTCATCGAGGGTTGAATCCTGGATTCTTGCCCTTCGGCTTCTGTCCTAGAAGCATCTGCGCCTCGTCCAGTCTCCAATTGTTCTTCCATTTCCCTGATCTTAGTGGAGATTGTTGAAATTTGGCGCTCGGTAATCTCGAACTTGTCGAAAACTGCTGACTTTGTTGTATTTTCCTTGTCCACTTCAAGCTTTGAGTCTTCGACCTTGGCCCCTTGCTCAGCAACCTGCATCCGTGCGAACGAAAGGAGCATCCATGTAGGTTTGGAAGGTCCATCGGGGCAAACAACACATTTGCGTAGTATCTCCAGGCTCTCACACCCAGCCTCAAGATCGTCAAGCTGAACCTTCTGATCAAAAAGGTTTGCTTGGACTACTCGTAGCTTTTCTTGCGCTAGATTAAAAGTATCATCCGTCTTGACATAATCGACAGAAAGAGTATCCCGTTCTTCCTCCTTCTCTTTCATCAACTTTCTCTTCGCCTCGACATCATCGCACAAATCTAAGACGGGCTTCATCCGAATTCCGGCTACGTCGAGGTCCTCAAACGGCGCCATGGCGTCGAATTTGAAGTTATTAGCGTGGTTGGTGTTGAAAGCGGTGTTTCTGTTGTACTGGATGAGTCTAAAGCTGTCAGCCTGTGAGCAAAGATGAGTGGAAAGGAATCAGAAAATGAGATCAAGACCAAACCGAACTAACGCTCCTTAGTCTTCAGAGATCGGTATTACGACGAGGCACCTCCAGGTGGGAGTTTTTGAGCCTGATGAGATGTTGAAATACGCAAACTTTTACGGGTACTGAGGAGGAAAGAGTTGCGGAGTGATGATCGTTGGAGACTGGATGGTGAGTCTGCTAGGAACTTTCTAGCCAATATCAAACAAGCTAGTGCGTGTTTTACTCCGAGGTATTGTATCAAGCAGGTGTGTGGTCGGAAATGCGCTGCTCCATGGATGAATTGAAGTTGAGAAAGTTGACAAGGGTCGAGAAAATGTGGCAGGGCAATTCGAAATCTCAATGTCCCACTTCAGGATCCCACAACGGCGCTAGAAAGCGTGGCTCAAGATCCTGGAATGTTGTTCAGTCGGTAGTGTATCCTACTGCCAGATTCATTTTTCAGATATCCATGGAAGTGTTCTCTCTTACATACCACTTATCACGGGGATGATAGGTAATTATGCTATGATTTAATGAGAAAAACAGGTCACCATCTAGCTACGCCAGTTTCGGTATCACACTGTTAAAGACAATCACTAAGAAGATCTGTGGAAAAATATCTGGTAGAGAAACTCTTCATTTTCTATAGTATAAGCATCCAAACTCTGCACCATCGACCGAGCGAGCCATAGCCAGCAATTCTTTGATGACAGGCAGAGCATCCCATCCCCAACTCACCTCTTTCTCATTTCAGCATTATGGATGGCTAGCCCTTCCTCGTGGAGAACTTTCAACTTCTCGTACAGCTGCTTTCCTTGACCCTCGAAGTATGTGTTGAGAGAAGCCGTTGAAGGTCTACGACCCCGAATATGGTGCTCAAGCTCTGGCGTCAAGTCTCTATGGAAATCTGCGCAGCGGGTTTCTCCAAGGCCAACATATTCCTTCATGCTGCCACGCCAACTCAGAATGTCCATGAGTTTCTGACAGTCCCGAAGCTCCCAGACAATATCCGGCTCCAGGAAGTACAATCTGGTGAACGAGACGATATTTGTAGACTTCCTGAAACCTAGATTCTCCACCATATCTTGAAAGACAGCAGCATCCGCGGCAGCCGCGCCGTAATGAGAAGCTACATTTCCCAATTCAATGACTGCCTGACTCTGTGCACTTCCGCGAACGCCCTTAGCTCGCTCAAGCTTTCGACCCCGGATATTGAAGCCCACAGTAGCAAGTGGAAGTAGGTCCTTGTGCTGGTTAACAAGCTTTTGCTTCATCAGCTTGACCGCCATCTTCTCTGCCTCCTGTTCAGTTCGTAATTTGGCAATTGTCGAAGCTTGTGTGGTGATAGTGCTGCTTGCGTGATTCGGTATGTTAACATGGCTACCACCCGTATTCACAAGATGTTCATTCCAATTCTTGGCCCAAGTCTCCTTCGCAATTCGCAAATCATCTCTGAGAAGGCCGACCCGTAGAGAGGACTTGGATAGAAGTCTCTTCTTTTCCTCCAGCACCGACATCTTGCCTTCCAGTTGTTCCTGCAAATCCTTGCACTCCAAACTTTGCTGTGCGATCGAGAGCTTCTCCTCAAGCAATGCTGCCTTATCTTTCGTTTCCTGGATTAAGAGTTGCATTGCCGGGATGTCCTCTTTCCGAAGATCCGTGTTGAGCATTAAGTTACATCGGAGCCATCCCGGGTTGTTTGAGGCGACATTGTGCCTGAGCCGCCATTCGGAACCTCTAGCATAGTAGTCCTGCTTCTGCAAACGAATCTTTTCCTTCAAGTCTTCGATATTCTTTCTGGTATCCTCCACACTATCGATCAAACCGGCAACAGCACTGTTTTCGGAAGCTAAGGTAGCCTCAACTTGCTCGACCTCTTTCTTCTTGTGGATGGCGTCTTCGAAGAACTTGAGCTTCTGCTTCTGCCTCTCGTATTCCGCCTCAAAATCCTCGTCCGAAGGCATGAACATGGTGGGAAGGAACTTCAGGCTCTTTACGGGAAGTTGGATGACAACTGTTACAAAGATATATCAGTCGGGGCACAAATGAATGCGGTGACAAGAGTTCAATGGAGAGAAAACGTAGACCTGACGATGGCGACCCCGATGAAAGTGAAGAGAGACGCGTAACACCGCAACAGCGATCTCCTCCAGAAGTTCATTCTCCGAAGGGTTTCGAAGGAAAGCTCAGAGGGAAGTCCACTTACGAAAGATTGGTATGATATAGCTTCGTGCCTCACGCGTCTGCAGGCCTTGCTTGTGGAAGATCGTCCGTTGTGGAAGAAAAGGGTTGGGTTGATCGCATGTTCAAGTTCGAGCTGGTATTCGAGGTCGAAAGATCAAACTTAAAATGCGAAGGGTGAAGGTGGATTGGTCAAGAATGGAGGGAAGAGTTCAGGAGGAAAATATATCGGTACTGAATGGTGGAGAGGCGTCGGGATTGAAGGGTCGGGGTGGAAGCTGAGGTTAAAAGATCGAATCTAGGCTGAAGGAGGAAGGCAGACCAGGATGTTCAAAGACTCTTCGGACTACAGCCGCCTCTCTATTGCCCGTTACCGAGAGTTACTTTGGTCCAAAGATGACGCCGACAAACGTGAAACTTCACTTTCAGCTAATCAGTAGCTTGCAGTGTTCGGTTGTGTCGTCGAACACTATTGCAATTTAGAAATGAGATGACCGAGAGGAACATCAGGGAGTGTTTGAAATTCAAAGGAGCAATTCAGTCACGATAGAATTTTGGCAAGAAGAGTTCGGGAAGAGTCATGTATGTTCTACGGCAAAGCAAGCAGATACATCTCTTCGTGAGAAAAGCAAAAGCATATCACCCATCGAAGAGCAACCCATTCCCATGTAGACACCACAATCCCAATTATCCATCCATTTCCCGGATGAAGATCTCCAAGAACATTAATGAATGCTCATCAGAGATATCAACACAATGGAGGCTTCGGTATCCCTCAATTAAGAGCGGTTGTTGGTGCGGCGGTCGCGAGCACCCAAGTTGTCTGTGGCGAAAGCCTTTTGACGCTCCTTCTTGACAAGTTCGTAGGTCTTGACGAGCTCGGGATCCTTGTTAACATCGGCATCACAAGTAAGCTCGAAGCTTGGATACATCTTGTCGAGAAGCTTATCGAGAGCTGGCTTGAGCGACTCTGACTTATAAGCCCG
Organism: Phialocephala subalpina; assembly: GCA_900073065.1. Lineage (NCBI taxonomy): Eukaryota > Fungi > Ascomycota > Leotiomycetes > Helotiales > Mollisiaceae > Phialocephala > Phialocephala subalpina. The sequence continues at coordinate 1,652,965 of FJOG01000005.1, forward strand.
AGCCAAGGTAACCATATCTTGCTTCCAGCTATTTGAGAAGTCAGCAACCGTCGCACAGAAGGAAAAAATTTAAGACATACCCAATCAAGTTGGTGAAGATGGTGAAGTGACGCTTCTCCCAAATAACCTCGGCCGGAACACCATAAAAGAGCTCGAACTCATCATAAAGGACACGCTTGCAGGGGCAAATCTCCAGATACATGACAGCATCGGCAACGACTTTTGAGTATCGGTAGCACTCCAAACCCTCATTGACGATGGCCTGATCCATTCTGTAGCCGGCCTTTGACTTGTATGCCATAAACTCGAGGTTTCGGGAACGGATACCGTGTCCAACCCAATACAGCGGCTTCATATGATCGATCTGCTCCTTCAAGGCTTGAACCTGGGGACTATCACCATTGGTCTCGACTGTAGCACCAAGCGCAGAGCCAGTACCGAAGCCAGCTGTATACTTCTCGTCAAAGTCAGACTTGGCCGTCGCAACATCCTTGTTCAACTCGCTCAACTTTTGCTTGAGAGCATCAACCTCGACTTGGGCATCGACAAGCTTGGTGTTGCAGCCTGCCTTCTTGGCAATATGTTCCTTGATCTCCAACTCGGCTTCCATGACTTCAATCTCCTTTTCGACCATCGTGGACTTCATCTTCATAATCTCCAATTCGGCCTTGCGAAGGTTGACTTTGTCTCCGTCATCCTTGCTGAGATGGACTGCCAAAACATGATTCTGCTTCATACCCTCAGCTTCACGCAGGCCGCCCTCCATGACTTCGTACTCCTTCTTCAGCTCGGCAAGCTTGACTTCCAAGGCCTTGAGCTCATAATCGCTCTCGCCCTCCAATTCTTGGACAACCGCCAGCTTCTTCTCGAGAGTCTTGGAGAGTGTGTAGATCTCGGCTTCCTTAGTGGCTATCTCAAGCTCTGCTCTGACTTTCTCAACCTTGTTGTGAGGATTGATCGTGACTTGTGCCTGCTTGTCGTCGATCTTGGTAGGGGTCACGTAGAAAGATTGAGGAGATTCGGGACAGAGGGAAAGAACAGTGCTCGGAGTTGCCGGGGCAACGATCTCAGTGGTTGTAGACATGATTCGATGTATTTCCGTGAAGATACCGTCAGCTGAATGGGTCAGCTTTGGAACAGTTTGAAGGTGCTTTCGAGGAACTTACAAACACGGATTTCGTCGTCGAGGATTGAGAGTATGAGTCGTCTTCGATTTGGGTAGCTTCTCGAAAGTGCCAAGGGCCTGTTCAAGATGCGACCCAAGGTTTGCTGCAGATCGCGGTCAATAAACAAAGACATCTTTGCCGGAGGTGATGTGTTGTGCAAGGATGAAGGAGTTGAACTCACAGACAGAACAATTTATGGACAAGAAAAGCGGATCCAAAGCGAGGATCTAGTCGACGACTTCGTTAAGCGCCGCTGCACTTCTCTTGGCCACTCTACATGTGTCAGTGAAGTTTATTAAAATTTGTGTTGATCTAGACGCGTCAGGAAACCTACCAAGGATGGAGTGAAGGTGTTCAGAGGTGTTCAGTTGTGGCGAAGGCTTCTCAAACAGCTGTGGTGAAGCTGCGACAAGTACAAACACAAGACACCAACGCGTAGACGTTGCAATCTCGAGTTTCAGAGGTTGGTGATTCTTGAAGTGGCGTTGTCGTGGAGAGGAAGATTGAAGAAAGATCGGAGGTGCGTCGACGTTCTAAGAACGCTCGGCAATTTCACGCTAGTAGTGAGGACTGACTACTGAAAGAGATGACCCTCGACAGTGAGAGCACATGACACCCAAGAGACTGGCTCCTTGAGACTTGGAACATTTTAATTCCACTGCAATACATTTTACAAGTCAGGTAGGAACTATTTGATGCCCTTGAACTGAGTTCCTGATGGCTCCACTTCTGCACTCTTTTCTGGCTTCTTCAACATCAGGACCAGGAAATATCTGGTAGTAGGTCAAGTGCGAAGACAGTCTTATGGAATGTAGTATCAGACCTCGTTCGAGAGAAGGTCACTTAGATATGCAATTCAAGTGCAAGAATGAAAGCGTAGCAGGATTCCCTCACAATCAGGCTAATTGAGCAACATTCAGTCTTCTCCTATGCCTCCACATCAGCCGTTTAAATTTGTGCTGTTCTCCTATCAGTTCCTTATAGATAGCTTGACCCCGAATACCCGAGTCTGGGACAGCAAATTTCCCGTTGAAAAGTCCTCTATCATTCCAGAGGTTCGATGAGAATCTGTTCCCCTCTTAGGAGTTGCCATATGTTGCTGTGCACTCTTATATCTCCAGCAAATGTTCATTCGAGATCAAACCTAGGGATGGGACTCGGAGGTTGCTTGATTGTTGAAAGTAAACCCACAATTTCGATTCGCAAAATCAAAGAAGAAGATTTGTGTATCAAGGTACATTATCATTTTAAGCAGTTACTCAAGCTTTTGGGATCTCGAATGCAAAGCTTTAGATGGAGTTTTTGCAAGGTACTAGGGAGAACACGGCTTATTGTCATCTTGCTTCCACTTCACACTGTCGAGAAATCAAAAATAAATCAGCTAACAGCAAGTTTTCATTTCAACACGGCAGCGGCAGGGGCAGCAAAAGCAATGCAAAGCCGAGAGACCTTGGCACGAAAGGGACATGGTACGACAGTTGTAACCTGTCGTGATCCTTGTTATCTGCCTTTCCCTAACACATCAAACTAGAGCAACGCATCAAGCCTCAAACCATATATCCCAGCACTTATTTCAGCAGAATTGATCCCACATGACCTCTCTCCTCATGCTCTCGTAACAATTGTACGCATCACTCCAATAACTTCGGGTAATGCCGATTTGTGCTGCTCAATTTAACCTCAGCCAGCCTATGGCCAGCGACTTCAGCTCTCATGCCCTCCACGTTATGTACTCGGAAGGCCCAAAGAGCCTCTGAATCCTTCTCGACATCCATATCTGATCGGTACCAGCGCAGGGGATAGATTTTTGCGATCAAACTCTTCAATCGAGCCAAAATCACGTCTGCCTTGCTCGGATCAATTGATCCCCCCTCTTTGTATTGCTTCAAGTTGCATTGTATATGAAGCAGGCGGGTGATTGTTCCAAGGTTTCGGTGACGAAGGACAAATTGGGTGGGATACCATGAGCTTCTTCGTACCAGCGAGATTGGTCCTCAGACTCCTCCACACGTTGACCATACTCATATAAAATAAGGGCGGCATTAGCAGCAGGTTGGCCATCGTGAACTGTACAATGACAGAAGCTTCTCGGTTGATCATATGCATCCGGTAGAGTATGGCCGGTGCGACGAAATAACTCTTCGTTCAACTTCCAGAAACGAACACTCCAACCAGCACCAGCCAGGGACTCGTGTTCCATTTTGTAATCGTGAAATTCCTTCGTCAATTGTCGGAGGCGTTCTTTCTTGTCGCGGATGCGATCACGAGCAAGACTGCGATGATATAGCAGCTCCTCGGGTTTTGCTAGGATGGTATCCGACGCAGACTGGACGATGTTCGAGAGTGTATTTATCTCGACTGCTTGTGATTCAATAGTAGCGCGGAGCTTTTCGACTTCAAAAACGGCAGGCGGTAAAGTCGACGGAAGGGATTTGCCCTTGAACTGCTAAATTCACCCGCTGAATCTCGAACTGAGCCTTTTCCGGCTGGCTCTGCGGCCCTTTGATGTCCGAATCCGGTTCTGAATTCTCAGAGTCCATGTCCGCAAGCACTTCGGAGGTAGAATCGACATTTTCTGAGAGCTCATCGATCTTCTCAAGTTGAGATCCGACCTCGGAACAAGAACCTTCGACTTGAGCATCGACCTCGAGAGGAGAAGAGTCTACAGAATCAGGATTCGTAGAATCGGGGGTCGCGCAGAATCCCATCCTGCAGAATGTCTCGTTGTTCCATTCGAGGATTTCGTCCTTATATTCGATGGTAGCCTTCAGGCCATTGATCTTCACCTAAACAAGCATCAGCATTCGTGACGAGTTGTGGAGGGCTGGTGCGCATACCATCAACCACCGAATTACACCCTCAAGAAAGATCTCTTGAGCTGGCTGCATTGTAATTCACGAACGACTCGAATGCTCGTTTGTCCGACAGATTATGCGCGTTGAAATTGATATCGGTGTTGACACGTTTTGACTGTTCGACGCAGAATTGGTGTTGATAGAGAACGAATATGGAGGGAATTGAGTGCGAGGCTCCACGCGGGTTTGCCCCACTCCCCGCTCCCCACACTTGTCCGTGATATCGCCATGATGATGAGCCAGTGCCTCAAAGATGAGATGTTGTGGTCATTCATCTGAAAGTCAATATCATACCGTGCGTGTTCAAAAGCGACTGACTTGCCTACTCCACGCTAGGGCGCTGTTCGGCAATTCCGACTCACTTCTTCCCTAACACCTTATAGATTTAAATAATGAAAACCCTACGTCCTAGTCGACAGGTAAGTGTACATCCAAGAACTTTAAACGCACAACTAACGAAAAACAGAACCACCCAATGGGGCTGGGTGAGGACGACTACCGGAACCGGGCCAGGACCTAGGACCATGGATGGCCGTCGACTTGAAATAAAACTATCCAGGGGTTTTTTCTAAGATGCCTGGGCACCGCGACGCGCCAGGGTCGGAGTTTTTTGTAAGTTGTAATATTTTTTGGGTCAAATTTTTCTTTTGTTGTTCAGAGTAACGGATTTTTTGGAGATTGCGCTCAGGGGCCGATCTCGCTTGAGCATATGACCTCGTCTAATTTCGTTAAACGTTCGAATGCAGGAGCAATGCGCACACATTGAAGACGATCCAAAGGGTGATGGGTGCTTGAAATCATTCCCGGCGTTTATTCAGTCGGGCCTTGGACTGGGCCGGCGGAGTACGTCTGAATTTCCTTTTTCTAGAACAGAAGTTCAGGGATCGCAGAGGATCAAATACGACGGAGGGTCCAGGTGTGTCGACTTGCTCTAAAGGAGGAGCTTGCACAAATCAATTTGAACAATCACGCCTACGCTGAAATTGGAGAGCGAACAGGGCGATTGCACTTTCAACCAATTGATGAGTAGGACGCGACTCAAAAGGTGCAACAAAGCCCAGAGCACGGCTCCAGCCTAAGAAGCTCCATTGAAGACTAGCAGCAAGCAACTGAACGTCCAAACGATTACATTCTCAAGCGAAGATGATCCGAGACAATTCTCTTCCATCACATTTAGATAATCGCTCAATGGAAAAAAAGATGCAGAATTTCTAGTTCTTTTGGCCCCCATTAGCGAGCCGCGTGCGTATGCATGTGGCACACTCTGCCTCGATGCAATTCTCAGAGTATCTCGTTATCAGCACTTACACTTCTAGACCGCATCCTAGCCCTGGCTTTGCTGACATTAGCTAGCCTCACTAAGATACAACCCATGAACACTAAATCCTAAAAAGCGGGATCGCGATCAAAATCAAGGAAAGGTTGCAGTTTCGAGGTAGGGCTGACTGGGTTCGTCCCGAGAACGAGAACACCAAGGAACAGAGACGGCTGGCTAGCCTCGTCAATGCGTGGACAAGATGGAGTGGCAATTGTATCTATGATCTCCTCAGATTATAAAGAGGGCGAGAAGCTACTCCTCAGTTCAGCCCTCTACTGCTCATCTCACGACTTCATCGGACAGTCTCGAGCCTTTTTCAAACCTTCAACGAAAATCTACAAGAGCAAATGCACAGCATACTTCTGAACATTGGGCTTCTCAGCCTTGCTTCTTTGAGCTTTGGTGCAACAATCCATCTCGAGTCTCGTTCATCAGTCAACACAACAAACCCAGCATACAACAAAACATTAACAGATGAGCTCGAATTGGCACCGACGTCGGCCGACAGATTCACGATCCTAAAGAATCAAGGCCCAGCAGATGCATACTTCAAGTACAACTTCAACTTGGCCGTAAACTCAAGCCCTGGTGGAGGTACTGGCCGTGGTGGATCTGGTGTTCTTGCCAATCGAAAGAACTTCCCGGCCCTCATCAACCTTGGAGTTGCTGCTTCTGTTGGATTCTTGAATCCTTGCGGCATGAACACCCCTCATACGCATCCAAGAGCCACCGAATTTTTGATCATTGCCTCGGGAGGTAATGTCAAAACTGGTTTCATTCAGGAGGAGGGCGAGAATACCGAGCTCACGACCACCTTGGATCAATATGAGGGTGCCATCTTCCCAATGGGCAGCATCCACTACGAATTCAACGACAGTTGTGCGCCAGCGGTGTTCATAACAGCATTCAGCAGTGACGATCCAGGCTTGAGTCGTACTGCACAGAACTTCTTTGGACTGAATCCAGACATCGTGGATGCTGATCCGGGGTTCCCAAGTTTCTTAGATCATACCAACATTGCACGGTTTGCTGCAACAATTCCACCTGCATTTGCTCTTGGTGCAAACTCGTGCTTGGATCGTTGTGGAATCAAGTACTAGGATGGGTTAGCAATGTATGTGGATATAGTGGGAACAATGAAGTCATGATCAGCATGCACCTCGCTCCTTCCTCACTCCCTCGAATGTTTACATCTAATGGCTCTCACGCATGCTTCAAATTCCCAAGAACAGGCATCACTACGGGGCAACTAAGTATCAGTAGGCAAAATCTTGTTAAGGCTTCGATTGTGCCCGATTCCATTGTACGCATTCGTCAAAAGTCACTCCTGATCCACCGAAGACATCGAGAGCACTGCCGATGGTCAAATCAACGCGCCCGTTGCTGAGTGCCTTGACATGGTCGAGGTCCTGCAGATTTCTTCCACCTCCAGCATATGTCACTGGTATGCTGCACCATTCTGCGAGCTTCTCGACCAACTTCTCATCTATGCCTTTCTGGAGACCTTCGTTGTCTGCTGCGTGGATCAAGAACTCGGAGCAGTATGGTTCGAGCGACTTGATGGATGCTAGCAGAATTAGTTATATTTGCAGGCCAGATCTGACAAAGATCATACCTTCGTTGACCTCCATATCCGTGATTGTCTGCCACTTATCCATCGCCACGAACCAGGCATCATCCTTTCGCCGACAGCTGAGATCAATGACAAGCTTCTCCTTGTTGCCTCCAAGAACTTCGAGGACAGCGTCGAGATGTTTTTGGGAGAATTTTCCAGAAGGAAATAGATAAGAGGTGATTATGACCTACTGCTCAAGTCAGTCAATGTCCCAGAGCCTTAAGATGTTCATTCAGACATACCCTTTCAGCACCCCAATCAATCCATTCCTTCGCATTCTTATCCGTAATTCCACCTCCGACTTGCAGACCACCTTGCCATTCTGCCAGTGCTTCTCTCGCAGCTTCTTCATTCCCTGGCCCTAGCATAATGACGTGGGCGCCATCGAGACCATTCTCCTTGTAGAGCTTCGCAAAATGGCCAGCGGGTAGCTTCGAGACATAGTTCGTCTTCAGGTCCGCAGATGCTGTGGTCAATGTTCCACCAACAATCTGCTTTACCTGGCCGGAATGGAGGTCTATGCAGGGTCGAAACTTCGTCATCTCGGTGCTCTGCTGTCGTCGTTGAAGTGAGGTCTGATTTGAATGGCGGGGCAGATCTTAGCGTCGTTATGAGGGCGGTGTATTCCGGCAGAATCGCAAAATGTTCCTTCTAATTTTCGAACTTCAGAGGGTCTTCTGGCTGTTTGTCACCGCCGACAGAGACCGTCGACAGAGACCATCGACAGAGACCATCGACAGGTTGTTCAGGAGCTTCAAGTCAAAATGGCGCCAACTCTAGGAAAACGCAAGCGGGAAGGAGCAGACATATCGAAGAAAACGAGAAAGGCATCCAGCGAAGGACCAGAGTCTGCGGCGCTTAACGCACAAGAAATATTCCGACGGCATTTCGAAACACAATTCAAACCTCTCCCCGTCATCCACAAGTCCACGAAGATTGTGGACGTAGCTCCCGAGGACGATTTAGAGGAAGAGTCGGACTGGGGTGGCATATCAGAAGGCGAGGAAGATAGGGTGCAGGTGGTGGAGCATACGGATACGCACTCACGAATAGCGGCCATGTCGAAGGAGGAATTGAAAGCATTCATGGTATTTATTCTGGTTACGATGTTGGGTATTTACTAACCTTCGTAGAGTTCTAAACCTCCAAAACCCACTACTGAGCCTTCTCTACTACGTGGAAATCCCGATACGAATGAAGACGATGATCCTTCTGAAGCAGCCAATTTGAAGAAGGACTTAGCATTGCAGCGACTTCTTGCCGAATCACACCTCCTCGAGCCTTCGAAGAACCCTACACTTAGTGGTAACAACCGGCATAAGGCAACAGACCTACGATTGCAAGCATTGGGGTCAAAGACATCGATACTGAAGCAAGAGAAAATGCCTATGTCACACAGGAGAGGAATTATTGCTAAGCAGACTGAGAAAGAAGACAAGAGGCGGAGAGAAGCAAGAGAAAATGGAATCATCTTGGAGAAAGCCAAAATGAAGAAGAGTAGCGAGGGGAAGAGAGACAGAGGCGTCGGTGCTCCCGGAGTTGGAAAGTTTAGTGGTGGGACATTGAAGCTAAGCAAGAAGGACATCTTCGAGATTGAAGGGCCAAAACGGAGCTCGAGTGGACGTGGTGGGAGAGGAGCTGGACGAGGCAGAGGAAAGCGTGGTCGATGAGTGGTCTATGAGTGGTCTCGGCCACATACTGTAATCAATGCTGAGCAATGGCCGCGAGAAGGTGTGGAACAAGGACTCGGTCAATAAAAGACTGCAGGATCTTGCGAATCGGTCAGACACGGGAAGTGATGGCGAGGAAGGGACGGATTCCCAGACTAAGTCTAACCGTCGTGCTTTCATAGGTCGTATGTCGCGACAGACGGCTGAGGAATCTCGTCAGAACTACGGAGTACCCGGAACACAAAGCTAGGAGAAATTAGGGATCTGATCAATCATGCTGCTGCTAGAGTTACCAAGCGTTCTTGTTTTGGCCTAGGCGCTGATCCATTCGCGCCCCTTATCTATCTGTGTCACCACTGGCAACGGTATCGTGCCAGTTGCTCTTCACGGCTACATTGATGGTTCAGCTTTGCACATGCAGACTTCAACAGCAATACGTCCTACAGATGAACATGCATACAGTCCCAGTTGGATCGAGCACCGGACGTTCTGCTTCAAAATCCCTCTTTCTGTTATGCTCGATATGTCCACAGTCTCACCCAAATTCGCACTTCGAGAAGCAGCCTCCTTCAGAACAACATTCTCTCAACACCCTCAAAGTAAGCTTTAGGACGTTATCTACTCATAGCGAGAGAGGTCTCTGTCCTTCAGCTTCCACGCGCCATTTCGACCTTTATATTTCTGCACTGTCCTCAGATGAACATGCATACAGTCCCAGTTGGATCGAGCACCGGACGTTCTGCTTCAAAATCCCTCTTTCTGTTATGCTCGATATGTCCACAGTCTCACCCAAATTCGCACTTCGAGAAGCAGCCTCCTTCAGAACAACATTCTCTCAACACCCTCAAAGTAAGCTTTAGGACGTTATCTACTCATAGCGAGAGAGGTCTCTGTCCTTCAGCTTCCACGCGCCATTTCGACCTTTATATTTCTGCACTGTCCTCTGATCAGGATTGTGCGCCACCGGCCGTCGAGCGACGATCCGTACAAGTCGTGGAACACCTTCATGTATGTACGCTCAAATTCGGTGGTTCCTTCATCTTGGCTAGCAGCTGCTTCTGATGACTTCATGTAGCCCAGCTTGAACATAGCAATATCCGCGAAGAAATCCCCACGATGTGCCGCGTGATTGCCCGCCTCAATTATGAATTCGATTGCATCTCCATGGCCACGTTGACACTTTGCTCTCTCGAACAATCGACGCCGGATAAGTACAGCGCACTCAACCAGAGGCTCCTGAAGCTTGACTCTCTCCTTCAATTCCGAATTCTCTGACTTGAGTTGAGTCATCTTCTCCGTCAACTGTTTTCTTTCTTCTTCGAACTTCGGGACCTGGGATTGCGATATGGTGTGCTCCCGCTTTAACTTCTCATTTTCTTCTCTCAGACTTGTGTTCATGCCGACCAATTTGCCGTTTCTCGACTTCAGCCGATCGTTCTCCTTCTTGAGAGACGCGTTCTCTTCGATCAGGTTCTGTGTGATTTGGCTAATCTGGACCTGTAGAGAGGAAAGGTGCTGTTGTCTTGTGTCGATCATCTTGGCTTTTGCTATCGCGTCAATGCACTGTGAGGTGGGAACCGTGGATAGATTGGATGCCGTCCGTTGCGGGCAGCGCGTCTCTACTTTTCAGAACGTAAGTGGGAAGGGATAGAGGTGATCTCTCCTGCCCATGCGTGTTAGATGTGCAATGTCCCAGCTGTAAACCCAACAACTACTTACCTGTCAAAGTCCGTGTTGCCTTTGAAGGTCTTACTCGTCGAGGGGGTTGTGGAGAGCGTGCTATGTCAAGGTCGCGTCCGAAGTTAACGTTGAGATTGTAGCTGAGAAGGGTTTGAACTCCGAGGTACGAAGCTGGCTTCTCGTCTACTACTTCAAGGGAACTCAATCGCCTTCAATACTCCAGTTGAGGCTCGGAGACCAGTTTTACCGAAAGCTTCAAGCCATGCTAGCCTGCATAAAATCTTTCGACTCGAATTCCTTTCGATCTCAACGAGCTTCCTCTTCCACACCACCCCAACCACGACTCCATCAAGCTTTTCCGCCTCTACAATACTGATTGCTCCACCTTTTCTAGTCAACTAAGTTCCACCAAGCTTGTCAAAGGCTTTGACGTTGCAAAGCCAATTGCCCTCGACTTCAAATCCAGATAAACAATTCCAACACGCTCCCTCGCCATCACCATCAACATGCGGAAGTTTCTTCAAAACACCCTCACCATGTTGAATTTGGAGCCCGAGTCTCCGAACCTTGTCGAGGTATGTGGAGTTTGTTGACGCTCATTGTTAGGTATTGTTCTGGGTTCCGCTGACCTAAAATCCATCGGGACGTAGAAATCAATACTACCCAAGACTCGACACCTATCTCAATCGCTGCCAGAGCTACTGATCTCGACAATGATGGACCAGAGAGAAATAACGACGACAAGGATGCCGAGATCAAGAAGCTGTTAGCTTTGCTTGCCCAAGCCAATACCAAGCTTTCTAGTGCACAGGAAAACATTGATGCTCTTGAGAAGACATCGCAAGGCTTGAAGTCCAAAGTTCAGGCCCAAGGTGCTGAACTTGTGGCGAGGGTAATAGAGATCTCGATCGTCAACGAACAATGCGCTGTCCTGGAGACGAGATTAGAGGATCTGGGAATTGAGATTAAGAATATGCGAGCTCAAGCTGCCAAGTTGCAACTTGCGCTTTCAACTGCTCATCAACAAATTTCCCTTTTGCATCTGCTCACCGAGGCTACTGTTGCAACTCGCTCCAGGTTGTTCTTGTGTAATAAGAGAACCCGGGAAGGATTCCATTCCGTGAGTTGTGCTGAAGACGAAGCAATTAGACAAGGAAACATTATCGGACATGATGGGCACTGGAAGCTGGACGTTGTCCTCGCAAGAATGGGGAAATTCTCTCCGGAGGTTATGGATCGTTTCAAGGGATTCTATGGGGTCGCTGCGGACGCCGACATTCGTGCTCCATTGGCTATTGAGGTCCTGCAAATGAATGCGAAGATGGTCTCTTGCCTTGCTGGTACAGCACGCTCACATAACCAAGCCAACAACAACGACAACGACAACAACCAACCAACCAAGCCCAAGAACGACGACGACATATTCCACGAAAAGTTCCACGAATTCGGACGTATCCACAATCGCTTGCAAAAGGAACATGGGAATGACTACGAAGGATTCAACCGAGCTCTCGAGGCCAATGCTCAAGTCAAGAGCCATGTTGCTGTCATGAGACTAATTTCGGGTGCCACGTCGAGGAAGCACCATGAATACCTCTTCAACCGCCAGTCGGAGTAATCGATGTATATATAATGGCTGTGTCTATTTCCTTTGCAGTCCTGGTTCGGGTAAGTTGAACGACAGTGTCTTGCAAATTGAAAAAATTCTAACGTGGTGCCAGGGGTGTCTTTGGGGAGGAAGCTGATGGTGTTCTATGCGGTTGGGTGACCCCAACATGAGCATTTGTGAGTGGGTGAGTGAATAGCTGGGTTGTCGAGGCACTTGGGTTAGCTCAAGTTGCAATTCGATGAAAGGAGCATACATTGTCACAATGTCTCCACACGGCTTAATTTTTTTCTTTTCTGTTCATACCCGATCAGACACATCTGTCCACCGACTTAATTAAAGAAAATGCAAGAATACTACAGTTGAATAATCGCTATATTGCAAGCTCTTCTAGTGGCATGTACGAATAGCCACCTCGAACCCGCAGCCCACTTCAAACAAGCAATCCCTCTTCAAGTACCTCTCTGTGCCCTACATTCGAGCTGGCTTTGGTTGGAGTCGTGTCTCGCCAGCTCAACGTTTTCCCCAATACCACACTAACGACATCTTAAATTAAGTTTTCTCGACGCGTCTCTGAAGTTCTCAACAACTTCGAACATTGTACTTCAACATAACAGATACGAGATTCTAACATCAGAAAAGACCAGGGAAGCCCTTGAGATGAAGCTTTATCTCGGCTTGCAAACCTGAGCAAGCATCTATCCGAACTAGAAGCAGGTATCACAGGGATCATTGGTGGCGTTTCGGAGCAAGAAGAGTATGAACTTGCCCTCATGCAGCCAAGGATCAGCTAGTTTCGTGTCCTTACATTCATGCATGATCTATATCTTATCTTCAGAAATCGATCATCCAGAAACACAATCTATGATGTAGTTGGCAGATGACAGTCCCAGTGCACAAGTCAGAAGGCTCAAGTATATCTGCGAACAATTAGGCATGAACTTAAAAGTCCAAGACAGATCTGACGCGAACGCGGAAAATCTGGTGTCGAGAATGAACGACTCGAGTTAGAGCGTTCTCGACTTGGGACTGAGGCGTCCAAAGGACTGGCGATGATAGAGAACACATAGAATCAATTGAATATTTACACCTCTCCAGTGCTTGCTCTACGAAGGAGATGAAGTGCAAGAGTCTACTTTTCACTTTCGCAAATCGGTCAGACTTGACTGTCGTTAGCGGACCATACGAAGCAAAGTCGAGAATGGTGACATGCCAATATACCAGTAACCTTTAACAGGACCAAGGGTAGCTACAATAAGAGATCAGTTGCCCGAAACATCTTCTTCAAGTACTCCTGTACAGGGTCCCATCCTCGCATGCTTGCTTGGGCTTGATCAAAAGCTGTGCTCGACTACCGTAGCATTGCATGTTCAGTAAAGCAACATGGGCTTAGCTAATGATCGTACTTGCTGGGATATTATGAGCTCAAGAAGGCCGAATTGGGCTGGGAAAATGAGAAACCTACTCAAGTGCAATCTCGTTACACTAATAGAGCCATTTCAAAATTCTAACCTCACCTTCGTGTGTTTCTCAAAACTTCACCTTTAAACCTTTTCACTTTGCTAAACTTTAAGCGAGAAACTTGTGAACTGACGACCTCTCGTCTTCTTCTTTCCTTTCTTTCTTTTCCACCTTCTCTCCATCTTTCTTTCTTTTACACAACACAATCCTCTCTCGAGCAAAGCTTGAGAGTCCCTCGCATGACTACAATGGCCGCAACGAAGAGCAAAGAAGAGCTTCAAGCTGAGATTGGAGCTCAGGAAGGACAACTTTTGGCTTCCGTCACAGAGTTGGTCAAGATCGATAGCGCTTTTGCGGAAACTAAGATCATCCAACGCTTCGATGATTCTCTTTCAAAGCACAACGATCAGGTTGCTGAGGAAAAGAAGGTAAGATCTCGATCTGACTTCCTCCTCTCTTCTCTGACAACCCTTACTGACATTTAAAAGCAACGCGATGCTAAGAAGGTGGCCGATTTGGAGATTATGGGCAGTGATGCTGAGTCGGAGGATGAGTACAGTATGCAGAAGGCAGCTCAGCTTGCTGATATTGCTTGGCGCGAGAAGTGGGCTCTTCGCAGAGAGAAGAAGATCGCCGAAGCCGTAAAGGTCGCGCTGAAGGAAAAGAGAGATAAGGTTAAGAATGTGATGGTGAGTGAGCCTTCTTAAACACTCACATCACTGTCATGCTAACATTGTGAAGGCTGGTGCATCCAAACTCTTTGCTGTCCTCAATTCCGAAATTGGTGGCGATGAATCTGGAGAGCCGAAGCCCGATACCTCCGTTAATGCTACTCCCAAGCCGAGACTGCCAATCATGGCCAGCAGGCCGATTCTATCGAGGTTGTTGAGACTTCCACCAAGTTGTCGACTGCACAGCAGGAGCTCACCAAAGCCATCACCGAGACCGAAAAATACAAGAAGGAATGCCAGAAGCTCAAGAAGGATCTCACGAATCATAAGACACAAGTCAAGGCAGCATTTGACGGTGATGGTCCCGCAAAAGTTGATGATGAGAAGAAGGCGCATCCTATGACTCCAGCAGACATCATCGCAAGCAAGCTGAAGGAAGCCTACTTTCCCGAGCAGCTTCTCTCAATCTCCCAAGTCTTCTCAGTACTTCAGTCTCTCAAGCCAGAAGACGCTGCTCTGGCATTCTGTCTCCGAGAGATTGCCAAGCACCAGGGTCGGTTAGTTGAGGTAGTCTATAAGGACAAGACTCGCAAGGAGCAGGTCAAGAAGCTGAAGGAACAGAATAAGGGGTTAAAGGAAGAGGTCAAGGATCTTGAGGAGGAGGTGGAGGAGCTGAAGGAAGATACCAAGGAACACGCCAACACAAAGGTTTCTCTCGACGCTGCGAAGAAGGAGGCTGCTAAATTTGAGCTCGTTGCCATCGGATTGAAGCAGGAGCTTCTCAACAAGGATCCTCTCTTCAAGGTTGGTGTCACTGTCCGAGTTGGTTTCATGGAGGCCGTCAAACGAACCTGGGTCAATGGAGACTTGATGATTGTCAGAGGAGATCCGGACAAGGATATCATCATCGCTAAGAACGATGCTGTCCATCGCGCCAACTTCCTCGCTGATAAATCATTGTTCACCCTCGGGATCTTGAAGCACCAAGGAGAGATGGACGACTTCAAATATGTCTACAAGGTCAGCAATAGAGATGAAGCAAGTGGCAGACCTCTGATAATCCACAACTTGTGGGGATCCATGGTTGCTTGTTACTTCAAGACCGCCCATACCCACGACAAAGTTAAAGACGACAACTTCGAGAAGCTGTACAATGACTGCCGGGGCCTCTTTGAAAAATATCGAAAGGAGATTCCAGGTGCGGAGGCAACCAAGAAATTCGCAAGCTGTTCTACAGTCGGTGGAAAGATCGCTGTCATGGAAGGCATTCTTGCGGACACTATTAAGAAGGAGCAGAAGCGCCTGCGGGGTGGCCAGCAGTACTAGATCTGATACAGATGAACGAGGGGTTCTGAACAGATCTGAACAGCGGAGATTGGGTCTTGCAGTCTCGACGTCTTTAAAGACTCTATTCATTCGGAAGGTTCGGTAGTTAAACATGGGCATTCTAAGGCCAGAAAAACTCCGGTTTGACGTGGGAGACTATCCTTCATAGCAGTCGAGTGCGACTTCTGCTCTCTGCAATCATAGCAGACAAGAATGAACGCATTCTCCAGCTTCGAGGACTTGCTGTCCGTGAGACCATGAAACGTGCTTCACCTCATCTCATCACCCCACTTCCCCTTTCATGATTCAGCTATTGTCTTGGCATCTACCCCTCCTGAATACTAAGTACGCCCTCGAACAACGTGCTCGTCTGCTAAACTCCGTATGACTTGTGATAGACTATCAAAAGGATGGTGTATGTAGGCTTCGGTTATTAGGAGTGACGTGGTGGGTGTGGAGACCCAATCAACAAGCACTGAACAACTTCAGGAACCCAAGACCTTCCTTCTTACCTCTGTCCACACAACACTTCCCGGGTCTTCGACCGTCACTCTCCTGGAGTGTGTGTGAGGATCTCTACTGGTAATTTCTAGTGTATGTTGAAGTGACTTCCACCGAATCGTCTGGAAAGTATCGACTCGGTCAGAGAACTTAACCAGGGCAGAAGTTTCGAGACGAGGAGGAATTGGGGTAGTTTGCGGCAGTTTTCGCACATCGTAGTCACAGAACCCGAATAGCGTTCTACCCTCACATCTTCACTTTGCATGCGTACATTACATTTGTCCCTGCCAGGGAGGAACAATGAAATACA
The DNA here is from genome assembly GCA_900073065.1 of Phialocephala subalpina. NCBI lineage: Eukaryota > Fungi > Ascomycota > Leotiomycetes > Helotiales > Mollisiaceae > Phialocephala > Phialocephala subalpina. The sequence continues at coordinate 1,669,144 of FJOG01000005.1, forward strand.
GCACAGCATGCAAACAACTCGCAGCAACCGGTGCAACCCTATAAACAAACACATCAGTTTTGTCCTCTCTCTCGATCAAGATAAACGTCTAATGAACCTACCAATGAATCCAATGCCACCCCGGAAATCGACTCCCAACAAATGCCCCAAAGCACCTGGCAGGATTAATACCTGCCCCTCCATACCCATACCTCGCAAACGCACTCCCAAACGCCAGCACGCCTAGCACCATGCCCACAAGAAACGGACCCAGGGATGGTCCAATCGTTTGTTTTTGTCGAGGGTCCAGACCTACTCCGAAGGCTAGGAGGATACCGATGAGACAAAACATCCATTCTATCACAAACGCATTGCTGACTGGTACTACGTCAGAGTAAAGCCAGCACCCTCCGACTTTGAAATCTCGAGTGCCGTACGAGGCGCGAGCGAGAAGACCTGCGAGTGCACCGCCAGCAGTCTGGAATGAGACGTAGAGGATCATTCGAGGAAGAGAACAGAGACGGACGCAGAATGTTGCGATGGTGATGGTGGGGTTGAAATGAGCTCCGGACACGGCACCGAAGGAAAATGTGAAGAGTGTTAGGATGATCCAGTTTGTGATGCCGCCGACGACAGGACCGATGAATGCGGCGTTGTCGAAGGGGCCGAGGAGGGGGGTTGGTGGGAGGGGAATGGTGGACGGGGAGATGCCGATGTAGATTGTTATGTAGATGAGCATCATTGAGGCTATGAGAGATCAATAAAATATTCTATCAGAGGTTCGAATGATTTAGTCGAATAAAGAAATCAGAATGCACTTACCCATACCCTCAGCCAAAGCAGCCTTCCACAAACCCAAATCCTTGAAAGCATTCAGATCAAGCTGCTCTCTCAAGGTCATGTAAGGAGCAGCGTCAGGCGTGGCTTTGAGGACCGAGGCATTGGCTGGATCATTTCGGTCGAGAACAAAGCCTTGATTGCCTCCCAGACGACCGATGAATGGATGCGAGTTGGTTCGAGCTAGATGTGAAGGGTAGGCGGAGTTGGGAGAATTGGTATTGTTTTTCTCAACATCCTGGGAGCGTCCCATGGCAATTCTGGATGTCATTTTGAACTCGGGGTATGGGTGGGAGGAGTGAAGTATTGAGAGTTTGAAAGATGATGGCCGTAAGACGTAGAAGGAGAGGCACTCGATGTGACTTCGGTCAACCGCAACGTGCGATAGAGACAATGGGTTTGGTGGGATTGAAAACAAAGGGAAGCAAAGACGAAGAACGTCAAAACGCGAATGAGGGATGACATGCAAGCAATTAGCCCATCCTTACTCATCCCGCTCGTGCTCCGCTGGAGACGACGGAGGGGGATAGTCACCTGACTAATCTCCGCAGGAGTGACTTGATAAGCTTTCACATGGCGAATGAGAGAGCTCGAAGTGAAGGAAGTTCAAGCTTTGCGGGAGGAAAAATGGAACAAGAAACAATTGGTCAATCACCTGGGTCCTTTTCGGTCTCCTGCTGAGTAATTTTCCTTGCATGAATTAGCCTCAACTCGGTCCCGCTAGGAAGCTCGCATCCCGCATCAGCTTTGATAACTCCGTCCCATGTCCACCTCATGCTGATTTATGGGGTCCATAACGAACATGTGCTTTCATATTATCCTCTCTGCAGAATGACTTTCCAGTCCCTGAAGCCTTCGAATACTTGCATTTAGCATTAAGACAGTAAAACGCTTTCGTAGGCAAATGCGCGCTCTCGACATGGCATTTGAGGTGTATCTTCCTGGAAAAGGTTTCTGAGCAGCAAGAGCATTGGTTGCGTCTGTTCTGGTGTCTTGGGCGCCTGTTCGATGTCAGTATGAAGTTGTGAAAGAGTATTTTTACATGAATGCTTGCCTCAGTTCTCCATGCGACAAGAATCTGTTGCCATAATCTATCACAGAGCATGGGAGTACAGCAGTGGGAGGAGGTTGTCCGAGGTTCGGCGATTTTGAGATGGGAGCTGGCTGTCAGGCTTCTAGATATCGGTTTGGAGATACTTCGTTTTGGTCCAACGTCTCTGATCCTCTCTCATCAACATTGGAAGTTTCTAGTCCCCATGGTGTAGGCGTTGTGAAGGGGCACATGGGGATCGGGATGTACCATGGGTTCGCTCAAATCCATAGGAGTCTGATCATGAGTTGCTTCCTTTAGTAGTGTCTCGTGTTCTTTGCGCCGTCCATGATGATTTAGTTCCCTGAAGGTCATGGAATTTGCGTCATCCCCCTTCACAATTCTTTTTGCAGGGCGATGCAGACAGCACAGGTGGGGTGAAGAGCAGACGTCCATGTTCGGAAAGGGTTTGGAAATTCCGGAAATCAAAGTGTCAGTTTGACAGAACAGCATTCAGAACACAGCCATCGCCGCAATGCTGCTGATTTATGAGAAGGATGAAGCCACGACGAAGCAACTTTACTCGTTAGGCCACAAATCCTTTTGTTTTCGTGTGCGACACTTCATCCCTTGCATGTGAAAAATTAATGTATGTGGCTGAAAGTTTGAGCCCTCACTTTCTGTGGCTGAATCGACAACACTGAGAATATGAGAACTGAGAACTTCAGTCTTCACTGAAAACCGGAGAAACGGACTCCACCAAGGTAGAACACAATGCGAACTCGCTCGAATGAAGCCTCATGATGCTGAGGCGCCAGTAGCACTCATTGCGGTTGATATTTTCGTGTCGTGAACATTTGCGAAGGAGTGAGAGATGCGACCGGCCAAAGAAAAGTCATAAATCACGGAGTGAGTGCCTTGAAACCTCAAATCCAAGGACTCAAGAATTCTCGGTCTCGCATTCGCATCGCTATCTCCGAAGTCAATCCTCCACGAACACGAACGACACCAAACTAGGACATCAATTCGAAAAGCGAGTGCGCAGTAAGTATCCAACACGCAATATGGCAACGGAGAATACGAATCGGAGCAATTGAATGTAGTTCTGCAGCCTCATCCACAGTCGCGAGAGAACTCTCTCGTCTGGTAATCCCGAACTCCAGCATCGCAACATCAACAATTCCCAGAACAGGCACATAACGCGAAAAGCGCATGCGCAGTACATATCCAATCCAATCCACTCAAGCCTCAAACGCGGAGTCGGCGAGTCAAACTCCCTCCTTCATCCAATCTCGGCTTCGGGCTTGCTGCAGCAGGAAAATGGGAGTCATCGGTGTCGATGGTTTGAAATGAGGCTGCAGCTCGCAAACTGGCTGAGTAAGGGGCTGTGGTGGTCGTTAAGCCGCTCGGAGTCCGGTTAACCCCGCATGCTCTCTTTGGGTGCGAGCGAGCGCCGTTTCGTGCTCCCATTCGGTGGAGGTGGAATTCCGGTTCCTGGTCTGGACGTCGGGTATTACAGGATATTCGGGCATAGGCATTAAGGGAAACTCTCTTTTGCTCTTACTTATATGAGTAACCGCGAACCCGAACTCGAAAGCATTCTTCATCAGCTACAACATACATCTCTTCATACAAAAACAAACACACATCCCCACACGACGGAAGAAGTCACAGTATGCAATCAAATGTCGAACATGCTTGCGAAGAAAACAAACTCCTCCTCCCGAGGTGAGGAGGAGGTGGATCAGGACCAGCGAAAAGCTATCGATCACCCTTTTGTCACTATTACGATTCTGTTGTGGATGATTGCAACGCGGAAACTTAAATGAGCTGGTTTTTTGGGTTTGCTTTGGATAGCAAAATGTTAGTCCTCCACATCCCCTTTCCTCTCGAACCCTCGCTAACAGGATTGTCAGATATCTCTCAAAAACCTCAACGGTTATACCTCATGGTCACAACATTTTTTTTCCTGGAATGTCTATTCAATCGCGAATAGAGAGACCGAGTCGATGCTTCACATAAGGTCCTCCTCATGGGACTGGAAGTTCGGAACGCGGGTCCTCTGTTCGGATTGAAGGCATGGTTCTGGGAACATGAGGCGAATCTCATGGCACGAGATCACCAAATCTCACGAAATCTTCAACATCCGGCGAACCCGGTACTTCACATGAGGTGTTGTCTAATCGGAGAGGCAACGCTGGAAGTATCGAGCCAATTTCTGTCGGATCGGTTGGAAATGGGATGATTTAAGGGTCTCTTTTGGATGCAGATGGATGGTCGGTAAATGGTTGTGGTGGAAGCTTCCTTGGGTATTTCCTACGTCGGATTGGACGATGAAAAAGGGGCGAAGATGCGACTTGGATTCGGGATAGGTTGAAAATGAAATCGTTCCTATCAATTCTTCGTCCATTGACTGCTTGTTGTGACCTGTGACTCGTGATTCTCCCCAGTGCAAACTTTTCTTGCATGTTCTCCCTCATCTCAGTGAGCGCGTCTCGCCCATCGCTTGTCATCCTCATAGGCTGTCAGCACACTGGAGTCATACCTGCAATCTGAAATTTCCAACCCCTTTCCCGGCGTTACAAATGCAACTCGGTCTTAGCAAAGCTCGCAAAGTATTTGCAACTCCGATCCGAGAGAAAGCGAAAGAGGCTTTGTAAGTTGTGACTGCATATCGGGTCGGAGGTCGAGAAGGCGATGCTTGATGCAAGGTGATGAAAAGAGGTGAAGGTTCGTCCTCTCGGGGGCAGCCTGAGTCCGAGATGCGCTTGTCTAGATTGGGCTAGCGCAAAGAAGTCAAGGTTCGAAAGTTGTTTGGGAAATTCGCTGACTTCAACCTCTCTGCAATGTCGAGAATTGGTTCTGGACATTGAGGCACGCCTGAATGTTTGAATGTATGATATTCCCCCACTGACAACATGTCATCTAGCATCAACTCCAATCCCTTTCAACTCCAGACATCCACTCGCTCGAAAACTGCATTCATTCGGAACAATACAACCTCAACTCCTCCTTCAGAAGCAGCAGCAATGATATTATAAGACTACTGTCGGCCTCAATTTGTCGAACTGGATACTTCTAGTATCTGCAGACCGTCTGCACACATTTTACAGCAACTCGAGCTGCAAACCGCCAAAGTATACTACTGTGATAGATATTGCAGCAGGTCCCTTGATCGAACCTGAGTTAAACCCAGCCAAGGTGACCGAAAACGACTCAATAGGAGGGAACGGCAGACGCGAGCGAAGTCTCAAACGCAATCGCGCCGGTGAACCCAATGAAGAACGAGTCTCAAAGCGGCGGAGAGAAGACGTGGGAACGATGCCTTGTCAAACCGCAGAACGCGTGCCTCCACAACCCCAGCGTCTCCCCAAGACTCCTCGACGCAGCGGCCACCACAAACAGCAGGACGCAAGGGACAACTCAAGCGCAACTCTCATGACGCAATAGGCGGAGGACGGGCTACCGAGCGGCGTAGATACAGTGGTCAGACATCGAACGCCGCAGAGCCAATGTCGATTGCAGAGCCTCTATCCAGCCAACCAGATAGGTCAAAGCCCGAAAATAGTGCTGCGCAAGTACTGAATCCCCGCAAAAGACAAGCCAAGGTATACCAGAAGGAGCGAGAAAGTCGAAGAATCGCCAGCCATCCATCTCGATTTGGCTTGCTCCCAAAACGAGGTGAACTAGCTCCACCCTATACACCTCCATCACGACATCCTTCGAACACACGCAAGCCGAATCGTTCAAGCCCTCGTAGTCACGCATCGTCTAAGGGGAAGTCAATAGCGGTCAAGGGCGCGACGCCTCAAAGGATATTGAAGTTGAGGCGAGAGACGAAGCGTTCAAAGAGGTCTAAGAAGCCATCCGGGGCTAGGCGCCGCTTCCCATCGAAGTTTCTTGGGAAAGGCAACGTTGACAGAAACAATAATGAGAGGGGCGATAAGACGTGAATCGAAGCTGCGAACGAACATCTTGTAATGGGGGAGTAGAGTGGGATTGAGAAAGAAGGATGTCAAGGTGCCTAGCACTCCATCCTGGACACTGCAGAATTTAGCAGAGGACGAAAGGAGATGAAGGTCGCGGATACCATTTAATACTGTCAAAATAGAGCATTGAGAATGGCGCACCACGTCAACACAAGAAACAAACGACTCTTCTCTGGATTTGAGGGCAACAAACAATACCACATCAACCTCCTACAACCTCAGCCCTCCATCCAACATCGGCATCAAACCTCCAATATCAATCTCCTCCACGATGGAATGATAAATACATTCGTCACAGGAGCTTGAGCTGCCACCTGTCCACATGTGGGAGGAAGCTCATTTGACTTTGCGCTCTACCATGGTCCAGCGCGTGCGTACTGCAGCCGGAGTCCTACCTAGGAACTCTTGAAGATCCAGCCCCAGACTCGTCCTCTTGTATGCTAGCAAGCGCTGCTCGTCTATGCCATCCCATCGGCTATGCTTACTCGTGTTCGAACGGCCCTGCTCGTCTCCGTTCGAACATCCGTCATCGTCGCTACTGGACTCGGGATCGCTGTCACTCAATCCACCATCGTCGGCTCTGCCATCCTGAGGTCGGGTACGCGTCGTATTTCTGTGTGTACGGCCTATCTCTGCAGTCGACACAGTCCCTCCGCCGGACGAGGTATGCCGGCTAAAGCCAGTCAAGAGGAACGAATGTTGCTCTATCAGCTTGATGGTGAAGTCGTCGATCACCTCCTACTACGGTCTGTCGTCCTCGCCATGGGCATCATCCTCCCTCTGCTCCAACTCCTGCTACTGACTCTTCCCTTCATCAATGGGATCGGTATCGAGTGTAGAACCAAGCACCTCCCGCTCGTGTTCGTCTGCTGAGCTTCGACCAGTATGAAGATGATCCTTATGAATGGGCCGGTTCTCTGGCGACGCTCTGGCACAAAGCGAGGGTCTATTCCGCAACCACTCCTGCCTCGAGCACCTCTAACTTGATTTGAGACATCCATCTCCGGACATTCTGGACGCATTCCGTAGTACGTTCAGGGTCCTCGTTGGCCATCTGATGCAGTCTGTCGAGTACTTCCTGATAGTACGCAAGTGCTTCTTGGTAAAGTCCTTGATTCACAAAGCATAGTCCGAGTTTTTTCGCGCTTCTCATCGTGTATTCATGATTCAGTCCAAATGTTCTCTCGTCACTCAGGAACGCTTCTTTAAAACACGATGCCGCTTCAACGTGGTGACAATTTGCGGACAGGACCTCCCCGAGTTCGTATATAGCATTTGTCCGCCGACTGGGAGACACCGTCCCGCCCAATCTTTCCAGAAGATTTTTCAGTATCCTTTCGGCCTCAACAAAAAAGCCCTCGGAATGCATATTATAAAACAATTCAAGACTCAAGTCCCATTCGAGAGCTTTGCTGTGAATCCTAGTACCTCGGTGTTTTTGTATCGCAACTTCAATTAAACGTCGAGCTTCTTGTAGCTTACCGCTTGAATTCCATGTTTTCGCAAGTAAGAGCATGGAAAATGAAAGATCCAAATGTCTATTTGAACTTTCGCTATCGGATGTTTTGTCCAGTATTAATTGATTTATGAGATGAACTGTGCTGTAGGAAAGGAACTCACTCTCGCTAGAGCGATTCCGGTATGGAAGACATCGACCAAGTCGTGCCATGGCAGTTGCAGTATAGTCACTCTTCACTCCGAAGGTAGTGAGACTGATCTGCAATACTTGTCGACGAACGTTTTCTTCTTCTTTACAGTTTCCAAAGCTCGCGAGCAAGTCTGCCGCCAATACCATAGAATAGAACTTGATGATTGCGTCATATCTTCCCCACGTCCGTTGCATGATCTTGACGTGTAAGTCTTCATGAAGCCCCCGGGCTTCTTTGTATTTTGATTGGGAATATTTGGAGCCAACTACATTCAAGCAATATCTTAGTGTTTCGATGGGCTTAAACCAGAGAATACTCTGCTTTGCTGAAACCAGACGTCTGCACCAGATCTCAGCGGCAGCGTAATGTTCATTATCCCAGTAGTCCATTGCTATGGCAGATACATTCTCTAAGAGCTCATTGTCGGGTATTCTCGTTCGTCTCATCGTTCGAAGTCTGGTGATACATTCCTTTTCTGTCAAAAATCGCAATTTAGACGAGCTTGAGAACATCTGTCTCTCATCGACTGTTGGAAATGGAGAAAGTCCGGGACACAGTGATGCTTCACGGAAGTTGGAGCTCGCTTGGCATTCGTGGTAGTTCTCGAACAACCAAGGTTCCGAGATTCGGAGCCTTGAGGGCAGTAGTATTACCGAGCCGTTCGAGTGAAATGAGATTGTATCTTCAAGTTCGAAATTCATAATGTCGTCATCAGCCAAAGATTGATTTGCGGATTCCTCAAACACGCCTCCTCCACTGGCTTCGATATCCAGGAAGGGAATACTGCAAGCATCGACAAAGCAAGTCAAGGCCCCAATCAGCCTTGCAAGCTTCGGTGAACCGGGAACATCAACCGACTTCCAGATGTCGGCCTCTGAAACGATCCAGTCTGTGGCATTATCCGGCTTTGGCTCGGATTGAGCCTGCTGGATTCTGACTTGTGAAGTTGCACCGGAGTCTGGATTTGGTGCAGTGGTGGTAGTATCAGACGGGTTAGTCGAGTTGCCGTTTCCAGGAACGCTATTTGAACCTCCTTTGGTCCACAAGGCCACTGCAATTCTCTTGTGAGCAGACATTCGTTACTTCTCTGGGGAGTTGTTTTGATTTACCTTGGAAGTCGCCCATCTGGGTCTTGGCAGAGTACCCACCTTCTTGATTCTTCCATCGTTTCAGCTTGGCTTTGTCGAATTTGCGACCTCGAATGGTCTCTCCTACTGGAAGTCCATCCTCCTCGCACGCAATGATTACTTGTCTCTCTGGCCGTTTGACATTCTTCTCAAACCCCCATTCGGATATCTTTCTTAGCAATTGTCTTTTCCTATACAAACCTTTAGTTTCTGAGTTTTATGACTCGACTCCGGAGATGCTTACGTGGGTTCAAAGTTGTGGTGCTCTCCGAGATATTTTGACGTGCTCTTGATTGTCTCATTCTCGTCGATGTACAGCCGCCTGATGATAGGTTTCAAGTTCTCCCATTGCTCTCGAGAGAGCATGCCATTCTTTCGAGCAGCAAGATCGTTCTCGGAGTGTAGCGTCTGCGAGGCTGAAGGCTCCTGAGAGCGACACTGCAAATTCGAAGGCACAAAATTCGGCGGGTCAGAATCCCTCGCAACGGAATTTGTCGTGGAATTCATCTTGACAGGAGGTATTGATGCAGGAGATGGTTTCTACGACAGACTGTGGAGACCTGGAAGAGGTTTGAGGTGGCAGCAGAAATAAATGAGGCTTCGCTTGTCCGTGGGATGGCCCCAAAACGCCACGGTTACGCCTCGCTAAACCCCCTTTTAGCGATTGGGCATGGACAAAAGTCCTCTGCAGCAATGCCACACAGCTCATTTTTGGTCAAAGCTCGGGCTTCAAAAGTCCCTCACAGGAACAGGGATCATTGTGAATTTGCTGGCCCACGTTTCGTATCACCCGCACCGCCAAATGTGGAAGTCCTGCCACGGTTCCGAACCACCCTCATGTTGCAAAAGTCCCTTATTGTTCGATGGCACTCGTCAGTCCTTGATTGGATGCAGATTCATACATTCCTAAGTGATAAAGGGTCCAATTACGGAGTCAAATATCGACGAGAGTCCCCAACGCAGCGGAACCGAGATGGAGTCCCGAAAGCAAGTGATTCAGCCTTGTCCAGCGACAAAAGTCCCTTGGGAGAACCAATAGTTTATCCGCATGGTAATAATCACGGGATTACGACTTTTGCGGTATCTAACAAAAGTCCCGCCGTCGATGTCATACAAGCTACAGAGCTGGCTTTGTTTCTTATTTTGATAATTTGGTCTGGGGTAGCGAATCGAAATAATCCCAATGAATCACACCTCAAGTTTTCTCATCAAAAGTCCCAAACAGCTGGTTTCAAGGCTGATAGTTACCGGCGTCTCCATGGGGTGCTTTCTCAGGATGCTGTCAAGGAGACATCTGTCATGTCCAGGACATAAATATAGAGGTCTCCCACGATGACGGAGGTTGAAATTCAGACACCAAGACTCAGAGACTCAGAAAATACAAACTGCAAGTCATTCTCGACAAAAAGTTCGAAGAAAGATATCATTCGGCATACTCCCCACCAACCAAGGCCAGCACTTGAGCAATGGCTCCCAAGTAAGCATTTCTCTACCTAATACAAGAGTGTTCGAAAATTAGCAAAGCGACTGACTTCCTTCCAGATCTACCAACCGATCATCTAGCACAAATGCTACCTCACACAATGGTTCCTCGACCAAGGCGACCAAGTCTCAAGATACACCCATGGGCCGCTGGATGAGTGAGGGCTCTAAGGAAGGTCCATGGAATGCTGTCGACAGCGCTGGGAAGGTGACCTACATGGGAACGCACGAGGTGGAGGTAAAGGAGAACGGAGAGGAGGACAGTTGGAGTATGGATGTCAATGCTCAGTCGGAGAAGTACTGGATATGAGTTCATGGAGAGTTGGGGAAGGTCCTGCAAGGTACAGAGAAGGTTTTCGTGTACGGGGATGCTTTGGCCCATCTAATACTTGGTACAGGGATGGGTGTGGCAATACTGTACATGGTTTACTTCCACTTTAGCAATACAAGGCCGAGATACATTCGGTTTGGAGCTAAGAGAACTTTGCATAGGGGCTGAAAGGCAGATGCTAAGCATTTGATTATTGGGAATGAAAATCAAGAACCCTTGAGTTCCCTATAAAACCAAAGCTCTTTTACGCCGAATGCTCACAAGGAACCCCAAGAAACGAGTTACAACTTCACAATTATTTCTTCTGAAGCAAGATTTGCAATTAAAGGGCGAAATCGCTGCTTGATTTGGCTTCTACATCTAAGGATATATATATCTTAATAGAAGTTATCTTAGTAACGCTTCGAACGGCTTTAGCAAGCCAAGCAAAGCAAGAAGTTGCTCGTTAGAAAGCAAAAAAGTAATGCTATATAAAATGTTGAACGGGACGTTTTCTAGTTTCCCAGTTTCTCATTTCCTTGCCCATTTGATATATTTGTAATTTGAGTCTTGGTTCGAATTCGCTTTAAGGGGTTGAGGTGAAGTAAGGCCACCAATATTATACAAAGTCACATTTAATATAATAAGTATTACGTTTAAAACATCTAAAGAAATTCATTGTTATTGGCCGTCCGCCAGGAGGACTAATTTGAGGTTTTTCGGGGTCACGTGAAAAGTGGAGTTGAAGTCAGAATGATCGATTTTCCCAAACCGAATTTAAATCTCGGCCGAGGCGTTTTTCGTTGGTATAGTTAATAATAATTGAGAAAAAGAAAATTGGAAGGAAAGAGAGCTATCTTGGGGTTACATAGGATATACATTTTGCGCCCTATGAAAAGCTTTGCGTTTCCCGTTTCTCGAATGTGGGAATAGGGGGGTTGGTGTGAGTGCTCACCTAGCTCAGGCCTTCGGGTGGTGCCTCACCTGAAGTAGTGCCTATCGGCTCGGTAAAAGCAGCGTGCTCGGGTGAGCCTTGCTCGTGCCATATCAAGCACAGCTCAGATGCCGAGCGGGGTCGTATCGACGCCGAAACTCCATGCCGATATCTGAAGTCATAATGGACCCCTCAATACCACAATCTAACGCTGAACGGAACCATTGCCATGTATCTTATCTTCAATCTCTTGTATCAAACTGCCTTCATCTAAGATATTGAATCGTATGGTATTGGGCACTTGACCTCAATTGGCTCTTAAACATGGTGAAAGGTTTGGAGACGAACGAGTAGAGCTGCGACTTCCAGGTTTGCATCCCTGTACTGCTGAATGCACAATCAAGGCAGGCCCCAACCATTCAGAACCTCTCACTTCGCAATCTCGAACATGCACATCACAGCTTTCAAAGTCCCGGGAACAGGTCTGACCTGGACCCTGATTCCCATTTCTTCCAGGCCTTACCCTCACAAACTTTGCAGCGTTTGCATCAAAATTGCTTCAATTGAAGTTTCTAAAATGGGTTCTGATCGAACACAAGATTGCCATGTTTTGAACGCATGGACGCCTCATGGAGAAGGCTGCCAATCACGGCACTTACCGTACCGGCGAACAAACAACCGAACCCCCGACGTACCACTAAGAAGCTATATCCAGGGATGTGCGGATGCAATAGTAAACAAACCAGGAAATACGATATTGAATGCGCTTTTGTGGTATACAAACAAAGACCATCTGATGTGACGCTGTCGTCTGAATCCACCATGTCAATATCAACTTCAATCTTCTTGAGAGTTCAACTTTGGATATCCCTTCATCAACTTTATTCCAAAGAATTGAGCACCAAAAAGCCCAGGCCATCCAAGAATAACATCTAGAGGCTGAAGCTACCAGGGCACGGACGACATCGTATCGCGTTGCTCCACCAACGTTGGTGCTCTTTCACAAGCAAGCGGGAGAGCAAAGCCAATTGGCATCATACCTGGAATAGGAACCAGCCGCGATCGCCTAATTGCGCGTTTGTGATGCGCTGGATCTGCATCAGAGAGAGAGAGAGCCGACATCTCCATCTGCATCGTCAACATACCTCACCTGCAGACATACAGAAGGTATATCCGATGCTGAAGCTAGATGCGCGTTGATGACTATCAGCTGTGCATGTTGGAGACGAGAGGTCGGACCTGCAGCTAATGTCTAAGACCTGTCGTTGAGGTACCTATCCATTCTTCCTTCCATTGTTTTGTTGCTTCCTTCCGCTGCAGATTTCCCTCTGCTGGAATGCAGTTTCCCTTCTTGATCAGGACACCACAATCAAATTAAGAATGGAAAGCTAACAACCCTCGTTTCTTCCCAGAATGGCGAAAGAAGACGACGAGGACAATGAGGCCTCACCCTCGACGCCTGCGAAACGAAAAGTCTCGAACAACATCAACAATGGAGCAAAGCGCACACCAGTCCGTGGTCCGAGATCACCAAGTCAAAATGTCAGGAAGACATCCGCCCAGAAGAACGCTACACCGATTAGAAAACCATCTGCGAATGCGAATAAGACACCCAACTCAGCACCGGCGCGCGCGAGAGGCGGTCTCAAGAAAACGGAGCCTACATTGCTTGGGGACTTTTTGTTGGGACGACCAAGCCCTGCCCGCAAGAATGCGACAGTTAAGGCGAGGAGGAAAAGTCTTGATGCGGTGAAGGCGGAGATGAAGGCTGGGAATGTGCAGCAAGTGCAACAGCCAGGAAAGGTCCAAGAGAGAGTCAGGCAATGGCAGAAGAGTAATGCGAAGGCTGGCGAGCCGGAACATGAGAAAGATCTCGATGAGATTGTGGTGGAGTATGAGACGGATAGTGATATCGAGCCTGTGAGGCCTGCGAGGAGGAAAAGTAGGACTCCTGAGCCGAGACGGATGACTGAGGATTTACCATCTTCTCCGCGGCCTGGAAGACGGAAAGATCAGGATGAGCCGAAGGAGAGGGATGAGAAGCCTAGGAGTAAGAGTGTCGCGCCGAAGAAGAGAGTCATCAGTGATGAGCACTGGATGAAGAATAGGCGGCGGAGTCCTCCTGGCAAAGGTAGAACTATACCAAAGAACTTCTTGCAGACGACGGCCATCAATCCTCCGGTTGAGAGGAAGATTGAGGATTGGGTCAAGCGAATGACTGACCCGGAACCACCATCACGAGTTGAGACACCGAAGAGGAAGGTGCGAAGGGCCGAAAGCGAAGAGAGCGAAAGCACTCCAACGAGGAGTAGGAAGGTATCCAGGCACAGTCCTCGAGAAGATGGCATTCGGATCAAACCATCGAAAGACAGGCCGAGTGATGGTGGTCAAAGCACTCCATCAAAGCTCAGCGCAGGCGATGACGGTATTCGTATTCGACCATCCAGATCCCCATCTCCTTATGATGGGATCAGAATCAAGCCCTCGAAAGACAGACCCAGAGATAGTGGTTGTACTCCTTGCACGCATAGTTCCGGCAAGGATGGTACCCGCAACACGCCAGACGATGGCATTCGCATCCGACCATCTGATGAAGGTTCCGTTACTTCAGAGATCCAGGTCAAGAAGAGTCGAGATGGCAGCAGCAGGCGGCGACCAAAGGATGAGAACGACACACCTACTCCGACTCCCAGGAAGAAGAGTCAGCATCTTGCGCCGCCCACAGAGTCTGAGAGTCGATCGAGAAAGTCCTCCCACACGACCACTGTCCATGACGACTATGCCACAACAGCTCAGGACGACGATGCAACTTCCTATATGAGCCCAACTCCATCCAAGCGCCGGAATCGCAAATCAGATGTGACAGAGTCACTCGACGAGATTCCTTTCGGCAATTCAGCCTTCAGTGTATTGGATTTGCCCCTGGGTGCTGAAGCTGGTACGATGAAGAGACCGGAACCGAAGCGTAATCATAGCTTTAACGCTGTGCCCAAAGTGTTGAAGAGGGTGTACACGGAGGGTATGAAGAGAGTCCACGATCCAGAGCCACCAAGAGGAGGGCCAAATCAACCACCTAGCATCGAAAAGTGGTTGAACGGCACCACCGACCCCTTTATTGAACGTCCAGCCACAGCCGATGCGTCTTCTCCTGTCCCAGAGCCCCCAGTGTCGCGCATGCGTAGCTTCAAGGAGGACGATCGGACAGAGCACGAACTGACTGCTGAGCATAATCAGAAGCAGAAGCGTCATACTCCAAAGCCAGAGAAGCCAGAGTACTCACCCAGCTCGCCTCTGAGGCATGAGAATAACCGCGAAACTCTTCCAAGTATGGGCAAATCTCCTCCCATATCACCTTTGGGTCTGAAGAGGAGTCCTGCGACACGTATTACGTCCTCGCCGAAGTCGGGAAAGAAGTTCAGTCTCAAAGAGGCCGTGTTCGATGCGTTCAAGGGAGAGTCGGCCATGGCGAAGACTGCTATTCCAACTCCATTTGACTTCATCGGTCAACATGGCCCTGGGACAGAACCGTCCGACGCAAGTACACTCGATAATATTTCCGAGTATGTTCCCCCAAAGATCAGTCCGCGCACCCAAGAACAGGCCAAATTCGAGGATGTCCCACGTAAGTCGAGCAAGCCTGTATCTTCGTATCCAAGGAGACCACCTCCAGTAGCTGGCGGACACAGCCTTTCGACAATTGCATCTGTGACAAGCTACAGTAATTCTTCGTCAGCAACAGAGACAGACACCGGATCAGAGCTCTCACAGACAACCGTCACTCAAGACACAGTCCTGAGTGGTACCACAGGGTCTAGCTTGTCGCGCAAAAGCACGAAGTCCAGAAGCAAGAGAGAGGGACAAGGAGATCAATCCGGCTTGAAAAGAAGCTTGACAAAGCACGCGGATCTCGTGTCGATGTTGTCGTTGCCTGACACCACCCAGCCAGGACGATCTCAGAGTATCCGTTCAGCTCGCAGCATTCGAACCACAAGAGTCCACCTCGAAGACGCCACAGTTGAGGATCTCCTCCGTGAGGTTGTTCAAGACGAGTCAAAGTATATGAGAGAACTGAACACGCTTGTCGACGGCGTGATTCCTGTGTTGTTGACCTGCGTTCTCTCAAAGAGTGATTCTGCTGTGGCTGCAGGACTTTTTGAGCCCCTCGCTTATTCTTCCCCGGACGCCACCAGATCTTTCACCAAACCAATTGTTGACATGGGCGTCGCTCTCGAACGACTAAAATCTTTGCACAAAAGAATTCCTCTCACGGATCCAGATTCTTTTTTACATTGGGCTTCGCAAACTACAAAGATCTATGAAGATTATTTACGTGCTTGGCGCACTGGCTTTGAAGACGTCGTTGTTAATCTTGCACCTGCGTCTCGCAAAGCATCATTGTCTGGTGAGCTAGATCTAGACACAATGCCTACCAATGAACAGGGCGAGGTCGTTGGGCATCATGGTGAGCACGTCGATGTCGCACATCTCCTCAAAGCTCCAATGCGCCGCATCAAGAATCTAGCCAGAATTGTCAAGGTGAGCTCTGTCCTCCAATTTTTACGTCCCCTAGCTAATACTGACTGCGTCAGGGTCTCATAATGAAGCGTCCCACTATCACGGCACAGGAAGTTCTCGAGGCCATTGAGAAGGTCAATGAATACCGTAAAGTACGAGTCAGAGAAGAACAAGGACGCAAGGAGGATCTCAAGGCCTGTTTGACTGATACCACACGAGCCTTCGACCCGAAAACCATGGAGTCCGCCCAAGGGATTACAATCGATCGATCACGTCAAGTCACCATGAAGGATGTCTTCCAATTCGACATGTCCCATTCGAGTGGTCAACGAATGGAGCTTGAGGTTGAACTGACTTTCCGTGAAGCTCGCCTGCAGAAGGAATCCGATACGCGCGATCCAGGCGACATTCTCATCTCCGGTACAAACGTTGGGAAGAGCTATCTATTATTTCCTCCGATCATCACAACTAATATCTCGGCTCGAAAAGGCGATACCGATAACGAGCTCGTGGTCATGATCAGAGGTGGGGAAGAGAATAATGAATGGGGTGAACTGCTCGTCCTTGAAGCAGATGAGAAGGAGGTCAGAGACGAATGGCTTAGCGTCCTGCCCGCAGCACCATTCCCAGGAATTGTCGTCCGAAAGACGATGCAACTTGATCCTGAGACCTCGTCCATGATCTCCACTGCTGGCGTCGATGTCAAGAGCGTCGTAGGCACACTGAAGAAGAAGATACCCGAACAAGCACCGATCGGTGAACGACTACGCCGCGAGTACGAAAAGTCTGCACAGATCACGAGGCCAGACTCGCCAGAATTACCGCCAATGGAGTCGTACGGACCGATGACCACTGTTATGAAGAAGCTTGGGAGGAAGACAGTCAAACTACTTTCCGACGATGATGTATACGAACTGAAAGACCTCAACGATGCCATGGCCAAGGCCGGCCACAAGAAGCTCCGACGATTCAAGCCTGATCCAAACCCTTCTACATCTCCCAAGTCTCAATGGGTCATTACTGACGCACAGCTGGATGCCATACTCATGTCTGGTGCTCTTCCCATAATCGAGCAGGAACCAGAATCCAAGGAGGTCAAGATGGAGGAAGAGCGTGCAGATTATAGGGAGAAGGATGCCCTTGGCTCAATTCACATCCCCAAGCGTCGAATCGCCTCAACAACCACACCATTGAAGGAGAACATGAGACCAGACTCAGCAGTCCTCCTGAACAGTCGTCCGACAACCCCGTCTCGAGATGATGGCGCCCCTCCTCCACCTGTGCATAGAAGCCCAGTCACACCTCCGACCTTGAAGAACATACCTGTCATTGATAGTGTTACTCCAAAGGCAGGCCATCGACGTGGTTCATCACCACTAAAGCACGAATACCAGCCCTCGTCTACTTCTGGAGCATCTTCTGAGACCGAGTCTGTCTCCGATGATGATTCTTACTCGGAATCCGATGACTCACTTGACGAGCTCGAAGAAGCTGAGATGGATGATATAGCAGGCTCCCTCCCAGCTCAGAGCTTAATCTATGGTACTAGAAAGGTTTCACCCCCGGCTTCCATCTACAGCCTTCCAAACGGCAGCGTTGCACCATTGGACTCTGCATCCCAAGCACCTTACCCCGAAGGACCATCACAATCAGCGACAGATGATACACATAAGTTCAATGCCATGGTCACATACTGGAATCACAAGAAAGGAAGCTGGGACCCCGTCCACCTTGACCCATGTACGATCAAGGTGGGACCAGGATGGATCGAGACATTCGAGATAGACAGTCCGCATGCCTTATACAAAGACGCCGATGCCTCCACTAACTCTCTTGTCACTCCCGAAGCCGCTGTCAAGAACCCTCTTATCTATCAAGAGCTTACTCCTTCTCCATACATCCAAGTCCGTCAAAGCAACGCCGTCGATGTTCAAGTTAAGTCGACCATAAACGAGCGTTCCAGATTCAAAAAAAGCGATCACATCCAATACCGACTTCTAAACGATATGGACTGTCACAGACTCTTTATGGCAGTCAAATGGTCTAGAGACAACAACCCAGTGTTCATCCATCTCTCTGAGCAACGCCGAATCAATGATTTTGGCAGCAATATTGTCGGTAACCAGGCTGCCAAGAGCTCAGGTTCCCGCTGGCTATTCCGCAAGAAGTCCTTCCGCCGAAAGACTGGTCAACTCTCAGATATCGGCGAGGGAGCCAGCACCCCTCCCTCCTCCGGCTCTTTCTCATCGCCACTCAAACGCTTCAGTGGAGGCGGCATCTTCAACATCGGCAAATCCTCCGTATCCCGCGTCTTAGGCGGCAGCTCGGCCGGCACCTCCTCCTCTGGTTTCTCCGGTGTCTCTCCACCCGATACCCCAGGTGGATCCCAAGCCCCATCATTCAGCATGCAAAGCAGCGGGCGCGTAATGCGCGACATCGGGACCAACAACCTCCCCATAATCCTCTACTCCCGCGCCGGCGGAAACTGGATCACACACGGACAAGCATTCCTCACCATTTCGGACCCGCAACCTCACCAGCGCCAATCCTCTACCCTGAATCATGGCCCGACGCGGCATGTTCTTGTTGCGTTGAAGCCGGGGAAGAAGGGGCCCGAGATGGGAAGGGTGATTATTGATGATGTTCTTGGGGCGGATAGCTTCTCTAAGGGGGGGAACACGGGGATTTATGTTACGATTTGGAGGGATGTGATGGATGAGAATGGGAATGTTGGTGTGATGCCCAGGTACGGAGGACTGTCGGGGAAGACTGAGAAGTGGTGCTTTCAGACTTCCCGGGCGGGGGATTGTCAGTGGATTTACATGATGTTGAGGAGTGGGAGGGATTGAGGGAGGGTGGGAGATTTGGGGGAGGAAAGGGAGATGAACGATTGATGACGTTATGATTTTTTGTACATATTATATTGTATAAGTAGAGCGGGGGCGTTACAAGAAGGTGGGCAGCCGTGTGAATAATGAATGATTTACATACCTCAATCTGTCTTTTTGATGTCCTGAGATTGGTGGGTCATTGCATTGTGCTGCTGAGGATCTCAAGTGAGATAAATCTATAAGTGTGTTTGCATTACGTCTGGAAGTACTTTCAAATGTCCAGAGACGGGCGGGTGATTAAAAACCACAGCTTTTGGCAAACATTATAGAACCTCAACCTGTTTAAAAAAGAATCTAACGATCTTCAAAGGAGACCTCTTTCAATGTTCTACCATGCATGAGTGAATGCTCTGACGTATCGGAGGATATATATGAGCCTTCTAGCAAACCACTTGACATTTTGAGCGATTATCTTTGGGTTTTGCTTTAGGGCAATTTTGTGAGAGTTTACTCTTCACCAATATACGAGTAATACATAGGAAGGTATAAAAACAATTATATATTATGCTTCATATATACTTTTTTACGAGTTTTATTATTCTTCAATGGCAAGCGCGGATTTATGTAACCATTTCAGCGAACTGCAAATTCAAATCCAATTTCTACCAGTTCAAAGCCGTTTATTTGTTCGAGGACTAAGAAGCTTTGAACCAATGGCTTGTAGTATAGTATCTTTACACATTTCTATCGTTTTCTTCTTCTAAAATCACCTTAATAATATTTCAAATTCCTTCCATTCTCCAGTGCAAATTCAGTCTTCGATCGCCCAAGATCACCCATGACATATTATCACATCTACACCGGATCCTAGCTCTCATTGTACTCTTCTCGCGCTCGTCTGACCTGAAATTTTAGTTCGAGCAACGCTATGTTCCTTGCTTCACGAGCTTTCTGCTTTTCATTTTCTGTCATGTTGTTTTCAATTTCCTGTTGGCCAATATCACGCCCACACTCGGATGCCCTGTCCTCGCTATAATCACCGCCTTCTTCGTCAATGTACCTACTCGGTACGTACACATGTCTATGCACAGGACCTGGTATGGAAATCGAGGGTAGCTTCGGATCTCCTCGTAGTCGAGTATAGATTGTTTGAGAGGGTCGATCCCCTTCATGCCCACGGCACCATCGGATCGCGTTCCAAGCATCATCATGTCGGACTCCCAAATGGCACTGTAGGTCTTGGACAGTGGAGGCCTCTCCCTCGTCTGCTAAGTCGTGTAATATGCCTGTCAACAGTCGAGGGTATGTAGACCATCTCGGTCCCAGCGCTATCCTATCGCTGGCACAAGCTGCGATTACCTCCATTCGATGCTGTGCTTTGTTGGCAAAAGCTGCCGAGTTGCAAGCGCTCCCGGAATGGCAAGCATCGAGAAGAATCAGGACGTCAGACTTGAAGGAATTGAGTTTCATTTGAATGGTACTCCATTGGATCCCAGGGATCTCAACGCCGTGCTTCTTCTCCCTGTTCAAAGTCAGCACGGTTTTCTTCCAAGTCCGGATCCGGGCGATAGCTTACGCGTAAAATCGTAACATAAGCTGGTCATTCTTATCCAAGGCGCCGTGTCCGGTGTAAAATAAGATGAACAGCGACTCCTTATCCAAACTATCTGCATACGATTGCAGCTTCTCCTCGGGGTCAATGCATCGCCCATCCATAAGTCCATCAGCAATGGTGTATATGTCTGAGACAACATTGAATCGGCGCCAGGCTTCTTCCAATTCTACCATCTCCTTCACTCCCATATCATCTTCTATCCACGATGTTAAGCACATTTGGATCTTCTTGTATGGTTCTTTATCGTGAATATCGTCCGAGGAGATCGAGGAGGTATCTGATTGTGAGTTTGCCATTGTGTGAGGTATCGTCGAGTCTAGCTAGAGGGAGGATCGAATCGTCCTAACCACGACACAAATATCAGCGGGGAGCACTAGTATAGGAAGGGTATGCCAACAGGCTTGCATTCAAACCTACCACAATATACAAGGACTTACAGCACTGAAGTGTTCTAGGTAGTTGACAACGAGATCTGTCTGATACACATTTTGCTCGAGCTCAGATCAAAGACGACAGGTCCAAAAGAATGGAGAAGATCAACCTATAGACCGAGTTGACAGCCGTCAGAGAGTTTTCGTCGCGGCTGAACAGAACGTCCCAACTTTGCGTTGAAGTGCTTGAAGGTTGGCAGCAGAAGGAAGGCTGAAAGTAACAAAATGGTTTCTTTTCCAAGATTCATAGATTGTGGGATTTCGATTCTATAGAGTTATCTTATCATGATCCTCGTACCCCGTCAGAATAGCAGGCCGTAACTCTCTGCAGCCTCATCTTCCAAAGCTGATCACGTGCCTCACTCCCCTTATTCTAAGAGGTTTTTTTCGGTTAGCAAATTGCGGCTTGGGAATTCGATGAAAGGCACAAAGGAAAACAACGCTGGTCGTCTTCGACATTTTGACGCACAAACTGTCAATGGCAAGGTACGCCTTCGTCGTCTGTGTCTGGCGTGGATTGCGGTTAGAAACTCTGCGAGATTTTCAGGCATAGATTGTCTATGAACGTGTTCGCCATCATGGCTTGCCTTTCGCATGGATTCCAACTAAGCTATCTCTAAGATTTTGAGGCATAGATTGTTAGTGAGAACGTTTGCGATCTTGGGATTCCTTTTGCATGGTCTACAATTCATACGTCTTATAGACATTTTCATAACTAGATCATTGCTTTTCTACATCTTTTTCTTCCTCGAGAATTCGTTATTCAGAATGTCCGTTATAAGGTTTGCAAACGAGATGCATCTTTTGCAAGGGATGTATGTGACACTCCCCACAGAGAAGTTCACAAGCAGCTTCTCGAAATTGCCTTGAAGAATTTTGATTATGGGTCCTCCGATAGAAGCCCTCCCTGACCTTTCTTCATTAAAGAAATCCTCAAGTACCATCATATCTCTTTTTCCGCAGTCCGAGAACGGCATAGATGGCCTTCCACCACCTCTGGCTGACGAGTGTTCTCGCAGCGAATATGATTTATTTGAGGCGCGGCCATCGCATAAGCGCAACAGACCATTCAGTTGAGAACGTGGAAGACATTGTTCATTGATAGCTTGGTTCCTATACACAATATGAAATACCCGCAGACTATTTTTTGACACATCAGCAGCGAGCATGAAATCAAAGCAGCTGCATGAAATCAGATTGTTAGCTCGGAGCAATTCATGCTACAGCTGTCTGTGTAGTTGCCACACAGACGTAACTCCTGAAAGCCCGAGTCTTGAGACGCCCCTCGAACATTTTATCCAGCTCGCGGTACTTTCTGTTCTTCATCTCATGAAGTTTAAAGTGGATATTGACGGAAGCGACCATAGAGAGGCCGAAGAAGAAAATCCCACACATGCGACCTCAATTGAGTTGACCAACATTGAAGAGATACGGGACGAAGAAGTTGAAAATCCCCGAGGCGAAACCGTTCATAAGGAAGCCTAGACTGCTGGTCTTGGCCTCAAGACAAACAGATGAGTTTTCTACGGCCACGGCAGGATAGATGCTGCCCACGCCCAAACTGCAGAAGACGAGGATGCAGTCGAGCAATGGTTTCCCAGCTATGGCGCATAGACTGACTCAGATGATTGGACGGCACAGACTTCGCGACCTGAGTTCTGATACTTTGTTAATCAGAACTTCGTAGGACTCCTGATACCAGTCTGAAGCAGTACCTTCAAAGCTCCATGATAAACGTGGTCGAGATTCGCGAATGCCTAGTGCTTCTCGATGATGCTCGAAGGTAATTGCTGAGATCCTTGCCGCCATGACAGCCGCAGTGCAATTGCAAATTTCTTCGACTCGTTCTGATGCATGTATTCTTTTGCGTGTTATGAAGTTGGCCCTCGAAGTCCAAAAGGCTGGATTCTGGTCAACGAGGATGATCGAGCGCGGCACAAATACCGTCAAGAAAAATAAAGAGAGGTCTCGGTGCATCTCGAGGCGACATTTCCTTCCGACAAGGGTGGCCAAGCTAAAGACTACCGATCTTTCTCCGGTTGGATTTGAATCGATCATGGCGTCGCTTGGCTTGCTGCAAAATGAATTGGGTTGGTAAGGATGATGCTCCATGACATCCCGAGACTCCTGCCGGGAACGACCCCGGGATTCGAGATGGCGGGGAAACCATGACTCGGCTAGGGGCTTGCTCCCTTAGTGTCCCCTAGCGTCCCCTTCCGTATCCTAGCGCACTTTGATACATGATATAAGCCCTTGATTTTTAACTATTTCTCTCCCAAAGATGAATCAATTCAATCTAAATATAATACATTAATAATTGAAAGCCCTCAGTTGTCGACATAGCCCATACAAATGAGAGCCGAACACCAGAGTTCGCCAACAGTCGTCCGGCTAAGAAAATGTAGCAATTAAGTGCAATGATGGGGTTTCAATTGTCACACTGAATGAGGGGTTGTATATACAGGGAAATTACTTGAGAATGGAGGACATTTCGAATTATTCAACAAACTGAAGGCCTTGCGGATGATTACTTGGCTGCTAGACTCCAGATCTGCGCTGGGGTGTGGTTCGTTAGTCACGTTGAGAACCTTGTAAGATGCGAATTATATGTCACATATTCTTCTATGAACTGAGAGTACAAATTTGAAATGAAGATGATCATCGAATCCAAAGTCGGGGCGAGCATATGTTGCTCTAAGCCAAGCCAGGGGCTTCTGTTCCAGCTTTCGACTCAATACACTGGAACGAAGAAGCCACATTAGGATCCCCGCCAACATAAATCGGATCCTGCGGATACAAGCACAAATTCCTCTGTATGACAGAACCATTCAAAGGCAGACTTTCGCCAGCTAGAAATTCGGGCGCAATACCCTTCTCTACCCACTGAACCAAGGAATCAAACGCACTTCCTGGATAAGGTCCCAACCCATCACCACAATGTTGAACTCCTGGTGCTCGGAAATGACGGTAGTACGACTCAACTTTTGGATCCATCGCCTTGACGCGGTTGAAGTAATCAGCTGTGCCTTCGGGGAAAATAAGCTGATCGCTCAGTCCATGCCATGTGATGACTTTCCCACCTGCGTCACGAAAGGATGATAGATCAGGATCAGCTGTGTTGATGATAGAAGTGAACTGTTGCTTCGAGGCGTGGAAGACGTCGTCGTATGTGCTGCGAGTCAAAGTTGTGGGATCAAAAGACGCTTTCTTCTGAACGAATAATGAGATCCAATCAGTGGCGATGGGAAAGGGTGTCCCAGTACATGTTCCATTCGTGCAGGTGGTGACAGCAAGTCCAGCAGTCATAGGTGCGTCATATGAGAGACCATACCAGAGGAAAGAGTCGTTGGCTGATCGAGCTCCGGTCCAGACTGCTTGAGCCAACGTGGTGGCTGTTGTTGAGAAAGTGGATGAGACGCCTTGGCAATCATATGATCGTCCAGTGAGGTTCCGGGCATCGAAGTAGCAGAGATCTGGTCGAGAGATGATACCATCGGCTACGCCATCGAGTGCATCACAGGCAGTGACAGCAGCTGCGGTGATAGCGTTCAGTTCGCAGGCAGGTGGGTAAGTATCCATGAGGTTCATGATCAATTGTGGCCAATACTCCGCGACAAGGAAGCTAGCCCAATTGATAGCAGGTGCTCCAGCTAGAATCCCATTATACCCTTCTGGATATCTCTGCGCCATCATAAGGCCCTGACGACCACCAGTAGAACAACCGTTCCAGTAAGAATAAGTGGGAGCCTTTTGGTAAAAGCTCTCCGTGACGGCTTTACCGATGATCGTCATATCGTTGAGAGCAACAGAGGCGAAGTCCTGGAGAAGGTATGTATTGACATTTCCAGGAGAAATAAGTGCCCATGATGCTGCCGAAACACTATTCAGTTCGTGTCCACCATCAGTGGTTCCAACAGAGTAACCCATTGATAACCCATTCCCTAACGGAGTGTCGCCGCCTGATGTGGCATATCCTCCGCCTCCGACCCCCAAGAAGCGACCATTCCAGTCGTTTGACGGAAGCCAAATTTGGACATTGATGAGGTCATTTTGACCGGGATGGGTATAGGAGATGGAGACGTTGCAGAAGTTGAGGCCGGTAAGGTTATTGGGAAACGATGGGGTTCCTTGCTCGGCAGGGACCGAGTAATTGATGACGGGAACAGCGGTCAGGTTCACAAATTGAGCTCCATATAGAGAAGGGTAAGGTATAGAAGCCGATGAGCATCCTAGAGGCTTGTCAGCGTTTGTTGTATTACCCGTCGATATCAAAATATAAAGGGGCAGATCTGGGTTGTTACATACCCACTGATGTGTTCATTGCGAAAGTATATTGCGCCGGACAGGATGGAAGGAATGGGTTCTGGAGAACGTAGTGGGCTATGCCTTTATACACTGAGTCCATGGTCAACGGATGTGGGGTGCGTTGCGCTACGCAAGGTTTCTTCTGACACGGTGTACGGAGTTATGCAGACCGAGTGATGAAATTTGGATGTCTATAAGAATTTTGCCATCGCTAGGAGAAAAGTCCCCCTCGTCTCCCCGCATTTACAGGGAATTGTGGGGTGCAGGGTCCCATGATTTCATGGCGGCAACGATTGCGTTCTCAGCGTTTGCGGCACCTGCAGTCGGCAAGCATTAATGCCAAGGAATTAACCGAACAGTTAAAGGGGTTACTTAAAATACCAAGTCCTTTCAGTAGATGATGAATAACCTCCTCACAAGAATTAGCCCGAGAAAAAGCCTGGCTAGATGAAGGGGTGGGTTGGAAGAGTTTCTAAGACAAAGGATTCAAGAAGAACACAAGAAGTAACGATGTTAGATTTGAAATTTTCAGCGGAAATAAGGGTTCAAAAGCCAAAAGTGCAATAAACACATTTTTAATCGAAATTTGAAAATAGACATGTATGTAAATGGTAGGCTGAATTGAAAACTTGAAATACCCTACGAGGAGATATTGTTTTCCCCTCGATTGATAGCATTTTATAGTTACAACTTATTTTACAAGTCAAAAAGAGAGCGACTTTTGTATCTTCTGGGCCTCTTCGAAAATTCAAACAAAACCCACGAAGCCAATGTTCTTCAGAAATTCGGCAAAAAGCCCAGCGCAAAAGCTCGTGAAGACTTGTCAGGTCTATTGCAGTCCATTCATGGGTCGGCTCGGCCCATTGGAAAACGGTCCATTCTATCGATCTTCAACCTGCCCGGTTGATCAAAGCGTTTCCTATAGAGGCTTTCCCATCGAATAGATGGCTTGTTAAGCACTAAATTCTGATGGATGTGCGATCCTAAATAAAGTTTTTGCTAAGTGTCAACCCCCTAATTTTAGTGCTGCCACCCCCTTTTTAACCCCGCTCCTAGCCTCTCCCTTTTTAGCTGAAGGTTATTAAGATGGCCCCCCCCCCCCCTAATCGGCCACCTTTTACACCAAAAATCGCGATTTTTAGCCTTTAATAACTCTACTAAAATTTAATATAATTCTTTAAAACTTAAAATATAAACTCTTTATATAAAAT
>FJOG01000005.1:1695907-1712343 GCA_900073065.1 Phialocephala subalpina
GGGGGGGTTGATCTTAAACTGAGGTGCAACTCAATTGGAAAATTATATCCCTTAATCTAAAGAGATCTATTTTTTACCAATCAAGTGAGAAACCTTTAATGCCCTTGAATATCATCAACTAAACCTAATACATAGTAGCACTCGGGATGACCGACTTAAGCTCCCTGCAGATCTCATGGGTGGCATTAATTTAGGGTTTCAAGTAACTCATGCGTTTGCTTCAGCCCTGCCTACTTACAATCTTGCTCTTTCTAGTGCTGCGCTCTTTTGCAATCTCTCTCCCCTAACCCGAAGCACGTGTTTCTTGATCTTTCCACTCCCTGTCTTTGGGAAATCCTCCCCCTCACTGAGCCACCATATATGTACAGGCGCTTTATGCCAACCCAATGTCTCGTGCACAAATTTTCGCAGGACCTCCAACGGTGGCTTCTCATTCTGTGGCCTGTGTTGTAAGAAAGCCGCCACAGTCTCGCCGTATTTGGGGCACGGAATCCCCACCACACTTGATTGAACGACGGACGGGTGTTGCACAAGTCGTTCTTCAATCTCAAGTGGATAAATGTTCTCCCCACCTACGGAGATTATTTCATGTTAGCACAACTTCTTGTTCTCGGACAGTTGGGTAACTGGGTAGAGTCGCTGGACATGGACACACCTCTAATAATGACATCTTTAATCCGGCCAGTGATGCTGCAATATCCTTCCTTGTCGAACATTGCTTCGTCACCAGTGTGCATCCATAGGATTCCATTCTCGTCGGTTCTCATCACCTCCGCTGTCTTTGCCGGGTTCTGCCAATATCCCTTCTGCAGAGAGAATCCAGCAACACAGAGTTCTCCTCTTGATCCAAGTGGCAGTATATTTCCGTCTACGTCGATAATCTTAGCTTTGGTATGAGGCAGTATTTTCCCTACTGTTGACAGACGCTTCTCTATTGGGTCGTCTGTGAAGGTCATGAAGGTAGCAGGCGAGGTCTCAGTCATCCCTGAAGGTGTCAACGTAGTTTTATATGGTTAATCATGGAACGACTTACCATAAGTATTCGTTAGTTCGGTCAGGTTCATCGTATTGCGAAGGTCCTCCATCAGTTTTCGTGGAGCCGGAGCTCCGCCCACTATCCCAGTTCGCAGGTCCGAAAAGTCCATGGTTTCATTTGCAAGCATCAATTCAGCAGAGAACATTGCAGGGACGCCGTGCAGCGCCGTACACCGCTCCTTTGATACAGCTTGCAAGACTGCTGCTGGATTGAAAGTCTCGCTTGGAAAGACAATGCAGGCTCCGTGAGTGAGAACTGCCAACAAGCCAAGAACAAGACCGAAGCAATGGAAAAGCGGCGGAGGACAGCATATAACTTCATTGTGGCTGAGTCGCATGCGATCACCGATGAATCGACCATTATTGACGATGTTACTATGAATGGTAAGCAATAATTAGATGCGGTGAGGTGAAAGGCAACAATACTTGTGGGTCAGCATGGCAGCTTTTGGACTACCTGTTGTACCGCTGGTAAATTGAAGATTGCAAACATCGCTGGCCTCCACCGTTCGCATTCTAGCATCCAATTGACAGTCAGAAACATCCCGCCCAAGTTCAACAAATGAATCATATCTCACGAAGCGACTGAGACGCTCTGGCTTGAGCAAGATGACGTTTTTGAGCCTTGGCAAATTTGCGCTGTGAAGTTCTGCATTCAGAGAGTTCAGGATCGCGGCGTTTGAGACTTTCCCGATAGATGGTATAGTAAAAATGATTTTACATTCTGTTTCTTACAGTTACTTTCAAGTTTCAAATTTCGGTACGGGAGTTTGACGCGTACCTGAATGTTTCAGTGCTGATTTGAGCTCGAGAGCCGTATATGTGTTGTTAAACACAACCAACACAGCACCAACATGAGAAGCAGCAAACAACAACTCCACATACGGGAGACAGTTGCCAGCCATGACGCCAATATGATCTCCCCGAACGATTCCCGCGGCCATGAGTCCTTTCGCAACTTTCAGAGTCCGGCGATAGAAATCCATGTATGTGATACGGTAGTTGTCTTCAGCAAACACTAGGCACTTTCTAGATGGGCCATCTTCAGCTTTTTGTAACAGAAGCTGGCTGAGTGTTATGTTCCAGAGTTTCTCGTCGGTTGGCCCCGCGATGAGCGAGAGTTTGGATGGAATTCCAGACATGATTCTGTTGATACAATCGACCTCTTTCAAAATCACCAGTCAAAAGCTACGCAGAGCTGGACAAATGATCACATCAAGGTCAGAAATAACTTGTAATGGGCCACTGCGTTAAACTTGAGCTCCTACCGGCAAAGAGCTCCCGCATCTCATTTGATCATCGCCACCATTTTCCCGGGCGCCCAGGGGCGCGGATGGGTTCCAAAGTGGGGAGCGGGGTGTGCCGTGTGGTCCTCCGGGCAGAGATGCCGTCCCGGACCGCGGCATAAATGGCCCTCTAGGAACCGAGTAGCTCGGGAAGCAACATCCGTAGTAGACTTGCATAATGCATATTGCATATTGATGAATTGAACATGGCAATTCCTCTACTCCCAATGACCCCACCAAATTGACATTGACATCTCACGCGTCAGATTCTCAAGCTTCCAAATCGACAATATGGCTTCCAACAATTCACACCAGAGCTCTCCACACCTACGGCACGATGCAACCCCATCCTCATTCCCTCAACTACCAAGTCTTCTGAATTCGAAGAATCCAGATTGGCAGACTAACCAATCGAAATGGAAGGAGATTCTGGCCAAACACGCGGAGGCACAGGTTGTAGCGGCCGCAGAAAGTAAAGCTCCTGCTGCGATTTCAAAACACACTGCGAGGCAGTTGCTGGGTAAGTTCTTGCCCAGCGCCATGTGTTGAAAGTGGCATACTCATATTTCTCGAAGCTCGGGACCGGGTAGCTCTGCTCAAGGATAATGGAACTCCGTTCCTGGAACTTTGTTCGTTCGCGGGGCATCAGCTTGATGAATCTTCTCCTTCCGCATCCTTGGTTGCTGGTATCGGTGTTGTTAGGTACGTAGCAACTACTTCTGGCTCGGTTTTGAACCGATCTATTGATAGTTCCTAAATACGGATCTTTTTATTCTCTGGTTCTATGGAATACCTGGACGAATTTGTGCAAGTTCGCTAACTATAAATTCGCAGTGGGATAATCTGTATGATACTTGCGCACATTCCGACTTTGCAAGGCGGTGCTTGGAACGAGTACACTGGTAAGGAACCTGACCAACCCGCATCATCTCAAGCAGAAAGCCCTAACATTTATCCCAGTATTGAAGCAAAACCGGATCACCGCGATAGCGACTGAAAACAATCTGCCACTGATAGCTCTAGTACAATCCGTAAGTCCAGCTTGTATTCCAAACGCACCAAGCTTAGCTAGACTAATATGTCTCTAGGCCGGCGTTTTTCTTCCACAACAATTCCGTGTTTTCCACAAAGGGGGACAGATTTTCCGGGATCTCGCACTTCGATCGAAAAACGGAATGTCTAGCTGTGCCGTCGTTTTTGGATCCTCGACCGCTGGTGGAGCATACCACCCTGCTCTATCAGATTACACAATTTTTGTGAAGGACCAAGCTCAAGTGTTTCTAGGCGGTCCTCCTTTGGTGAAAATGGCTACTGGTGAAATCACTCAGGCTGAAGAGCTCGGGGGTGCAGATATGCATTCTAGTGTTACTGGGTTGTCGGATCAGTTGGCGGCAGATGAGTGAGTTTTTTGGGGAGGGCAGAAGTTCTCAGTACTGACAAATTTTAGGCTGGATGCGATACGGAAGGCAAGGGAGTGGGTCTTGACAACCTCTGCCACTTCCCAGCTTTATGAGACAGCAAATTATGCAAGAGAGTCCCTTGAGCCCAAGTATGATGCCGAAGACTTGTTGAGTATTGTCAACCCGGATATTCGACTGCCACTGGACATGAAAGAGGTACTCTTAAGGATTGTCGATGACTCGAGGCTCAAACAGTTCAAGCCTCAGTTTGGACCTGGAATCATTACTGCTTGGGCACACATCCATGGTAAGGTCAACTTCCTACCCACCTGCTGCTTCCGATGCTCATAAAACATAGGTCGACTCACCGGCATAATCGCAAATCAGAACCCCGTCATCCTCCCAAACGAGTCTGACAAAGCTGCAAACTTCATCAGGCTATGCAACCAAGGGTATGTCAACCAAACCTCCACCCCAAATCATCAGATGTAAGCCCACTAACATATTGGAACAAAAAGACGCAACCCAATAGTCTTCCTCCACAACGTAACCGGCTTCATGGTAGGTCTCAAAACCGAGCGCGCAGGCCTCATCAAAAAAGGCGCCCAACTCGTTAGCGCCGTAAGCACCAGCACAGTCCCGCATATCAGTATTCTCTGCGGGGCCTCCTACGGTGCAGGCAACTATGCCATGTGTGGACGCGCCTATGCCCCGCGCTTCCTCTTCGCGTGGCCCACTAGTCGCTGTTCTGTTATGGGGCCCGATCAGCTTGGGGGCGTAATGGAGACGATTGCACGGGATTCGGCGAAGAGGGTGGGGAAACAGGTTAAGGAGGGTGAATTAAGGAAGAGTGTGGATAGGTTCGGGGAGGAGGTTAGGAGGGATTCGGAGAGCTATCGGACGTCGGCTCATTTGTTGGATGATGGGGTTATTGATCCGAGGGATACGAGGGATGTGTTGGGGATGTGTTTGGAGGTTGTTAGTTTGGGGATGATTGAGGGGAATCCGGGGTTCAGGGGGCTTGCTAGGATTTGAGAACGTATAATCTTTATCAGTGTCATAGAAACATTACTCCTCTTAAATGCATATTATCCCACACCAAAATAATACGCGAAACCATATTACCTTAAATTCACATCATTCCATACTCGCAGTTGAACGGGATTAAAATGTTGAAAGGCCGAATATAATTTAATGCCTACAATTTACTCTCCCGCCCAAGAGCCTCCAGATCCCTCCTCTCCTGCGAAAACGCCAGATCAGAAAGAATCTCCTCACTCCCCCCACCCACAACCATAACCCTAACATCCCTACTAATCTGCTCGATCCTGGCCCCCTTCCCCGTCCTCGAATACCCCATCCCTCCCATGACCTGCTGACTCTCCCTCACAGCCTCCTCCAACGCCCTGCCCGCTGCGACCTTTAGCAGCGCAACTAACCCACCGTATCTCAACTCTTCCGCCGTTTCGTCGGCTGTGTATTTTTTGTTCCGGACGGCGTGCCCGTTGGCCATTGCGACGAGCGTCTCCATCAGGGCGTGTGCGGGCAGGATCTTGAGCGCGATGTTCGAAAACTTTGTGCGGATTGCTTGGTGCTCGATTAGGGGCTTACCGAAGGTCTTGCGGGTCAGGGCGTGCAAGTAGGCGTCGGCCATGCATTCGCGTGCCATTCGCAGACTTGTGCAGGCGAGCCAGAGGCGCTCGTGGTTGAAGTCTGATCGGGACAGTATCAGTCAGTAGTGGGCTTTATTTTCTTTGACAAGGTATAATATAACTTACTCGACATGATGATTTTGAACCCTTCGTTTTCTCTCCCGAGGAGGTTTGCAACGGGGACTTCTACGTCGTCGAATTCAAGATATGTCGAGCCTGTTGTTACAATTAAAGGAGGATTTCGGTGTTGTGTTTAATGGTACTTACCACTTGCTGAGACCCCTGAGTTCAAGATCTTCCTGCGAGATACACCCTTCGCATCCAAGGGAATGACCAGGGCAGAGATTCCCCCCTTCCCCTGTCTGCCGGTTCGAACAGCGGCCGTAGCGTGAGTAGCCCACATGCCATTCGTAATCCACTTCTTAGCTCCATTGACCACATACACATCTCCCTTTCGTTCTGCGGTCGTCCTGATACCCGCAACATCCGAGCCAGCTACCAAGATCAGCCCTTACTCTTGAGACAGACACGGGAGAAGAACTCACCATCAGGCTCAGTAACACCCAAGCAGAAACGACTCTCTCCGCGAATCACAGACGGCAGAAATCGTTCCTTCTGCTCATCTGAGCCAAAGTTGACTACAGGTGGACATCCAATTGAGTCTCCGCAACCGAGAGCCCAGATCACTCCCAAATATCCGCAGCGCGCAATCTCGTCGATGCAAATGAGATCGTGAAAAGCGTCCCAGTCTTTGGCTTCGATACCACCTGGTAGTGTGACGCCATCGAGGTACTTTGCTATTGCGGCGGGGTTGAGTGTAACGGCTGTGTAGCCTCGCGCGGAGTATTCCAGAAGTACCTGAGGGACATGGCGTTTAGCTCGTATTGTTTTTGTGGTTAAACTTACGCCAGAGAAGAAGAAAGAGGGATACAAACCTCCTTAGGCACTGCTCCAGCAGCCTCCCAGTCCGCGCAGTTTGGGGTGATTTTCTCGGCGATGTAGGCCCTCACTTCGTCTCGGAGTTTTTCATGAGAGGCATTGTAGTAAGGGAAGGATTTTCGTGAGTACCAGGTCGGCTCTGTGAAAGGTATCGAAGGTGCCATTGTTACTAGTATTAAATGTTCTCCTACTAAAAGGTCGTTTTGAAGCAGCTCATGGCCGATGTAATTGATAGTGGCTTGCTTTAATAAGTCAAGCCGGGTGCAAATCGGGAGCTACGTCGAACAAATGCATTAGCTCTGGAATAGTATGGGGTAAGGTACCTGGGTCTCGGAACAGTTCGCCGAGCTAGTGGCAAAGAGTAAGTACGGTCCGGCCGGACCGTGTGATAATGACGAGAAGCACTTGACTACAAAATAATGTAACGATCTCCCGCTTTCCTAGGAGACTTGTACAGTAGATGAATAGGAAACAACTCGTAATGAGAAAAACCATCACGCTTTTCTAGAAAGACAGATATTAGGAATGTCTGCTTCGAGGTTTGGGTTTGCCGCCAGCGTTTGAACCTCAACTCCGAAACAGGCGAAACCACAGAATTGAGTTGCAACAGGACTTGAACGATGTGTTAAACAACATCTTAACAACGAATAATCTTGCAAACCCCAGTCTTAACATACTTATTCATAGAGTTCTTATGATGGGAAATCTTAATGTGCCTCAACGACGTCGCCGTCGTCGCCCCTCCACGTGATCCTCAACATGCTAAGACACTAGGACCCTAGCGGCACCCCGCGTTAGACTCTGCGGGGATCAACCAGTCCGCAGCAACGAAGTTCTTCAATCATCAACCACCATAGTCGCCTCCCAACGTACCTGGAATACCGGAACGAAACGATTCCTGTGCTTAACTTCAATTGCACCCATTTCCGCTCGCGAGCGACTTCAGCACTCATGTCCTCGCAAAGCCCTCCTGATCGCGACGAGTACCCGTATCCCCGTATCAGGCGGATTTCGCAGGCTTGCCTGAATTGCAGGTCAGGAGCCTCACCTCAAGCTCTATTTCAGTGCCCCACTCTTACTTACAAGTCACTAGGCGGAAGAAGGCCAAGTGCTCAGGTGATAAACCAATATGCAGGAATTGCCGCAGACTTTCCCAAGTTTGCCAGTATCAAGAGGGGAGCAATCCGCGGCCCAGAGGGAATCAGGAGAGGCTACAGAATGAGTCGGAAGAGCCGGACGATCATCCATGCCGGAGATACGATGTGAATTTTTCTTTTGACGTTTGGAAAAGCCTACCTGGGGACTTGTTGCTGACAGCTGTAATCAGGATCAATTGGCTACTAGAATCTCAGCCTTCGAGGGCAAGCTTGATGAGTTGCTAAGCACAATGAATAAGTGAGTAGTAGTGACTTGGTTACCATCATAAATCTTGCCGGGAAAGCCGTTTGCTGATCCTCCACAGATTTCTCCCGATGTTTCAAAATCAACGAGGAACCACCTCTGTTCTTTCTACTGAGGGTACACATCCGAATTCGGTGCCTTATCCATTCAGTTCTAGCCATATCAAAACGCCAAGTGCTTCATATCAAGCTATATCGAATGTGGGAGGGTAAGTTAAGACCCTCACGTTACAATTCATAAACTTACAAGCGCAGGTCCCTGATTGAGCTGCCACCTGGACAAGTTGCGTCATCTCTGATCGACCTATACTTTTCGCGCGTTCACAACCAGCCATACTCCTTCTTTCATGAACAAAGTTTCCGGCAGAGATACGCAAACGGCTTAGTGCCGGAATACCTCATCTTTGCCATGCTAGCGTCTTCGCTGCGGTTCTCAACAGATGCGTTCTATCAAACTAAGCAACAGGATATCATTATGGCGTACGCAAGCAGGTCGTGGAGTTATATAGTCCAAGAATGGTTCGCTACCGAGAGTGATCCAGATCTTCAGATCTGTCAAGCGATCACTCTTCTCTCTATCATAGACTTTACTGGTATGTAACTTCCTCTTGGAAACATTTCATGTTCAGATGCTAAGCAATCTCTCATAACTAGCTGGACGCCGACACCCAGGCTGGATGAAAATTGGGCTCTGCATCCGAATTGCCCAGGAACTAGGACTAATGCTAGAACCTGACTCCTCACTTAGCATTTCCGACCGAGAAGAGCGGCGTCGAGTCTTCTGGTCCATCTACACCCTCGACAAACTTTGCTCCTGCGGACGAGCACGTCCATCCGCAATCCTCGACGCCCAGTGCCAAGTCCAGCTTCCAGGCCACGAAATTGACTTCCGCAACGGCATCTCGAAGAAAACCCAAACGCTAAAACAAGCCTTCTCCACAGTTGACACGCAAGACGAACGTCCAAGCCACCTTGCCTTAGTTGTCCTAGTTGCCTCTATTATCGGCAAATGCGCCCAGCACATGATTCACGACCATGGGAGGACCGAAGGCTGTCTTCCACCCTGGGACTCGAAATCGGACTTCGCCATGATCCACTCCACGCTCCTACAACTGGAAACCCAATTTGAGATCGGGAATAATATTGAAGAAGCCGTCTCTGTGCAAGAATGTTGCGAAACTGGCGTGTACGATATGCAGATAGTTGGCCCGACAATCTTCGCCTACGCCCTCTTCTACACCTCGCAATGTCTGCTTCACCATCCGTTCCTCCTGTACCAACAGTCTAAATCCCGAGGTGCGAAACCGCCTGCTAGTTTCCTTAGTCGGGCTCTGCAAAGCGGCAGGGAAAATGCTTATCTCATGTCCAAACTGCTCGTTGATGCCGAAGCGATGGGTTGTTCTGTAGTTTACTCGTTCTTTGGATACTGTACCACGGTCTGTGCAAGTATCCACACCATGTATCTAAATCACCAGAACATCGAGTGTCACGAGCAAGCACGGCAATGTCTAACTAGTCAGCGAGCATTCCTAGAGCAGTATGCGATGGTCTGGTCAAATGGCAAGAACATGGTATGCAGCCGCCCCTTCCTTCTCCTTTCCCTTCCAAACATCTACTGACTTGAATATGCAACCAGATCGGCATCCTCGACAAATTAGTCTCCCAACCCTCCCTGATCCTCGCCGTCGTAGTCGCTACCCCCCGCTTCGAGCTCCTCGACCGTGAGCAGGTGGTTGATTTATGGGCCGCAGTGGACTACACCACCATGTCGCAAGAGGCTATGCGCAGCGCTGCGTCGAGAGCTAGTATGGATGTGCTGTCGCCCGTGAACTGGGATTCGGTGTTTGGCGCGAATGGGAACACGAATACTATTGGGGGGGATTCAATGCAGGGGAGTTCTGCGGACGGAGCACAGGGCGGTAGATTGACCGTTTATAACGGTGCGATGCCACCCGGGATGTCGCCTTTCTCAACGTTTTTCAATGATGCGGGCTTGAATTTTGGGGCTTGAATCGGGGCCTGCATGCATGAGGCTCTTGGAACAGCAAACTGTCGATGCTAGAGTTGGAATCTGGCCGTCACCTAAGACACCTGTCACAATAAGCCCTCAATTACAAACTAATCTGTACAAACGATTTACTACCACCTACGTAACACTAAACAAAACGCTCCCTTCATCAACCGCGTCGCCTATCTTGAACATGCCCTTGAATGTACCCGCAACCGTAGCCAAAACCTTCATTTCCATCTTCATGCTCTCCACAATCATGCCCACCTGACCAACTTCAATGTGCTCTCCATCCTTGCCCACCACATCCAGAACCCTACATGGCATCGGCGCCTTCGCATTCTTGTCCGCCAGCGCCGCCTGCTCTTCACTACTCCCCCTCAAGCTCTCCCCATAGTTCAGCAGCGAGGGGAAAACCCGGAACTCGACGTGCGTTCCTAGAGCGGGGATGTGCGCGTATATGGTTTGGTATGCACCTGCATCGTGGCTCTTGTTGGTGCTGGAGGACGAGGTGTAGATTGTTTGGTGGGTGAGGTCGGTTGTGAGGAGGAGGTCGTGGAGATCGTAGTATGCGTTGTTTGGGCCGGGGGCTGTGTGGCTTTTGATGGTACGGAGAGAGACTTTGTGTGATACGGCGCTGCTACCCTTTGACTTCAGGCTTCGGATTTGGGCACTGATGGCGTTATAGTCCAGAGCCAACTGCAAGCCTGGCTTCCTTTCTTCTGCTGTAGGGGCCGTGGATTCAACGTTCTGGGCTAGTGGAGCAATGTTGACGCTTTGGGGGGTGTTGAGCTCGAGTTCCGCAGCCGGCCATTCCACAATGAGCGTCTCGGAATACTGGCCTTGGATCTGAATGATATCTGCAGTAACATTTGCCGTGTCTGCTTTCTGGTTCCGGTATCCGGGTCGGATCGATGAAAACGCGCTCCTTTTCCCATACCCACTCTGCGTAGACAGCGTTTGCCGCCGAAGCAGCGAAGGCGCAAAAGAGAGTTGATTCAGCAATGCGGGAACGTCCGCGGTATAGGGGTTCTTGAGAAGTTCCTCCATCAGTTCTGGAATGAAGCTGGTGGAGTATGCAGGATCGGCGAAGCTGGGATGGGCGAGGCAGGATTGAAGGAAGGCTTGGTTGCTTCTGATGCCAATACAGACGGTGTTGGCGAGCATCTTGAGCATCTTTGCTATGGCCTGCGCTCTCGTCGGTGCCCAAACTACAATCTTCGCGATGAGGGAGTCGAAATAGATGGAGACCTCGGACCCGGTCTGGATGCCTGTCTCGAATCGCACATTTTGTGTTTGGGATAGGGGCAGGATTTCGGACGCGGGTGTCCAACGTTGGATAACGCCTAGGTCGGGCAAGAAATCACGCAAGGGGTCTTCAGCACAGAGTCGGACTTCAATCGCGTGTCCAACCTGTGGAGGACTGCCATTCTCGAAATACTCAAGGTCGTCAAGCTTGCCACCGCTCGCAGCGTAGATCTGTAGCGCCACAATATCTAGACCTACTGTCTCCTCGGTAATGGGATGCTCGACCTGAATCCGGGTATTCACCTCGAGGAAAAAGAACTCCGCCGTTTCGACATCGATGATAAACTCCACTGTCCCAGCACTCTCATACTTTAACAGATCACCAATCGAAATAGCAGTTTCGCTCATCCTACTCCGAAGCTCGGCGGACAGCCATGGCGACGGAGCTTCTTCGATGACCTTCTGATGCCGTCGTTGAATAGAGCATTCCCTGTCCAACAACGAAACCACAACGCCGTGTCGATCGCCAAAAATCTGCATCTCGACATGCTTGCTACGCTGAATGTAGCGTTCAAGAATGCAGTCCGCGGAGCCAAATGACCTCGTGGCTTCAGATTGTGCTCTGGTGAGCTCGGCTTCAAGCTGGTCTCTGTGGTGCACGATCCTCATTCCCTTCCCACCACCTCCTGCCGATGCCTTGATCAGGATAGGGAATCCGATGCGGTCAGCCTCTACGAGCAATCTCTCAATGCTCTGCTCAGAACCATTGTAGCCAGGAATGAGAGGGATGTGCGTTGCATTATTGGCGAGGTACTCCTTTGCGAGGCGTTTGTCACCGAGAACGGCCATGCTGTTCGCTGTTGGGCCGAGGAATAGGATGCCAGCTTCCGTAACACGCTTTGAGAACTCGGGGTTCTCGCTGAGGTACCCATATCCAGGGTGAACCGCGTCAGCTTTGTGCAGAAGTGCTGTTTTGATGAGGAGGTCGATGTTTTGGTGGGGGTTGCCATCAGGACTGTCTACCGCGCCTAGGAGAACGGATTGGTCTGCTTGCTTCACATGCAAAGACTGAGCGTCCCTTTGGATTAATTAGCATATTTAAATTGAAATAAGGAATGAGATAGATGCATGGGATCACCTACGGTTCTGTGTATACTGCAATGGAGGTAATGTTGAGTTTCCGACATGTTGCAATAACTCTGCAAGCTATCTCGCCACGATTGGCAATCAGCACTCTCTTGACCACAGGGTCTCCATTGGCATCTGTCAACTGATCGCAAAGCCTTTCTGGTAGCTTTCGAGGGTTGGATCTCGGGGTCGTCGACGCGGTGTCCCGGGAATCACGAACGTTGGGCGACATGATGGTAGCAGTGTAGCGAGCAGCACCCACCGTCCTGGTCTTCAAGGTGATAATAGGTTTCTGAATACATG
Organism: Phialocephala subalpina; assembly: GCA_900073065.1. Classification (NCBI taxonomy): domain Eukaryota; kingdom Fungi; phylum Ascomycota; class Leotiomycetes; order Helotiales; family Mollisiaceae; genus Phialocephala; species Phialocephala subalpina. Next base: position 1,708,307 of record FJOG01000005.1, read on the forward strand.
CATCAATCAATGCATGATATTGGCGGCCTTGCCTCGGTCGGGATAATGTTCTTGGTTTGATCTGCATGGAGGTCGGCTTGGGTCCACGGTCCGCCACGGTCCGGACCGACCGTCTTGCGCAGCCAAGGATGGTGATGGGCCATCCGTACACCCTCGATCTCGCTTCCGGTCTACTCTACATCCCGAATGACGCCAGAGTATCTGCTCTGTTGTGCCTTTCCGGGGAAGAAATCTGGGGTAGCTGTCGTTGTCGTCTCGCCATTGTCATAGTTTGAATTTAACTTGTTGTCTTGTGGAGTTTCCATTTTGTTACGATCCAAGCCAGATCAGACAGAAACCTTGATCCGAACATGTCGGTCAAGATAGTCGAAGTGGCCCCTCGCGATGGCCTCCAAAACATCTCTCAGATTGTCCCAACAAACACAAAAGTCGAATTGATCGAAAGGCTCGCCGCTGCAGGGCTGAAGACAATCGAAGCAACTTCATTCGTCTCGCCTCGATGGGTCCCTCAATTAGCTGACGCGAAACAAGTCCTCCAACGCATCCAGCCAAGGACCCGATCAAATGTTTGTCTTCCGGTGCTTGTTCCTAATGTCCAAGGGCTGGAATTGGCGCATCGAAGCGCTGTTGATGAGGTCGCTGTGTTCGTGTCGGCGACTGAAGGCTTCAGCAAGAAGAATATCAACTGTACGGTCGATGAGTCCCTGATACGCGTCAAGAAGGTGATCGAAGCTGCGAAACCCTTGGGAATTAGAGTGAGAGGGTGAGTTCTCCCGAAGAATCAAGCCGGGCCTCTAGTACATTCTGACACTTCAAAGATATGTCTCGTGCATCTTTTGCGATCCATACGACGGCCCCACCACACCACAGCAAGTTCGAAAAGTCACGCAGTTCCTGCTGGATGCGGGCTGTTATGAGGTCAGCTTGGGCGACACGTTGGGGGTGGGAACTCCTACCGATGTGCAGACGCTCTACGGCGACTTGCTCAAGTTTGTGCCCAAAGAACGACTGGCAGGTCATTTCCATGATACGTATGGACAAGCAATTGCCAATGTTGTTAAAAGCTACGACATGGGCATCAGAACCTTTGATAGCAGCATCGCTGGGCTGGGAGGCTGCCCATTTGCCAAAGGTGCAAAGGGAAATCTTGCGACTGAGGATCTGGTCTATACGCTCAATAAAATGGGTGTATCGACAGGAGTCAATCTCGATAAACTCGTCACAACTGGCACTTGGATATCGGGGCAATTAGGACTGCCAAATGGAAGTCGCGCCGGAGCTGCTTTGGCATCACAAACTCAAGTCCAAATTTCAAAAACCCCATCTTCTGTCAAGTCTCCCCCCCGAAAGTGGGAACCGGTTGAATCAACGGCGGAATTCTCGGTGCAGCGCAGTCGAGCGGATGTAAAGATCACTCTTACACGCCCCGGAAACGGCAATGCTCTGACGAAAGGAATGCTGCAAGGTCTCACTCGTATAGTCGAACAGCTTTCAAAAGACAGCACGGTTTTTCGAATACTTTTCAGTGCCCAGGGCAAATACTACTGTTCTGGGATGGACCTCAGGACGCCTATCCAGCCTGAGGAGCAGTTTGAACTTCTGCGACGGCTGTTTGAAGCAATAGACCAGTGTCCGCAAACCACTATAGCGCTCATTAACGGCCCATGCTTTGGGGGCGGCGTTGGTCTTGCTTTCGTGTGTGATTTGAGAATCGCCAGCTCAACTGCGGCTTTCAAGCTCAGCGAAGTCCGACTTGGCCTCTGTCCTGCGGTTATTTCGAAGTATGTCATCCGGGAATGGGGCTTGAGCCTTGCCCGAGCGGCAATGTTGACGGCGAGAGAGGTTTCTGCGTCTGAATTATTAGGTGTTCAGGCTGTGCAAAAGGTTGTTGATAGTCGCTCTTTGGATGCTGCCGAAGCGGAGATATTAGACCAGCTTCGATTTTCAGCGCCGCGCGTCTCGGCTCTTTGTAAAGAGTTGGTGAATGCTGCGTGGATAGATCCTGGCGGCGAGAGGCAGGCGAAAACGATCAGGAGTGCGTTTGATAGGATGATGGCAAACGGCTCGGAATCTCAGATTGGCCTCGAGCAGTTTCGGAAGGGTGTCAAAGGTGTTGATTGGGCCACCTTGGGAGAAGAGCCTGTTAGGAGCAAGCTTTGAAATTTCAATCAAATCATAATGACTAGAGAGAGCCTACTGGGGCTGTTGAGTCTCACTTGAGCTTGAATTGCACACCCAGGCTTCCTTGGGCAAGATTTCTTCGCGCTGATTTTCGATAAGAATACTTGGGATGCGGAGGGATGGAATATAAGGACATGCCCAAAGTGTTCCCCTACGATCACGGCCAGTTTTCTGCTTTCCCGAAGAAATACAACTGGAAGCCCGCTAGAACAGTTTGGGAAGTCTGCGACTATGGTGACAGGTGGAAAACATTAAACCATTATAACCCGTTCCTAAACGTATTTGACAAACGCTTCTATATATTCCGCCCTCGGAATTAACTTTCAGATTACCTTTAAAATACACGAAGGAACAAATCTCGTTTCTATATAAATTATTATAAAGAATACGACTTTTTTTAAATATTAATTTCGATAAAATAATAAATATCCTTAAAAATAAGCTTTTATAAGATAATAAGTATTATTTCGTCAATTATCCAAGTAATAAATATATAAGGAGTTTTAATATTAACGGAAATATATACCAAATTTATATTATATAAAAAAGGAAAAAGAATAATTATTATAACCTTGGTATAAAATTGAACCCTTTGGATTATATTCTCAAAAGTTCGTAAAATTTATACTTTAAATATTAAAAATATATAACTTTTATTATATATATAAAAATTAATCTTTTTAATTTTTTTCTTTTAATTTATTCTTTTTATATAAATAATTAATTATTATAAGGATTAATATAAACTTTTCCAAGGGAAAATATTATATAAAAAATAAATTAAAAATAAAATAATTGATTTTCTTAAATTTTAATAAGAATACTAAATATAATTCTTTGATTAATTTATTTAAAAAAAATTTCTTTTATATAATTCTTAGTAATTTTTAATTAAAAATATTAAAATTTTAATTTGTTTATAAAAATATTATGATTTTATTTTTCGTTCAAATAAAATTTAATATAATTTATATTTTGTAAAAAAAAAATTTTTTCTTATTTTTATATTTTAGTATTTTATTTCGTAAATTTTATAAAAATATTTTTATAAAGAATAAATTTTTATTTATTTAATAATATACTTTTTAAATTAAAATGCTTCTCTCGTTCCGAAAAAAAGGGGTCCCGTCCGCTCTAATTGGCTCGACAAGCGAGCCAGCAAACGGCTCCCTTTCTTCCTTTACTCGACGCGCATTTTGCTCCGCAGGCCTCGCAAGGGCGCCCTTGCGGGGGGCTATAGCTCTCTCTTCCTAATTTCAAGTCAAAACCTCTCAATTTTGAGATTGCTAAAGAGTATAGAAGTAATAGGTTTTGAGGAGAGTAAAGCAGCTCGCGATAATTACTCCAAAGCCTCAAAATATTTTAAGGGGATATCCTTTGGGATCCTCGGCCTATATCTACGTAGTAATCGATTCAAATACCAAGGGGAGACTCCCTGGGACCCCTTTTAAGAGCTGCGTAGCTATAGAGTTATAAAGAGAGTAAGATTTTGGTGTTCTAGCGTTTGGTGCTCTAGCGTCTAATGGCCTTAGTACCTTAAGCAGAAACGTACTTAGGAGGTTTTGCGATCGCAATTTGTAGCGCGCGATCACTTATTAATTAATAACGTAATAACGGATTAATAAATTTATTTAAAATTTAAAATATAAATATATTTAATTAAATTTTAATTTATTTATAAGTTTTATATAATTTATATAAAAAATTATATTAATTCTTAATATATAAATAAAAAGAAAATTTTAATATTTTTGGCGATTATTTTCTTTGATATTACGTACTAAAAATATTCTTTTTATTAATTAGAAAATTATATTTAATATTTTTATTGAAATTTAGAAATATTATTTATTTTT